>CM057225.1:59919549-60419549 GCA_029891385.1 Erythroxylum novogranatense | reverse complement strand
TATATGTGAGACTCATGGAAATTGATAGCATGACATCTTGATTTTGAGCATGTTATGCCTCGACTTGATCATGACATTTTGAATAAATGCAAGAGATGAAAGACTATCGATGATTAAACGATTATGAGCATGATTATGTGCTTTTGTTTGCGCGAGAGTGGAACCATTTCGCTAAATCACGCACGTAGATAAGAGCCTTCTCCCGCTGCCCGCCAGGGTATATGAGATCGAATGGACTCATTTCATTGGGATGTAAACGGTTTCTTCCTTTTGTTTCCATGGAACCCTCGAGCCATTATGATGTGCATTTTCTATGTGAACTGCTTATTGTGAAGCATACTTTGTGACATAATTATGGATTGAATTAATTGTATTGATTGCATAAACTGTTTGAGTAGTATATGAATACTTGAATTAAAGTGCGATAAATATAATGTATATACATTCATATGCTTTGGGATTTGTGCTATTTGCCAATGGCTATAATTATATTAGCCATCGAGCTGCTGTAGCTCAACCCATTACTTTCCCTCCTCAAAGTGCGAGCCGATCGTTGATCTTGCGAGGCATCTAAACTTCGAGTCAATTAGAGCTTTGTTATAAGTTCAGATTTTGTTTGGGCCCTCCGAGCATACTCTCATGGAACATATTTCATGTATTTTGGATTTGAATTTCATTTTATTTTGCTACAATGGAGAATACTTGATGAATTCTTTAAATTTGCAACGATGAAATCCCCATGATTACTGGGTCTTAAATTCGTAGTAGCTGCTAATGTTATGGCAATGTATGTGTGTAATGATCGCTTTGTGTATGTATGTACATTATGTGACTCGCCATTATGGTTATGTATAAATGTTGGGATCGGGTCTGCGGTTTAGGAGCTCGACACGGGCGCGATCCGAGGGGCTGCCTCGGGATTTGGGGATCCGGGGCCCGGGCCCAACATGTTTGGTATCAGAGTCAGGTTTAGGTGTCCTCGGCTTAGAATGCATCGTAGGATGAATTGTGTGGTATGTGCTTACTTGTTGCATTGATTGAGTGCCTTAAGTGACATGCATATCATGCATACATGTAGATTAACGTATAGCTAATCTATAGTGTTTCCCTTTGAAGGAGTACGATGCCACCTCGTAGAAGGACACGAGGAGTTTTGCAAGGATCCGTTGCACCTGGCTCTCCTACTAGAGAGGAGAGGACTGATGAGTCAGTAGCCCCAGGAAATGCTGAGGCTTCTGTAGGGTTAGGCAGTGAGCCTATGATGTCGCAGTCTCAGGAATCGCCGATTCCGGAGCAAGTGCTCTCGTTTGATCCGAGGATGTTTGAGGCCTTCACTCGAAGCGCTTGTTCAAAGCATGGGCCGATGCCTGACCCTCTAATTCGACCCCAACCAAGAGGAAAAAAACAACCGACAAGTCGAGAAAGTATGGAGCGGTTGACTTCTTTGGGACAATGATCCCGAGGAAGCCGAGACATGGTTGCGGAGGAGCCAGGCGGGTGTTAGATCGATGGACTGCGAGGAGGGCGAGAGAGTTGTGTATGCCGCCGATTTGTTGGTGGAGATGCTCAGCATTGGTGGGAGATCGTGCTTGGACGGCCCAGATGAGGCCGAGGGTTGGAATGGCAGGATTTTCTAACCGCTTTCAAGAAGAAGTATCTCGAAGTCATATGTAAAGCAAAGGAGGAGTTCCCAGTCTCACTCGTAGGATATGTCGATGAGTGAGTATGAGCGCGGCTCACGCAGCTGTCCCAGACGCGCTCAGATTTGATGTTGAGAGGCTGCCAGATGTCGCCATTTTGAGCCTGGATTGCACTTGGCCATTAGAGAAGGTTATTGTGCAGAACTTTGTGACTTCCAGAAGTTAGTGGGGCAGCTTTGAGAGTAGAATATAGAGAACATCAAGAGTGCCGTCAGAAGAAGAGAAAAGGCAGGGGAGGCAGTTCGGGAGGTAAGACTAGACTCCTATGTACTCCGATATACAGGAGTGCTAGGAGTTTCCCTACTCAGTCAGAGGAGAGGAGCAGTGGTGCGAGCAGATCTCGCCAGATGAGGACTCCTACTTTTTCCCATCAGGCTTCTACAATAGGAGGCAATCGGAGAGGAGATGGGGACAGGTCATCCCCCCCTAAGTGTGAGCACTGTGGCAGTTTCCATGGTGGAGAGTGTTACCGATTGACTGCATGCTTCAACCGGATGAAAGAGGCAGAACGCTGAGAGTGTCCTCACTGCCTAGAGAGAGAGGGATCTCGAGATCTGAGCTCTTAGGAGGATAGCTGTGGGGTCGAGGACTGCAACAGAGGTAGGCGCCTACGATCTCGCCAGTGGGCGAATCTTCCGGAGACCCAGAGGCGTGCACCGCCAGTGGTGTTTGCTATGACTAGAGAGGATGCAGAGGCCACTCCAGATGTTGTTACTGGTATGGCTCGATTACTTGATGATGATGTGCTTGTGTTGATTGACCTGTGTTCTACTCACTGCTTGTTTCGGCGAGTAGACCTATGTGTGATAGGATCGTGAGTCCATTGGATACTCCACGATGGTGAGTAATCCATCGGTCAAGATATTGTGATTAGTCGTGTTTAGAGGATGTGAGCTTAGATTGGTGGAGCACTTTAGTGGTAGATCCGATGCCACTGAAGATGCGGATTGATGTGATATTGGGTATGGATACCTTGGAGAGGTGCGATGCTCGCTTGGATTGTAAGGTAAGATGAGAATTTGATTTGGGTGATGGCAGAAGAGTGGTGTTTTCGGGGACAGAAAGCGAAGTCCGCCTGAATTGTTTCAAAGATTGACAAGCAGAGAAGATGATGAGTAAGGGATGTGAGGCATTCTTGGCCTATGTGGTAGACTCCAGGCGATAGTGGAAAGTTGGAGGATATTCCAATGAATCGAGGCAATTCTCGGATGTCTTTCCCGAGGAATTGCTCGACTACCGCCACTCGGAGATTGAGTTTCGATCGAAGCTTTTGCAAAGTATGACACGATTTCGATTCCGCCTTATCGGATGGCTCCGGCTGAATTGAAAGTGCTCAAGGAGCAGTTGGAGGAGTTGTTGGAGAAGGGATATATTCAACCAAGCTCTTCGTCTCGGGGAGCTCCGGTCTGCTTTGTAAAGAAGAAAGATGGATCATAAGGATGTGTGGATTATCGGAAGTTGAATCAGTCACCAGGTAAAGAACAAGTATCCGCTTCCTCGCATTGATGACCTGTTTGATCAATTGCAAGGAGCGAGAGTCTTTTCGAAGATTGATTTGAGGTCGGGTTACCATCAGTTGAGGATTAAGGAGTCGGATTTGCCGAAGTCTGCTTTCGGGACTCGGTATGGGCACTTTGAGTTTTTGGTGATGCCTTTCGGATTGACAAATGCTCCGGCAGCTTTTATGGATTTGATGAATCGGGTTTTTAACCCATTCTTGGACCAATTTATCATTATCTTTATTGATGATATCTTGGTGTATTCCAAGAGTGATGAGCAGCATGAGGAGCATTTGAGGATTTCTTTGCAGACTTTGAGGACCAATGAGTTGTATGCCAAATTCGAGAAATGCGAATTTTGGCTGAGGGAGGTGTCATTTCTTGGACACGTGATCTCAGAGCAAGGAGTTCATGTGGACCCAAAGAAGATAGAAGTTGTGGTGAGTTGGGAAGCACCGAAGAGTGTAGCAGAGGTGAGGAATTTTCTGGGTTTAGCAGGTTATTATAGAAGATTTGTGGAGGGATTTTCTATGATATCCGCTCCGATGACGAAGTTATTGAGGAAGAATCAGAAGTTTGTTTGGAGTGAGGAGTGTCAGAGGAGCTTCGAGGAGCTTAAGCGCAGATTGACGAGTGCTCCGATCTTGGTATTGCCTTCTGGAGATGAGGGCTATGCTGTGTACAGTGATGCTTCGAGGAAGGGCTTGGTTGTGTTTTGATGCAGGGTGGCAGAGTGATAGCATATGCTTCGAGGCAGTTGAAGCCTTATGAGCTAAACTATCCGACGCATGATTTGGAGTTAGCAGCGGTGATCTTTGCTTTGAAGATTTGGAGGCATTATTTGTATGGAGTTCAGACTCGGATCTTCACTGATCATAAGAGTCTGAAGTATTTGTTGAGTCAGAAGGAATTGAATTTGAGGCAGAGAAGGTGGATTGAGTTACTCAAGGACTATGATCTGTTGATTGAGTATCATCCGGGCAAGGCCAATGTTGTGGCGGATGCCTTGAGCAGGAAGTCTTCGATTGCTCATGTGCGATCAGTTTATCTTCCTTTATTGGAAGAGATGGCCAAGCTTAGGATAAGCTTGAAGCAGGAGGAGTCGGAGTGCCTTCTCGCTAATTTCCGAGTGAGGCCGATTCTTAGGGAAAAGGTTAGGGATTTACAGGCTCAGGATGTGGATTTGAGTAAGCTCAGAGATGAAATTGAATGGCAAGATTTCGATATAGAGGTGAGGGATGATGGGTGATGTGGTGGAGCAGCAAGGTTGGGTATTCAGGATGTGCGGTTAAAGATGAGATTATGGATGAGGCACAATGCGCCTTATGCCATGCATCCGGGTAGCACCGGATGTATCGAGATTTGAGAGAGCATTTTGGTGGAGAGGCATGAAGAGACATAGCGAATTTGTGAGTAAGTGTCTAGTATGTCGACAAGTCAAGGCTGAACACCAGGCACCTTCGGGCAGGTTGAGGCCATTGCCTATTCCGGAGTGGAAGTGACAAAGGGTGACGATGGATTTTCTGATGGGTTTGCCTAAGACCAGCAGGAGGCATGACGCCATTTGGGTGATTGTGGATCGATTAACCAAGTCCGCTCACTTTTTGGCAATTAAGCAGACTGATCCTTTGCATGTGCTAGCAAAGAAGTATATCGATGAGATAGTGAGGTTGCATGGGATTCCGGATTCTATTGTTTGGATAGAGATCCTCGATTTACTTCGAGGTTTTGGGGTAGTTTGCAGGAAGCGTTGGGGACGAAGTTACATTTTAGTACTTTTCACCTCGTCGACGGATGGTCAATCGAGAGGACCATTCGGACTCTTGAGGATGCTTGCTTCTGTGTGGTGGACTTCGAGGAGCATGGGATGAGCATTTCTTTGTTGGTCGAATTTGCTTATAATAATTCGTACCATTCGAGCATTCAGATAGCTCCGTATGAGGCTTCGTATGGGCGGAGGTGTAGGACTCCGATCTGCTGGGATGAAGAAGGAGATAGACAATTGTTGGGACCAGATTTGATTCAGATGACGGTTGATAAAGTCAATCTGGTTAAGCAGCGGCTTAAGGAAGCACAGGATAGGATGAAGAGTTATGTTGATGCTCACCGAAAGGAGATGGAATATGAGGTCGGTGAGAAAGTGTTCCTTAAGACATCTCCTTGAAAGGAGTCTTGAGATTCGAAGAAAGGGAAGTTGAGTCCGAGGTATGTGGGTCCTTATGAGATCCTTGAGAGGATTGGACCACTCGCCTACAGATTGGCGTTACCTCCAGAGTTGTCGTAGTTTCATGATGTGTTCCATGTGTCCATGCTGAGAAGGTATAGATCAGATTCTTCTCACATTGTTCAGGCTAGTGAGGTTCAGCTAAGGGATGATTTGAGCTATGAGGAGCTTCCAGTGCAGATCTTGGATACCAAAGAAAAAGTACTCAGGAACAAGACAGTTCAGCTAGTCAAAGTTCTGTGGAGGAATCATTCAGTAGAGGAGGCTACTTGGGAGCCATTGGAAGCCATGCGGGAGAAGTATCCGCATCTATTCGATGATTCAGGTAAATTTCGAGGACGAAATTTTTTTTAGAGGGGGAGAAATGTTATGCCCCAAATTTTTTTTATGATGTCATTAAGCATGAATTTCGTTAATTATGTGTTTATGGCTTCATGTGATTAAATTGGGCATAATATTGCATAATTGAGTTTAAGATATGATTAAATATGGTTTAAATAAGGACTTAGAGGGTTAAATGATGTAAGGACATTTTAGGAAGATTTCTTATGTGGAATGGATTTGGGCTTAACTAAGGAGGGTATATTGGTCATTGTCCCATGCCTTAGGATTAGGTTAAGAGAAAATAGAAAAGAAAGAAAAAGAAAGAAGGAGAAGAGAAGAGAGGATGCCGTCGAGGAGAGGAAGAGAGAGAAAGGAGATTTAGACATTTGGCGCTTTCCGCAGATTGAAGCTCATTTCGGTAAGTTAGTTTCGTTTCTTCTTGTTCGGTTAGATCTAAACTTAGAAAATGTGAATCGGCGAGAATCGGCGGTTTTAGGGTTTTAGGGTAAAAACGGTGACATCCTTTGGGTTGATGCATTTGTGGTTGATTTGGAGTTGAGAATGGGTTAGAAATACCTTATAAGACTGATCTCTTGTTTAGATGTGTTGGATTTGGTAAAGGGGAAGAATCGTATTTGGGTTCTGCAGAGATCTGGGTTTCGGAGTCGAACTCCAGGCCAGACGTCGCGACATGCGTATGAATAGGGCCGCGACGTGTGGGGAAGGGAGCCACGTCGCGACGTGTAAATAATTTTACGATTATTCGTCATGACGCGTGGATCGCAGGAGTCGCCGACGTGTGATATTTGTTCGCGCGGTGAGCTCGTAAATGGCGAGGTCGATTCGTCATGACGAGCGTCTCTTCGTCACGACGAGCCCCCTTTTTCCGAAAATGGGAATTGTTCATTTTTTAGGATATTTTTGAGTATAGATGTCCGTTTGAGGATATTCCAGTAGTCCGAGAATTCCTTGACTACTGGAGTATCCTCCAGCTTTCCTCTATCTGCCCTGGTGTCTACCACATAGGCCAAGAATGCCTCACATCCTTTACTCATCATCTTCTCTGCTGTCAAAGTTGAAACAATTCTGGGCGGAGTTGCTTTTCTGTCCCCCTCAAACACCGCTCTTCTATCGTTATCCAATTCAAATTCCACCGTCTTCTGCTTATAATCCAGACGGGCATTGTACCTTTCTAATATGTACATACCCAATATCACATCCAATCCTCCCATCTTTAGTGGCATCAAATCCACCACTAAAAGTTCTCCACCAATACAAAGCTCACACTTTCTATACACTTGACTGATAATAATATACTAGCCGATTAGAGTACTCACCATCAGTAGAGTATCCAAAGGGCTCACATTTCTATCACACACGGGTTTACTCGAGGAAACAAACGAATGAGTAGAACCCGGATCAATCAAAGCAATCACATCATCAAAAAAGAGTCGAACCATACCAGTCACCACATCAGGAGCGGTCTCTGCATCCTCCCGAGTCATCGCAAACACCCTAGCTGGTGCCTGCCCCCTAGGTCTCCCAGGAATGCTCACCCTCTTAGCTACATCTCGAGGCGCCCATTTACATTGGGTCCTCGTCCCATGATCTCTGTCCTCCTCGGAACTTGCATCTGAGTCTTCTCTTGTCGTGGAGGCTGAGGACACTCTCTGGCAATGTGTCCCATCTCTCCACAGTTGAAACAAGCTCCTGTCAATCTGAAACACTCTCCTCTATGGGGTCTCCCGCAATGCTCACACTTCGAGACGAAAGATCTATCTCCATCTCCCCTTCTACTGCCGCCCACCGTTGAGGCTTGGTGAGAAACAGTAAAAGTCCTCATTGGCCTGGGTCGGCTCGCACCACTGCTCCTCTCCTCTGATTGAACTGGAAACTCCCGCACTCTGTCAGCATAGGAGTACTAGTACTGCCTCCCCTCTTGAACTGCTCTCTTCCCTTTCTCTTCTTGTTCACAGCACTCTTGATGTTCTCAATATTCTCTACCCTCAAAGCTGTCTCAACCAGCTGTTGAAAATCACAGAAATTCTGCACAATCACTTTCTCTCTGATGGCCAAGTGCAGACCCGACTCAAACCGACGACATCTAGTAGCCTCACTCAGCATCAAATCCGAAGCATACCTCGCCAACAGAGTGAACCGACGCTCATACTCACTGACCGTCATCTCCCTCTGAGTCAAACTGAGGAACTCCCTCTACTTCTGCTGAATATACACCTTAGACAGATATTTCTTCCAGAAAGAAGCAAGGAAGTCTGCCATGCCAACCTTCTCGGCCTCATCGACTTCGCATAGTCTCCCACTAATGCTGAGCATCTCCTCAAGCAAACTTGCAAAGATAGATGACTCTCGTCATCCTCACATTCCATCGATCCAAGACTCTCTCGGTCTTTCTCAACCAAGTCTAAACTATACGGATCGATGTCCCAAAGAAATCGATCGCTCCATACTTCCTCAACCTATCGATCGCCCCGCCTTCTCGATTTGGGCTGAAGCGGAAAGCTGTGGCAAATGACCCATAGCCTGAACAAATGCCTGGGTGAATGCCTGAAACAACCTCGGATCTAGCGGATGTTAGAGTAGTGCCCTAAAGGCAATCGCCTTTAGCGCGTTTTGTACAAAGTTGTGTACATACTTTATGAATAAATAAAGAAAGGCATATTTCATTAATTTGATGTTCATTATTTATGAACTGATATTGATCAATAACCAATTAATGAAGTCCATGATATATGACATAACATGAAGGAAATTATGATGTGATCATACTACTGAGATTCCTATCATGTGCAATTATGTCAGTATCTAAATTATCCCTAGTCGTAGGATTACTGAAATTGGACATCGGGAATCCGGAGAGACTAGCACATTTCAAGCTCCTTGATTTGATCAAGCAGTGGATCTCAGAAACTGTAAATATGAGATGTTTAGGGTTGAGATGTGAATACTTACTAGAGGTAGTAAGTACATTGGATGACCTACTATGAGATCATCACATAGATGTCCTATTCTAATATCAGTGATAATCTCATCATAGCAATGGTGCAAATATCCTTAGACTTGAGGTACTCAAGGATATCTTGGATACTAATTCTGTGCTTTGACTCCATTCCTTGTTGCCTTACACAGGTCACTCATAGGGTGGTGATTGGGTACAATTTGAGGTATTCGAAGGTAATTGAGTAGCCAATAGAGGATTCACCACTTCTGTGATACAAGAAGATGATACCCATGGCCTCTTGTCAGGGTCATTACTTGGAAATCTCTGGCCGGAGTTCATACGTCATGAATAGTGTCTTCAGTGACATATAAAATAATGAGTCACAAGACAAGAACTGATATCACTTGGACTAGATTTGACGTACTCAGTCTAGTAAGAGTTGACACTTTGCCCATACTCATAACCAAGTGGGGTATAGCATGGTGAAAGGACGAATTGCACAGTAATTGTCTATGGAAAGGTTCGTGATATGGTTCATGATGAATATAGGTTCATTTGTCAAACCAATTACTTTACGGTCAATTGGGGGTCATGATGTGTTGCTAGATACCGCTCATGACTTGCTCAGATTAAGTGTTAATCTAAGTGGCCAATATAACCGGGAACCTAATGGGTCACACGCATAAGAGTGATTCGGAGAATACGTAAAATAGTTTTGGACAGAGATCCAACATATGGAGAGAAATAGGATTAAATGGATCCCGATGAGATCGAGATATGTCCCGACGAGATCGCGACATCGATATTGCTGAGACAGGTCTTCGGTGTTTTTTCCATACCAGGACCCAGTAGGACCGACCCCAGTGTGACTGGACCACTTCAGCATTTATATATATATATATATCTTATTAATTAATTAAGTAATTAATATATATATATATGTATATATATATATATGGCTATACGTGGAAGAAGGAGAGGGTAAGCCTTATCTTACTTAACTTTATTATGTATATAATAGCTAACGTGGAAAGGCTTTCACCATTTGCATTTAATGTCTTTAAATAGTTAAAGACAAATGGCAAAGGGAGAGAGGAAGGTGGATGTTCGTTGGTTTTAAAAGAAGAAGATGAAAAAGAAAGAGTTTCTTTCTCCAAGCTCACGATCATCTCTCAAGCTCTCCATCTTCTCCAAGCTTCTCCAAGTCTCTTCATCGTTTCTCCTTAGCTCTCCAAGAACAAGGTAAGAGGTAGCACTCTTTCCCTTGTTCTAGCTATTCCCGGGTCAAAGGGTTTTGTTGGGCCCAGATCCTGGATCACTATTCCCGAGGGTGGCCCCTCGGGTTGCGCTGACATCGGGTGACCAAACATATCGGACCCGATCCCAACATTTATACATAGTTCGATTCATACACATACATTCTCAAACAATCGATCACCTACGCATGCATTCTAACCCTAAATTAATCATCACGATTACATAAGCCATCAAGTTAATAAATTAAACATGTGTTTTTAACAATACACAGTATAAAATAAAGTTTCAATCCAAAATACATGAAACATGCTCCATGATAATGTGTTCGGAGGGCCAACCAAAATACGAACTTAATGGAAAGCTCCTAACTAGCTTGAAGTTTCTGATGCCTCGCAAGTTCAAAGATCGTCCTGTTCTGCACCTGAGGAGGGAAAGTAATGGGTTCAGCTACACAACTCAGTGGCTAATATAATTATAGCCATCGGTAACTAGTACAAAGTCAAGCATATGTAAATATATACATTATATATATATATATACAGTCATCAATTCAAGCATTCATATGCTAATTAAACAAGTTATGCATTCAACATGAATAATTTGATTAACAAAACATGTCACAATTATGCTTCATAACAAACAGTTCAAATGCAATGCACATCACATGGCTCGAGGATTCCATGGAAACAAAAGGGAGAAACCGAGGTTTACACCCTAAACGAAATGAGTCCATTCGGATCTCATAGGCCACAAGCGGGCAGCCGGGAGAAGGCTTTTTTTTACGTGCACGTGACGAACGAAATGGTTCCACTCTCGCCCAAACAAAAACACATAATCATGCTCATAATCATTTTATCATATGTTATGCTTTCATACTTTGCATTTAGTCAAAATGCCAGGACTGAAGTCGTGGCATAACATGCTCAGAATCAAAAGTTAATGCTATTCATTTTCATGATTCTTTCAAAATATCAGAAAGCAAAATCATTCAATTCCTCATCTAACATATAACATATATTCATACATAGGCAAGAAATTGCCTAGTCACACAATAACTATAAGTAAATTACCCACCTAAGATCGCTCGAGTCTCCGACTCACTGATGTCCTTCCTCTTGTGATGGAATCGGGTCAGCTTGGTTTCCTAAAACAACCAAGTTTCCATTCAATCAGTATCCACAGAAAAGATTCAAAGCTTGGCAATTCAAAATAAAGCGCTAAAAGTCTACATTCGAATTCCATCTAAATTCTCGAACCCTTAAAGGCTAATTCTGAACTTCCCGTTTTCATACATCTTGTAGTCCTTATTTCCTAGCTCACAACGACTCTAAAATCACCTCAATTGGACATCTACACCAAGAGATATGCCCAAAAGACTAAACATTTCTGGCTGGAAAACAAGGGGCTCGCCGCGGCGTCGGAACACTCGTCGCGGCGTGCACACGTCGCGGCGAACGAGATGCCACTCGCCGCGACGTGCATTCCTTCGCACGTCGCGACCAGCAAGCTGTCGCACGTCGCGACGTTCATGGCGAGCTCGTACGTCGCGGCAAATAAACATTTATTCGTCGCGACGTTGCTTCCCCTTCTCGCACGTCGCAGCGTGTTCCGTCTGGAGCTCGACTCCGAAACCCAGTTTTTCTGCATTTTCAACTTCAATCCTTTTCCAAACTCAAATGCAACACATCTAAACCTTAGATCAAGTCTTATGCTACCTTTCTAACTCAGTAGCAACGCAAAATCAAGCACAAACGTAGCAACCCAAAAAATCTAACCATTTTTACCCTAAAACCCTAAAACCACCGATTCGCTACATTTTCAACATTCTCTAGGTTTAAATCTAACCATAACAAGTTTGAAAGAAGCTAAACTTAACCGGAAATACTTCAAATCTGTCAGAAATCACCGAAATCACAAAACTCTCTCCTCTTCTCTTCTCAAGGGAAGGAAAAGACCAACCCACCCCTTCTTGACCAGCTTATATCACACTACCTCAAGCAATCTTCCCAAATGGGTCACACGCAAAAGAGTGATTCGGAGAATTCGTAAAATAGTTTTAGACAGAGATCCAATATATGGAGAGCAATAGGATTAAATGGATCCCAATGAGATCGAGATATGTCCCGATGAGATCGCGACATCGATATTGCTGAGATAGGTCTTCGGTGTTTTTTCCATACCAGGATCCGGTAGGACCGACCCTAGTGTGACTGGACCACTTCAGCATTTATATATATATATATATCTTATTAATTAATTAAGTAATATATATATATATATATATATGGCTATATGTGGAAGAAGGAGAGGGTAAGCCTTATCTTACTTAACTTTATTATATATATAATAGCTAACGTGGAAAGGCTTTCACCATTTGCATTTAATGTCTTTAAATAGTTAAAGACAAATGGCAAAGGGAGAGAGGAAGGTGGATGTTCGTTGGTTTTAAAAGAAGAAGATGAAAAAGAAAGAGTTTCTTTCTCCAAGCTCACGATCATCTCTCAAGCTCTCCATCTTCTCCAAGCTTCTCCAAGTCTCTTCATCGTTTCTCCTTAGCCTTCTAAGAACAAGGTAAGAGGTAGCACTCTTTCCCTTGTTCTAGCTATTCCCGGGTCAAAGGGTTTGCCCCGGTTAGGTTCTCCGATCTCTGCGTGGATACTGTTAGAGACGGTCTCTTTTGGTCGTTATGGTTTCACATTATTATATAGACACATGGATCCTGGCTTTCGGGAAGGTCCCGAAAAAAAAATTTTTTCCATACCGTGTGCATGTGATGTACACACCGGGATTTTCCTACAGCGGAGGCACTTGCTCCTGCATAGTTGGCGACTCCTGAGTCTGCGAAGGAAGGGGTTCACTACCAAGCCCTACAGAAGCCTCAGCATTCCCTGGGGCTACTGAGTCATCAGTCCTCTCCTCTCCAGTCGGAGAGTCAGGTGCAATGAATCCTTGCAAAGTTCCTCGTGTCCTTCTACGAGGTGGCATCATACTCCTTCAAATGGAAACACTAAGGATTAGCTACATGTCACTCCTACATATATGCAAGATATGCATGTCACTTAATCAATGCCACAAGTAATCATATATCACACAGTTCATCCTATATGCATTCTAAGCCGAGGATAATAAACCTAGGAGCTTTGATACCAAACATGTTGAGCCCGGGCCCCGGATCCCTATTCCTGAGGTGGCCCCTAGGGCTACGCTGACGACGGGGGCCCCAAAACGTCAGACTCGATCTCAACATCCATACAAATCCATAATTTGATTCACACACAAACATTCGCATACCATCAATCGTCTACGCATACATTCTCACCATGCATTAATCATCTCAATTACATAAGCCATCAAGTTAAGAAATTAAACAAGTATTCTTGCAATTACACATTACATAATATAGTTTGAATCCCAAATAGATGAGTATGCTCCATGTTGAAATGCTTGGTGGGCTAACCACAATACTAACTTAATACAAGGCTCCTAATTAGCTGGAAGTTTCCGATGCCTCGCAAGATCAACTATCGTCTCGATCTGCACCTGAGGAGGGGAGAGTAATGGGGTGAGCTGCGAAGCTCAGTGGCATATACGTTTATAGCCATTGGCAACGAGCCACACAATCAAGCAATATGCATATATCTATAGCAAGTCAAGATTCATCAATTTATTCACATTCATATAAACATAGGTCATGCAATTTCTGTTTCTCAACATAACAATCATTATGCATCATTTCTGTCAAATCAATCATGAATGCACACAAATGGTTCGAGAGTTCCGTTAAATAATCCGGATAAACCAAAGTTTATTCCGTAACTATCCGAGTTCGATTTCTTAAGGATCTCGTTGCCTCAAGCGGGCAGCCGGGAAAAGGCTTTATGTCAACGTGCACGTGACTCCATCCGTAACTCTCTCGCCCAAACAATACACATAACCATTCGTTCCATGTTCATAGCATTTATCAAAGCTTTCATAATTTTCATTCTTTCCATTCTTGCAAAATGCCATAAGGCTTATCAAGGCCATACAAAATCATCATGCATTTCTAACATTTCTTATAAGTCAATACAAGTAATGTCACACAATGCAAGCAAGCATACACAAGGCAATTTGCCCATATACACAATAACCATAAATATATTACCCACCTAATATCGCTCGAGTATCTGACTCACTGGTGTCCTTCCTCTTGCGATAGGGTCAAATCAGCAGTTCCTATAATAAACTAAGTTCTCATTCAATTAACATGCAAAGGAAAATATTCAAAAGCTTGAAAATCCATAAGGCAAAGTACTAAAAGTCTTCACTCGACTTCCACCTAAAATTCCGAACCCTTACAGGCTAATTCCGAACTTCCTTTCTTCATGCAACTTGTAGCCCCTTATCTCTAGATCACAACGAATCCAACATCATCTCATTTGGACATCTACACCAAAAGATATACCCAAAAATATCAAAATTTTCATTTTCGAAAGAACGGGGGCTCGCCGCGGCGTGCACACATGTGTGCGTCACGGCGTGCTCACCTCTCATGACGCCATGACATGCATTAAGTTGTAGCGCCATGACGTGCACCTTGTGCACGTCGACGTGCATTTTTCACAGCATGTCGTGGCGTGCTCATGAGCACGTCACGACGTGCGGGTCAGAGAGGTGACTCCGAACCTCAAATTTTTGCATTTTTCGACTTCAATCCTTTCCCAAACTCAAATGCAACACACCTAAGCCTTAGATCATGTCTTATACTACATTTCTAACCCAGCAGCAACTCAAAACCAGTCATAAACACATCAACCCAAGAAATCTAACCATTTTTGCCTTCAAACCCTAAAACCTTCGATTCTCACACATTCAACCTATTCTTAGGTTTAATCCAACTAAAACAAGATTAAAAGGTCGTAAACTTACCAAGTATTGCTCCAAAACCGTCGAAAATCTCAAGGATCGAAAACCCCAAATTCTTCTCTTCTTCCTTCCTCACCCACGATAGTCTCTCTTCTCTCTTCTTTCTTTTTCTTTTCTTTTCCTTTAAGTCTATTTCTCTTAAGTCTAAATGAAATGGTCAATGACCATTTTACCCCTCCATACAAAGCCTTAACCCATTTTAACCCTAGTGTTCTTCCTCAAATGCCCTCATAAACTTAATTCTCATTAAAACCACATTAGACTCAAATCAACCTCAA
This sequence comes from Erythroxylum novogranatense, assembly GCA_029891385.1. Classification (NCBI taxonomy): domain Eukaryota; kingdom Viridiplantae; phylum Streptophyta; class Magnoliopsida; order Malpighiales; family Erythroxylaceae; genus Erythroxylum; species Erythroxylum novogranatense. Next base: position 60,404,403 of record CM057225.1, on the reverse strand, counting down.
TTATCCACTAATACTCCCAAATTAATCAATTTAAGGCATAAACTCTTAATTAACATAATTCATGTTTAATAACACCATAAAAAAATTTGGGGTCCAACATTCTTGCCCATCAACATATACCAATGTATTACCATTCAATGCATGTGTACATACATATTATTATAGTACTATTGCATAACACTATAATGTATACTAGTTACTAAGCATATGTGTATAATGTATAGCCATTGTGCCATCTTGTATAACGATGTGTACTATAACATAAATATACTATTACCACTAACCATGTATGATACTAATTGGCATAATAGCTATGGTGTATTATACTATAGTTATATGTATAGTGTAGTATGCTATCCATTATAGTGTACATGCATTGTATACCATATTATCTATGGTATACATAACTGCATACCATGCATGTATACATTTCTAGCGATGGTACCATATATTTTTAGTCTTGTGCACTACTTGTATATACCATAGTTACATATATGCATGTATTCACATGCATGTATACTATGGTCACCATATAAACAATATATGTGCACCATCTATACTATTTTATAGTGTACCATACTAATAGTTATGTCTACTATGCATGTATAGTGTACGTGTCACATATAAAAGTTATAGCATAATATGTGTATACATAGCCATGTACAGTATGTATTAGTGCTATGTACACATGGTATGTATAATGTAAGCGTGGACACTATGCCAATATGTACATAACTTTATAGTACTATGGTAGTGGTATAACAATGTAAACTTATATACTATGGTATATAACCAATCCTTTATTTGGGATGCAAACTGATATGTATAGTTATTGTGGATATGTGGTATGGTACATTATGCATGTTATAGATACTAGTATATAAGTTTACACATCCATATGCATAACAATAATACTAGTACAATAGTTATACTATTGTATAGTGACCATGTGCAATTTACAATACACATGTGTTAATGTAACTTATTGTAATGTACATTTTATACTACTATACTATGCATAATATACACGTGGAATGGTTATATACTAACACGCACTATAGCCACTCAATGCACTACTATACTATGCATAATTACATTATGTCCTATCTAGCATGTATAGTAGTGTATAGTCAACATATTATTTAATAGTATACTAGTACTATATATAGTAGTACATACTATATTAGTTATGCATAACAAGACTAACTCATTTGTGCATGCTATACAATGGAAAGTAATGCACAAACTGAATAGATATACAAGTTTGTGCCAATACTAGGTGCTATGTATTGAATACATGTATATGGTACATGTATTACACATAGTATTACACATATACATATGGTAACTAGTATATGTGTGTGATGTATGCATAATGGCACGTAATAACATATGTATATGTATACTATGCATACATGGTGCATATTGTATCATAACTAAAGTACATTACATACCATGTATGTATAACCATTCCTATGGTACCATAGCATACGTAATACCCACTAATAACATACATGATACAATTGCTAGTATACATATATAATTAGTGTATACTTATAATATAACCATGTATAAATATTATTAGTGGTTGGTACATGCTTGATATATATAAATTGGTATGCAATTTACTATTATACAAATATGTAGCCTTATACAATACATGTGCGCCCATATGGCAATAGCACAATATATGTATACTATATGCGATGATTATGTAACATAGCCATTGGCTATATAACAAACAATTATATAATTTATGTAATAGAATAATATATGTATACTATTATGTGTACAATAACTAGTATAATGGACATAGTATATACTATGTGTGCCAATTATGGTACAATTATGCAAGTGTATCCCACATAAAGTATTGTACACATCATAGTATAGTTGTACTATGATAATAATAGAAATAATCACAGCCAAATGGTATTAAATGCATAGTGTAATTGAGTATAGAAATAAACATCACCAACAATGGCACATGTATGTAAAGTTTTATATTTACACATATACTATACATGTACTAAAGCATGTGTATAAACATAACATTGATGCATGTGTACATAGTTATGCATGTGTTTGTGTACACTATTATATACATGTAACTAGTTACTATAGTATAACTAGTTATATGTGCACTAACAATATGCATGTACACAATACCATAATACATACTATATTAGGTACTATACATAACTAATTAGTATATGTATACATATGTACATCACTATAATAGTGTACCATGTATCCTATAGTTACCATATGCATATAACAAATAGTACATAGTATGGTACCATATGGTATGCATGTATGCATGGTACCATATTATATTACATACTACTTGTACACTATGCATATTAGTGTAGATATGGCATGGTAATGTGTACATCATTATATGGTACATGCATGTACAACAATTTATGAATAGATAGTACACGGCTATAGTGCATTGGTGATGAGCTATTTTTACCAGTAAAGTAGTGTATATGCCTTATGGTGTAGCATACCACTGTCAAAGATATTATATACACAATGGTACCATATGCTAATAAACTAGTACATGACATGCCATGCGAATAGTTAGTATAGTACAAAATAAGAAATTTGGAGAAATGCCCTTAGGCTCTTGATCACTTGATCTCTTAGCTATTAATTGAAGATGAGATGAAAAGGGTGAGCTTAAAAGCTCGTGGGTAATAGTTTATAAAAATATGGTAATATCATTTATACATACACAATACTATGTATGTACACCATATATTATACCATATCTCATTGCCAAACATTCGGATTAACACCACGCCATCGATATCATCCAACTCACATCTTCAACTTTGCCAAATAGAAGCTCTACTAACCTTGGCCATAGGGTATAGAGTATAAAATGAGATCAAGGCTAAGTTAATAATGTGGTAAGCAAAGAAAAGGATAAAACTCAAAGGGCTTTCTAATGGAAATCATGCTTTAGGTTGGCTATTTAAGTTCAAGTGGTTTCACCTAGATGCCCTTATCATATTTATGCAAGCATGCTAAATCAAGATATTAAGCAAGTTCTAGAGAATTATACCGTTGAAAGAATGCACACAACAAAGAATAATGTTGAAGGCACAAAAGCTCACATAGGTCATCTATTAAGTCAATACAACATAGTTTCGAGGTCACTCTACTATCTAGAAAGCTCAAGTGTTACATTAAAACCCATCCATCAACTTTATGCATCCATCATTATTAACCAAATCTCACGCATAATACATGAACTCGTTCAACAATTGGGAATCTGAAAGAAAGCTAAAACACTTAAGATGCAAGAAAAACAGAAAATATTTTTGCAAATTTTTTTTTATTATTATTTTTTTAGAAAGATTCCTTAACTTCAAGCAAGAGCAAGATGGTGAATCTGAACCTAAACTACTCTCAAATTCGAAAATTGTAACCTAGAACAAACTAAAGTCTCCCCTCCCCGCACTTAAACGCAACATTGTCCTCAATGTTAAAGTAAATGGAAGAAAGAAGATTCACACCAAATTCGAAAAATAAGAACAGAAGTCGAAACGAAGAGAAAAGTAAGAAAAATTGAAATGAAAAAGAAGAGAAAGAAGAAATCAAATCTGATTTATCTCCAATGGGTTGCCTCCCATTAAGCGCTTTTGGTTATAGTCGTTGGCTCGACATTGCGTGCGCATCATTCTCCATAGTTGGGCGTGTCCACAGCCACCTGCTCCGTCGGAATGTCCTTGAAACCTTCATAAAATGGCTTTAATCGATGGCCGTTAACTTTGAAGTTCTGGTTGCTACCTATGTCACAAATCTCAACAGCACCATGTGGAAATACATTAGTAACAACGAAAGGACCATGCCATCCAGAACGTAACTTACCAAGAAAAAGCTTGAGGCGCGATTGGAAGAGAAGAACTTTCTGACCCACCGAAAATTCCTTATATCGAACCATTCGGTCATGATATGCTTTTTCCCTTTCCTTCGCAATCCGTGCATTCTCGTATGCGTCATTTCGTAACTCCTCGAGTTCTTGCAGCTGTAACTTACGATGAATACCAGCGTTGTCATAATCCAAGTTACACTTTTTAATGACCCAAAACGCACGATGTTCAAGCTCCACGGGAAGATGACAATTCTTTCCATAAACCATTCTAAAAGGCAACATTCCTATTGGTGATTTGTATGCAGTGCGATAGGCCCACAGTGCATCGCCTAGTTGAAGGCTCCAATCTTTCCGATTAGGTTGCACAGTCTTCTCAAGGATAGACTTGATTTCGCGGTTTGATAATTCTGCTTGACCACTCGTCTGCGGATGATAGGCGGTTGAAGTTCGGTGGACTACATGGAACTTTTTCATCAGGGCCTCGAAAGATCGATTGCAGAAATGGGTTCCGCGGTCGCTAATGATCGCTTTGGGAATGCCATACCTGTAAAAAATGTTAGATTTCACAAAATCGATGACAACTTTAGCATCATTATTTTTGGTTGCTAATGCCTCGACCCACTTAGATACATAATCAACTGCAAGAAGGATGTATAAATTTCCGTGAGATAAAGGAAAAGGACCCATAAAATCAATGCCCCAGACATCAAAGACCTCACCAAATAATAAGAAGGTTTGCAGCATCTCATTCTTACGAGTAATATTTCCTACCTTTTGGCATCGATCACATGTCTTGCAAAATTCAAATGCATATTTGAACAACGAAGGCCAAAAGAATCCACTATCAAGTACCTTGTGTGTTGTACGCTTGGCACCAAAGTGGCCACCGCAAGAATAAGTGTGACAGAATGTTAAAATAGAATGAAACTCATCTTGATGCACACAACGCCTAATCACTTGATCCGAACAAATTTTCCACAAGTATGGATTATCCCAAAAGTAAAATCTAGAATCAGCGCGAAACTTATCGCGTTGGGCTTTTGTCATACCTGCAGGCAACTCGTGGGCAACTAAAAAATTAACCAAATCAGCGTACCATGGTCGCGACGAGGAGGAAGTCAGTGTAAACAACTTCTCATCAGGGAATTCGGCAAGAATACATTCGCCTTTGGCATCATTGTTGTGCAATCTACTCAAATGGTCAGCAACAAGATTCTCAGCACCTTTCTTGTCCCTGATTTCGATATCAAACTCTTGTAGAAGCAAAATCTAGCGAATAAGCCTCAGTTTGGTCTCCTTTTTCTGCATAAGGTACCTAAGGGCTGCATGATCAGAAAAAACAATAACCTTAGTACCCAATAAATATGACCGAAACTTTTCTACGGAAAACACAACAACAAATAGCTCTTTTTCGGTCGTATGGTAATTGATTTGTGCATTATCGAGAATACGAGAAGCATAGGCGATGACGTGCAAAAGTCGCCCCTCTCGTTGTCCAAGGACTGCTCCCACGGCAAAGTCACTTGCATCACACATAATCTCAAAAGGAAGCTCCCAATTCGGTGGTCGGATGATGGGAGCAGATGTGAGGCTTTGTTTCAGGTTATCGAATGCCAGTTTGCATGCATCATCTAACACAAATTCGACATCCTTAGCTAAAAGTTTGCACAGGGGTGCAGCAATTTTCGAAAAATCCTTTATGAAGGTTCGATAAAATCCTGCATGACCAAGGAAAGAACGAACATCCCTCACGCATGAGGGGTAAGGCAAAGATAGAATAATATCAATTTTTGCTTTATCGACCTCTAAACCACGAGAAGAAACCACATGCCCTAAAACAATTCCTTGTTCAACCATAAAATGAAACTTCTCATAATTCAGAACAAGGTTAGTTTCCATACATCTTTTCAGCACTAAAGATAAGTTTTCAAGACAATGATCAAACGAATCACCATAAACAAAAAAATCATCCATAAATACCTCAATAATTCGTTCAACATAATCTGAAAAGATACTCATCATGCATCGCTGAAAAGTTGAAGGAGCATTACACAAACCGAAGGGCATCCTTCTATATGCAAATGTGCCAAAGGGCACGTGAAAGTAGTCTTTCTTGATCCCGGGATTGATCACAATCTGATTGTATCCACTATAACCATCGAGGAAACAATAAAAGCCTTACCGCTAGTCGCCCAACATCTGGTCCATAAATGGCAACGGAAAGTGATCTTTGCGCTGCCATATTTAGCTTCCTATAATCCACACACATGCGCCATCCACTTTGTACCCTTTGAGGTACAAGTTCATTATCTTTGTTCGTCACCACAGTGATCCCCGTCTTTTTCGGAACCATATGGATAGGCGCCACCCATCTACTATCAGTGATCGGATAAATAACCCCTGCATCTAAAAGCTTAAGTAATTCAGTTTTTTACTACCTCCATCATGGGCGGATTGAGGCGGCGCTGCATCTCCCTTGTTGGATTTGAATTTTCCTCCAATAGTATGCGATGCATACACATCGAAGACTAATCCTTTGATGTCGCCAATGTCCATCCTATAGTCGTCTTATGTTCGCGAAGAACATTCAACAACTGTTCCTCCTGCACACTTGTCAGATTCTTTGCAATAATAACCGGTAAAGTATCGTTATCACCAAGAAACACATACTTAAGATTATCAGGCAAGGGTTTCAGCTCTAGCTCAGGTGCATGCATAACAGATGGTAAAATTTTCTTATGCGATAAAGGAAGATTGATGAAAGCCACCTCATAAAGAATGGGAGAAAGTACACGTAAAGCAAAAACAGAATCAATGACCTTAGGAAGCAAGCACAATGCACGCATATCATCAACGTAATCACCACTATAAGTCACAGCATTCTCACTATCAAAACCATGCCACAATGTCAGGTCTAGACCATTATTGAATTCTAACTCAAAGTGATCATATACAAACTCATCAATATCATCTAGACTATTAATCGAGTAAACATGATCAAGTGGATATCGGAGAGCATTGTTAATATTGAATTCAACCACATCATCTCCTACGCACATAGTAAGCAGATCATGTTCACAATCAATCTTGGTTCTAGCAGTCTTTAGAAAAGGTCTACCAAACAAAATAGGTGTACTCCTGTGTGAAGTGTCCATATCCATTTCAAGTACATAAAAGTCACAAGGAATCAACAAAGCACCTATTTTAACCAAGACGTCCTCTACCAAACCAAGCGGATAAACAAAGGAACGATCCGCTAATTGTATAACCACACTCGTCGCATGCAAAGGCTCAAGACTCAAGGCATCATACACATGTTTAGGCATCACACTAATGGATGCGCCTAAGTCACACAAAGCTCTCTCAAACGAGGTGTTACCTATTATGCATGGAATAGCAAACGCACCAGGGTCTTTCTGCTTGCAAGGGATATTCGGTTTCATCATAGCAGAAATGGCCTCGCCCATATTCACCGTTTCGTATCCTTTCAATCGATGAGCACGCTTGGTTGTACAAAGTTCCTTCAAGAATTTTGCGTACTTCGGGACTTGGCGAATTGCATCAAGAAGTGGAATGTTTATCTCCACCCTCTTGAACAAATCAAAGATATCCCTCTCTTTCTCCTCTTGTTTAGCCTTCGCATTCCTAGAACTCAAAGGAAACGAAGGCCTCAATTGAAAATCAGAATTGACAGGTTTAGAATTTACCTTTGGGACCCTAACAAGAGTTTCGGTTTGGGCAGGAATTAGAGGAACTGAATCTGTCTCATTCCTGGAATTTTCGGTCAAGGGTTGTTTGATATGGTTAGGGTGTGTCTCAAGTTCCTCTTCCTCGTCCAAAGCAATCCCCTTCTTTTTCTGCTCAATGAGAGCCCTTCTGCTGCGAAGCTCAACTGCTTGGACAGATTCCTTAGGATGTAGGGCTTGAGAGGGCAACCTACCACTATTCTGCGCCTCGAGTTTACTCATAGAGGATGCGATTTGGCCCACTTGTTTCTCAAGATTTTGAATACTCGCGTCTGTTTTCTGCTGAAAAGATAAGAAGTTTTGCTGCATTGAAACAGTGTTAGTAGCCATAATTTTACAAGTTCTTTCAAATCAGAAATTTCAGAATTAGAATTCGAAGAAGAAGGAACCGAATTATGAGAATTCGGCCTTGAGGCATAGGTCTGATTTTGCTGGAAACCAGGAGGCAATTGTGCTCTTCCTCCATTGTTGATCGGTTGTTGTGGGTTTCCATAACGCAAATTTGGATGGTCACGCCATCCCGGATTGTATGTTGGCGAGAATGGATCGTATTTATGGCGTGGATTCGTGTTGAATCCTCCACCAATTGCATGGGCATATTCAATGAGTTGTCCTCCATTGTAGGACACAAATCAGAAGTGTGTCCATTCAAAGAACAAATACCGCATGTCTTGACTTGCTGCACACTACCACTCATCATAGCATGCATTAGCGAGGTTAGTTCATCAACTTTATTTTCTAATGAAACACTACTTACCTCGCTGACGCGTTTCGCTTGGAATTCCCCTCGTGTGCCAAACTATTTAGAATTTGCTGCCATGTTCGAAATCAAGTAACGGGCAGCATCGGGTGTCTTGTCTACCAAAGCCCCTCCACTTGCGGCATCAATGATACTTTTGTCTTGGGGTGTCAATCCCTCATAAAAGTATTGAATGAGAAGCTGCTCGGGAATTTGGTGGTGGGGGCATTGTAAGCATAACTTCTCGAACCTTTCCCAATACTCAGAAAACGTCTCACCATGCATCTGCCTTATGCCACAAATTTCCTTCCGAATATTTGCAGCTCGTGAAGCGGGAAAGTACTTCTCGAGGAAAATGCGCTTCAAATCGTTCCATTGCGTTACCGAACCAGGGGGAATTGAAAACAACCACTCCTTGGCAGAACCTTTCAATGAGAAAGGAAAGGCTTTTAGTTTAACCAAATTCTCGTCCACCCCTTGCGGTTTCATTCCATTGCATACCATGTGAAACTCCTTGAGGTGCGCATGTGGGTCTTCTCCTGCAAGACCATTAAAACCAGGCAACAAATGTATAAAACCAGACTTTAATTCAAAATTAGCATGCTCTAAATTAATACACAAAGGCTGGTTGTCAAGGTTAGGAGCAGCAAGCTCCTTCAACATTCTCTGTGGATTGATTGTCATAGTTGCGGATTCTATTTGTGAAATTTCCTGCTGCTGGAAAAGGTGTGCAGAACCCGGAAGTTCTTCCTCGTTCACCTTACGCAACGCGCACTGTTCAGAGAGCGGTGATCGCGGAGGTGTCCGATTGATGAAGAATGATTGCTGTTCGTAGAATTGCTCGATTAATCCGTCCGAAAGTTCTTGCTCAGAACTGCTGGACATGCAACCTAAAACAAACACAAATAACAAAAACAAGTTGAAAAATACGTTAGCAAACCGTTAGATAGGTCCCCGGCAACGGCGCCAAAATTTGACAAGGTGTCGTCACCCTTGCAAATTAACCCTACACAAATAACTAGTATATGAGAGTAGGGATCGTTCCCTCGAAGATCTAATAAAGGAAAGCTAAATATCGTCAACTTGTTAATTATTTGTAAAAGAAAAATAAGATAAAATAAAATAAAATAGACACGTCGACTTACTCGAAACAAAAATCTGAAATGCAAACTACCTCAATGATGACGTAAGTAATGCAAAATATGAACTAAACCGTAAAATGTAAAGCAGTTAATAGAAAAGAAATGGAAATCGAAAGATAATGCAACACAAACGCAACGCAAATAAAAATCAGATTTGACGCAAACAAAAATAAAACTAGATCAACTAAATTGGACACGAACGAATGCACGAAAATAAATTATCTGGGGGGTTTGATTTTGGCAGCTTAGAAATTAAAGAACACGAAATTAAACGAATAATAAAGTAAAATTATGAAGAAACTAAAAATTACGGAAACTTCAATTGCAAAGGATTTCGCCAACGACACCAATTAATTCATTCATCGGACTCTAGGAATTATTTGTGTATTGTGTTTACAAAATCAGGGATCACCAACTTACTGATTTTATGCTTCTTAACTACTAAGAAGACAAATCTTCGCAAACAATCATAGGATTCATAACTACTAATCCACCTACGTCGCGTACGAGCGTTACTAAAGTCGGTTTAACGATCTTGCCTTGAAAACTATTGACAACTACTATCATCAGTTTAACACAAAGTCTGAATCATCTCATAATAGATTTGACAACTACTGTCATCAACCTAGCTATAAATCAATTAACATGGCAACTAATACCATCAATTAATCGAATAACGTCCAAAAATTCCTTATAAACCTTAATTCTGGATTTTAAGATTTACAAGTTCAGATTAGCCATTGAAAGATTAGAGTTCAAACACATGTATGCAAATCACTAACACAAAATTTGATTAAGAATAAATCCTCATGAATCCATCAATGTCGAAGGGTATTACCCTTTACAATTGAAATAAAAAGTTAGCTACACATACCTAATGAAAACAATACCACGATGGTCAAGATGTAAGAGTTCCTTAAAAAACTGAAAACAAAGCTGAAAATAATCAAAAGCAAGGCTGCGGCTAATGGAGAACGACTATGATTTTCGTTCCGCGTGCCCACTGCTTGGTCCAGCGTCATATATATATCTGTTATCCCTCATGATAGCTAACCTAATGGAGAAGCCAGCTGTCCTCGTGTGATGCGTTGATTTGCTTGCATTTTTCTCTGATTTAATTGTTCCACGCATCATCTACGTCTCCTTCTCCTTGTATGTTGCGTGTGTTATTAAATTGCTGGTCATTCTCTCTTCTTAATTTGTCTCTCCATGTGTCATGCGTAACTCCCACATCCTTTCAGCTTTTGGTTGCCTTGGATTGCGTGATTAATTGGTGAGGACAATTAAATTGTCATCCCCAATTAACGCCCACGTGATCTGCCATCTATTTCCACTTATTACTTGATTTAATTCTTCTCTTCTCTTCTAGCTGTCACGTGGTTCATCTATTTCCACTTGTGTGTTGATTTTCATTTTTCTTTGCTGATGAACGACGCCAACGCATGCTCTCCATCCACTTGATTTATTTGTTGTTTCAATTTCATTTATGCATTTTACGTCAATGAAACCCAAATAATTCCAAAACATGATAAACCGACTATAGATGAACATAAAATGAATGCAAGTCACTCTGAATTAACTCCTAAAAATATATAAAAATATGAATGAATCACACACCGCGTGCACGCAGGTGCACGTCGCGGCGTGCGAGAGGTGAGCACGTCGTGACGCACACATTTGTGCACACCGCGGCGAGCCTGGCCTTCGCCGCAGCGAGCCAGGTCGTCGCCGCTGCGAGCTGGGTCATTCACCGCGGTGAGCCCCAGGTTGTCCGAAAGAGAATTTTTTTTTATATTTTTGGGCATATCTTTTGGTGTAGATGTCCAAATGTGGTGATTTTGGATTCGTTGTGATATAGAAATAAAGGGCTACAAGTTTTGTGAAGAAGGGAAGTTCGGAATTTGCCTCGAAGGGTTCAGAATTTTACGAGGAAGTCGAATGTAGACTTTTAGTGCGTTTCCTTTTGGATTTTTAAGCTTTTGAATATTTTCCTTGGAATGTTAATTGAATGAGAACTTAGTTTGTTTTAGAAAACCAAGTCGATCCGATTCACTCGCAAGAGAAAGGACAGCAGTGAGTCTGATATTCAAGCGATATTAGGTGGGTAATACATTTATGGTTATTGTGTGTATGGGAAAATTGCCTTGTGTTTGCTTGCCTGCATTGTGTGACATTGCTTGTGTTGAATTATATGAGAAAAATTGAACATTCATTGTGATTATGATGATGGCCTTGATAGGCCTTATGGTATTTTGCGAGAATGAAAAGAATGAAAATTGTGAAAGCTTTGATAAATGCTTTGAGCATGAAATGAATCGTTATGTGCTTTGTTTGAGTGAGAGAGTAACGGATGGAGTCACGTGCACATCGACATAAAGCCTTCTCCCGACTGCCTGCTTGAGGCAACGAGATCCTTGAAAAATCGGACTCGGATAGTTTACGGAATAAACTTTGGTTTATCCGGATCGTTTTACGGAACTCTCGAACCAATTGTTTGTGTATACATGATTGCTGTGTTGAGCATTACGCATATTAAAATTGTTACATAGTGAGATATTGATAAGTGTTGACTTGCTATACGCTTGTATTGGTGGGAGACCGTGCCAGAGAGTCAGATGAGACCAGTAGGATTGGTATGGCAGGACTTCCTTGCTGCTTTTAGGAAGAAATATCTGTCTGAGTTGTACATTCAGCAGAAGCAGAGAGAGTTCCTCAGTTTAACTCAGAGGGAGATGACAGTCAGTGAGTATGAGTATCGGTTCACTCAGTTGGCGAGGTATGCTTCAGATTTGATGCTGAGCGAGATTGCTAGATGTCGCCGATTTGAGTCGGATTTGCACTTGTCTATCAGAGAGAAAGTGATAGTGCAGAATTTCTATGATTTCCAGCAGTTGGTTGAGGCAGCTCTGAGGGTTGAGAATATTGAGAACATCAAGAGTGCTGTGAACAAGAAGAGAAAGGGAAGAGAACAGTTCAAGAGGGGAGGCAGCACTAGTACTCCTATGCCAGACAGGAGTGCCAGGAGTTTCCCAGTTCAGTCAGAGGAGAGGAGCAGTGGTGTGAGCCGACTTAGGCCAATGAGGACTTCTACTGTTTCTTACCAAGCCTCAACGGTGGGCGGCAGTAGAAGGGGAGATGGGGATAGATCTTTCATTCTGAAGTGTGAGCATTGCGGGAGAGCCCATAGAGGAGAGTGTTTCAGATTGACAGGAGCTTGTTTCAACTGTGGAGAGAAGGGACACATTGGCAGAGAGTGTCCTCAGCCTCCACGACAAGAGAGGAGTCAGATGCAAGTTCTGAGGAGAGTAGAGACTGTGGGTCAGAGGACTGCAATAGAAGTGGGCAGTTCAGATGTAGCTAAGAGAGTGAGCATTCGGGAGACCCGGAGGGCGTGCACCGCTAGGGTGTTCATGATGACTCGGGAGGATGCGAGAGACCGCTCAATGTCAGGACTGGTATGGTTCGACTCTTTTCTGATGATGTGATTGTCTTGATTGATCCAGGTTTTACTCATTCGTTTGTTTCCTCGAGTAGACCCGTGTGTGATAGAATTGTGAGCCCTTTGGATACTCCACTAATGGTGAGTACTCCAATCGGCCAGTATATTATTGTCACCAAGTATTTAGAGATTGTGAGATTTGTATTGGTGGAGAAGTTCGGTTCAGGATTTAATGCCACCAAGATGGGAGGATTGGATGTAATTTTAGGTATGGATCGTTAGAGAGGTACAATGCCTATTTGGATTGTAAGGTAAGACGTGAGAATTTGAATTGATAACGCAGAAGAGTTGTGTTTACGGGGATAGAAAAGCAAGTTAGCGAAATTGTTTCAAACATTGTGAGAAAAGATGATGAGGAAGGGTTGTGAGGCGTTTTTGGCCTATGTGGTGGACATCAGGGCAGATAGAGGGAAACTTGAGGATATTTCGGTAGTCAGAGAATTCTCGGATGTCTTTCCCGAGGAATTGCCAGGACTACCGCCAGCTAGGAAAATTGAGTTTCCCATTGAGCTTTTTTTAGGTACTGCACCGATTTCAATTCTGCCTTACCGGATGGCTCCGGCGGAATTGAAAGAGCTTAAGGAGCAGTTAGAGGAGATGTTGGAGAAAGGGTACGTTAGACCGAGTTCTTCACCTTGGGGAGCTTCGGTCCTATTTGTGAAGAAGAAAGATGGATCGTTGAGAATGTGTGTGGATTATCGGAAGTTGAATCAGGTCACTGTGAAGAACAGGTATCCGCTTCCTCGCATTGATGATCTGTTTGATCAATTGCAAGGGGTGAAAGTCTTCTCTAAGATAGACTTGAGATCGGGTTATCATCAGTTGAGGATTAAGGAGTCGGATGTGCCCAAATCTGTTTTCAGGACTCGGTATGGGCATTTTGAATTCTTGGTTATGCGTTTTGGATTGACGAATGCGCCTGCAGCTTTTATGGATTTGATGAATCGAGTCTTTAAGCCATTCTTGGACCAATTTATCATTGTCTTTATTGATGATATATTGTTTTAATCCAAGAGTGATGAGCAGCATGAGGAGCATTTGAGGATTACTTTGGAGGCTTTGAGGAGAAATGAGTTGTATGCCAAATTCGATAAATGCGAATTTTGGCTGAGAGAAGTTTCCTTTCTTGGACATGTGATCTCAGAGCAAGGAGTGCATGTGGATCTAAAGAAGATAGAAGCTGTGGTGAATTGGGAAGCCCCGAAGAATGTAGCAGAGGTGAGGAATTTTCTGAGTTTGGCAGGTTAATACCGGAGATTTGTGGAAAGATTCTCCATGATATCTGCTCCGATGACAAAGTTGTTGAGGAAGAATCAGAAGTTTATTTGGAGTGATGAGTGCCAGAAGAGCTTCGAGGAACTTAAGCACAGATTGACCAGTGCTCCGATTTTGATTTTGCCATCGGGAGATGAGGGCTATACAGTGTATAGTGATGCTTCGAGGAAGGGTCTTGGTTGTGTTTTGATGCAGGGCGATAGAGTGATTGCTTATGCTTCGAGGCAGTTGAAGCCATATGAGCTGAATTATCCGACGCATGATTTGGAGTTGGCAGCTGTGATCTTTGCCTTGAAAATTTGGAGGCATTATCTGTATGGAGTTCAGACGAGGATTTTTACCGATCATAAGAGTCTTAAGTATTCTTTGAGTCGAAGGGCGAATTTGAGGCAGCGACGGTGGATCGAGTTACTTAAGGACTATGATCTGCTGATTGAGTATCATCCGAGCAAGGCCAATGTAGTGGCGGACGCTTTGAGTAGGAAGTCTTCGATTGCTCATGTTCGGACAGTTTATCTTCCTTTATTGGAAGAGATGGCCAAGCTTAAGATAAGCTTGAAGCAGGAAGAGCTGGATTGCCTTCTAGCTAACTTTCGAGTGAGACCGATACTCAGGGAGAAAGTTAAGGAATTGCAGGTTCAAGATGCAGATTTGAGTAGGCTCAGAGAGGAAATTCGGAATCGTAAAATTTCTGAGGTAATGGTGAGGGATGATGGACTGATGATAGTGGGGGACAGGCTTTGTATCCCAGATGTGCAGGAGGTTAAGGATGAAATTATGGATGAGGCACACAATGCACCTTATGCCATGCATCCTGGTAGCACCAGGATGTACAGGGATTTGAGAGGACATTTTTGGTGGAAAGGCATTAAGAGAGATGTAGCAGAGTTTGTCAATAAGTGTCTAGTGTGTCAGCAAGTCAAAGCTGAACACCAGGCACGTTTAGGCAAGTTGAGGCCGTTGCCTATTCCGGAATGGAAGTAGCAAATGGTGACTATGGATTTTCTAATGGGTTTGCCTAAGACCAGTAGGAAGAACGATGCAATTTGGGTGACTGTGGATCAGTTGACCAAGTCAGCTCACTTTTTGGCAATGTGTTAGCAAAGAAGTACATCGAAGAGATAGTGAGATTGCATGAGATTCTGGATTCGATTATTTCAGACAGGGACCCTCGGTTCACTTCGAGGTTTTGGGGTAGCTTGCATGAAGTTTTGGGGACGAAGCTAAATTTTAGGTCGGCTTTTCACCCTCAGACGGATGGTCAATCTGATAGGATCATTCGGACGCTTGAGGGAATGCTTAGGGCTTGTGTGATGGATTTCAGAGGGCTTTGGATGAACATTTGCCATTGGTCGAATTCGCTTATAACAATTCGTACCATTCGAGTATTTAGATGGCTCCATATGAGGCTTTGTATGGGAGGAGATGTAGGACTCCGATCTGTTGGGATGAAGAAGGAGAGAGGAAACTGGTATGACCAGAATTGATTCAGACGACGGTTGATAAAGTCAATTTGGTTAAGCAGCGGCTTAAGGCAGCCCAGGATAGGATGAAGAGCTACATTGTTGCACACCGAAAGGAGATGGAGTTTAAAGTCGGTGAGAAAGTGTTCCTTAAGATGTCTCCTTGGAAAGGGGGTAATGAGGTTTGGTAAAAAGGGTAAGTTGAGTTCGAGGTATGTGGGTCCTTATGAGATCCTTGAGAGGATTGGACCACTCGCCTATAGGTTGGCGTTACCTCCGGAATTATCTCAGATTCATGATGACTTCCATGTGTCCATGTTGAGGAGGTATAGATCGGATCCTTCTCATATTATTCAGACTAGTGAGGTTCAGCTGAGAGATGATTTGAGCTATGAGGAGCTTCCAGTAGAGATTTTGGATACTAAGGAAAAAGTCCTCAGGAATAAGACGGTTCAGCTAGTCAAAGTCCTATGGAGGAATCATTCGGTAGAGGAGGCTACATGGGAACCATTGGAAGCCGTGAAGGAGAAGTATCCACGTCTCTTCGATGATTCAGGTAATAATTTTAAGCACGAAATTTCTTTTAAGAGGGGGAGAAATGTTGGACCCCAAATTTTTTTTATAATGTCATTAAGCATGAATTGTGTTAATTGTGTGTTTATGCCTTAGTTTTATTAATTTGGGAGCATTCGTGGATAATTGAGGGTTAGTTGAGTTTAATGTGGTTTAAATGGAAATTATAGGGTAAATTAATATGAGGGCATTTTGGGAAGTTTTCTTAGGGTGGAGTGGTTGAAGCTTTGCTAAGAGGGGTAAATTGGTCTTTTTCCCTACCCATTTAGACTTAAGTATTAGAAAAGAAAGAAAGAAAGAAATAGAAGAAGACAAAAGAAGAAGAAGAAGAGTCGTGGGAGAGGGAGAAGAGAAGAGAATAGGGTTTGCGATCCAAGAGATTTTCTGACAGTTTGAAGCAATTTCCAGGTAAGTTAGCTTCTTGTAATCTTGTTCCAGTAAGATTTAACTTTGGATTTGCGTTGAATGCAGTAGAATCGGTGGTTTTAGGGTTTTAGGGCAAAAATGGTTAGATTTCATGGGTTGATGTGTTTATGACTGATTTTGAGTTACTGTTGGGTTAGAAATGTAGTATAAGACTTGATCTAAGGTTTAAATGTGTTGCATTTGGTTGAGGGAAGGATTGAAATTGGAAAATGCAGGAAAAATAGGGTTCAGAGTCGCCTCTCCGACCCGCACGTCACGACGTGCTCATGAGCACGCCACAAGGCAAAGAAAAGCGGCACGCGCACGCCTTAGAGTGCACCGAGGCGCACAAATGCAGTGCACACCGATGAGCAAGCCGCCGCCGCCATGCCGAGTTAGGTCGATTCGCAGCAAGCAAGCCCTGTGTTGTCCGAAAGAGAAATTTTTGGTACTTTTGGGCATATTTTTTTGGTATAGATGTCCAAATGAGGTGATTTTGGATTCGTTGTGATCTAGAAATAAAGGCCTACAAGTTTTGTGAAGAAGGGAAGTTCAGAATTTTCCTCAAAGGATTCGGAATTTTAGGAGGAAGTCGAATGTAGACTTTTAGTGCGTTTCCTTTTGGATTTTTAAGCTTTTGAATATTTTCCTTGGAATGTTAATTGAATGAGAACTTGGTTTGTTTTAGGAAACCAAGCCGATCCGATTCAATCGCAAGAGGAAGGATAGCAGTGAGTCTGATACTCAAGCGATATTAGGTGGGTAATACGTTTATGGTTATTGTGTGTATGGGCAAATTGCCTTGTGTATGCTTGCTTGCATTGTGTGACATTGCTTGTGTTGAATTATATGAGAAAATTGAACATGCATTGTGATTATGATAGGCCTTATAGTATTTTGCAAGAATGAAAATAATGAAAATTGTGAAAGCTTTGATAAATGCTTTGAGCATGAAACGAATCGTTATGTGCTTTGTTTGGGTGAGAGAGTAACGGATGGAGTCACGTGCACGTTGACATAAAGCCTTCTCCCGGCTGCCCGCTTGAGGCAACGAGATCCTTGAGAAATCGGACTCGGATAGTTTATGGAATGCCATATGTGTGCTATAAATGTATATGCCACTGGGCTTCGCAACTCACCCCATTATCTCCCCTCCTCAGGTGCAGATAGAGACGATCGTTGACCTTGCAAGGCATCGGAAACTTCAAGCTAGTTAGGAGCCTTGCATTAAGTTAGTATTTTGGTTAGCCCACCAGCATGTTATCATGGAGCATACTCATGTATTTTAGATTTAACTTTTATTTTGTATTATACTACATTTGAGAATTCTTGCTGAATTTCCTTTGATTTGTAATGGCATGAAGCCCCTTAGTTTATGGGGTGTTTAATTCATATTTTAAATGCATCTGTAAGCGCTTGCTTGTATGGGAACGTTTGTGTGTGAATTATGAATCGAACTATATATGGATGTTGGGATCGGGTCCGACGTTTTGGGGCGCTCGTCACGGGCGCAGTCCGATGGGCCGCCTCGGGAATGGGGATCCGGGACCCGGGCCCAACATTAAAAGCCCAATTCGCCCCTCTTAAGTTAATATTCTATTTTTATGGGTTTCTTATCCTATTTGGACTAGGACTAGTCAATTTTACTTAGTTTTGAAGCCCAAATCCATGTGGGGTTTGTTGTTGGGCAGATTTGTTTCAAGAAGGCCTTTTTGATACTTTGGGCTTTCTTTAGGATTTTTAGGTTATCTTTGTAAGGGTTTACATTGCAAAGGGTATTGAAACCCTTGCTTTAGGCATGAACACGAGTTTAGAGAGATCAATAAAATTAGAAAGCATTCTTCAAGAGAGAATTGAGATTCTTGCTTGTTTTACCTGAAGGATTGATTCAACTTATCAAGTAAGTCCTAACTTGTGGCGTTAATTCAATTCCTACAATCTTTATACTCTTTGTTGCCAAATCCTTGTTGTTTTAGGGGTGAAGGGTCTTGTTAGATTGATTAAATTTAGGTTTGGGAACAATCATTGAAACGGAGGTGATCTAGACATTGATCTGCCATAGTATGTGTATATGTTAGTGTCACTATAGTACACGTATACCATGGTAATTAGACATGTACTATATCTACTATTGGATACAATTGTATGTACACATGTGTCATATATAATTATATACCACATATATGTTTACTTGCATACTACACATGTATTTACTTGCATACCTTATTATGTATCCATCTTGTAGTATGCCAATTGTAACTATGGTATTTACACCGCTAAGTATCCACTATTGGTATTTGTACATGTGATTATAACTATTATGCAGACAAGCATATGTACCAGTATAGTCACTATACATACTTTCTTGCATATGTACACATATTACATTAGATATACATTACCACTATGTGTATTAGTAGCATACTATAAGATTATATGGTATACACATACACATATGCATATAGTGTATGTGTATACCACATATACTAGCACACCATGTGTACTATGCTCCCATATATAGTATTGACATACTAATGGTATAGTATACTAATTATGTATGCAATGCATACATAATTAGTATACTATACCATTGTGCCAAGACAATAGCACATGTATAGTGAATATTACCCATAGTATAGTATTACCAAGTGTATGCTAATATTCAGTCTTAAATGCAACATGAATACATGTATGTAACTATACATAATAACTATGTAATAGTGTGCATAGTTACATAATAACTATACATGTGCATGTATTACATAATACTAGTGCAACATACTATATGACTAATATGCACATATGTGTACTATATTACTATTACACATGATACCATTACATATGTTACTAATATGCTATTATTGTATGTACATTGTGTAATGTATATACAATTGGTACCCACTCACCACTATGTACCCACCATATAGTATTACATAGCGTACCATAATTACTTATACATACATATGAGCTATATACCATGTAGTTAGATTATACATATTATGCAATGTAGCATGTACCATGTGTAGTGTGCACAATACATGTATAATATACTAGTATGCACTCACCATCACTACTCACTTGTGTACTATATGCATGCACAGATTATACTATACATGCATATGCACTAGATTATTGTTACCATGTAATACTATAGTGTATAATAGTATACATATGCATTATACAACTACAAATAATACCATGTGTAACATATGCATTATGTTACTATGTGCATACATATAGTATGCATATGTTATAATATATGCATATACCATATGTACCATAGTTATATTATAGCGCACTATAGTACACCATGCACACTAACTATTGTAATAAATTTATGTGGTACACTACCATTGTAAGTACATGCACTACTATATATCATATGTGCATAGTACCACATGCATACACAAATTGTATATTACTACATATAGTATACACACCCATATAGCAATGTTATATTATGTATCACAAATGTTGGATCGCGTACGGCCCGAGTATTCACAATACACTGTGGAAAAAGACCATACAACAACATGAAGTATAATCGAAAATACCAAGGATGTACGAAAATACCTTATTTTCGTGGATAGGTTGCTTCTTTTTTGGATTCCAAGACACTGCAAACGCGAATGCCCTCTACCGGTATCCACATGAGTATGCACGATCCGGGCTGCGACTATGGTGTGCTAGCACGTCCTGAAACTCTTCCCGAATGCCGCACGATTTTCCTCTCGGATGGTGGCTAAGGTTTCATGACAATAGTGTCTACAATGGCTGAATGACATGGGGGAAATCAAGGTAAATAAACAAATCCTTGTATCTTTCTCCATTGGAAAGTATTCTGATCAAGTACTTTGTGATGTTGTACCTATGCATGCTTGTCATTTATTGCTCGGTCGACCTTGGCAATATGATAGAAAAGTGTTACATGATGGTTTTAAGAATAGATATTCATTTACTATGGGGGATCAGAAATTTGTTCTTGCTCCATTGGTCCCAAAAGAGGTATATGAGGACCAAATGCAATTAAAAAGGAGTATGGAGGGAATGCAACATAGACAGGACAAAAAACTTCAAGAAAACATGACAATACAAAAATTGAGGGGAAGGTTGAGAACCTTGCAAAAGGGGAGCAAAAATCTAAATCAAAAGAAAAGAGATAAAGTGATACGGAAACCCCAAGAAAACAAGGTTCTTGAAACCCCCTAATCCTATTGAATCAAAACCCCAATCTTTCTATTTAAGAACATGCTAGTTCAAACCCCAATTATACGGAATTGAGACCCAAACCCAAAGAAAATTGAAGAATTGAACACGCCACAAGTGATTACCTTGATAAGTGATGCAATCCTTGATCCTTGAAGTAACAATAAGAAGAACACGCCTTACTTGAAGAGAACTCTCAATTTCGTTAATCAACCGAAATCTAATGTTTACAAGGATAAAATAAGGTATTTATACGCTTGCCCATGACCTAAACCTAAAACGAATAGGTTACAAGACCCTTTAATGCTAAAACAAGCCTAATCCTAACTAGTTTAGGAGTTTATAGCCCACTAATGCAATCTGATCCTATTCAACTTAGGATTGGGCTAAACTAACTTAAATAAGACCAAAATAACTTAAATAAACCTAAGGGAGGTGGATGGGCCTAATGGATTACTCTACTTAGGCCCACACACTTGGTTGTCCAAAACTAGTTTTAAATAAACTAAGGCAAATACTAATAAATACCTAGCCCATAACAAGTCTCTTTGGGCCTAATAAACAAAGGATAAATAACAAGTCCAATGTACTAAAATAAGTCCATAAGAATAATTGAACTTGTCTTGAAATTTGGCTAAGTATTAGCCCCTCCACATGCCCTCTCTAGAAGAATCACAAGCTTGACTACTCCACTTGAATTCTTCACGGATGGTTCAGTCTTGTCATCAAGGTGAGATGTAATGTGACTTTGAACAAACCCTTGAAGTGCTTGTTTAAGCTTTACTGCACGTTGTCTTGTAATAGGTCCACATGGCAAAGTAAGCTTGTCTTGATGTGTTGCACCTTGATCTCCATTGCCATGGCTTCTTGTATCATATAACTTAGTCATTCACAAACTTTTAGTCACATTCAATGCATGGCACTATAACAATATTGCTATTATTATGCCATTAGTGTGTATGTGGCATAATAATATGTTATTTAGTATGGTAGTACATATATGTACATGCATAGCTATTGCATAGTACTAGGTATTAACTAATATACTATGTACTATAGTACACTATAGTATAGCAATAGTAGTTATGGTGGATGTATAAGAATTAAGGACAATTGCACGTATAGTTATGCACATAAGCATATGTGTACTGAGCATTAGTAGTACCATAAATAAGTGGCTAGTTAGCCATGCACCATAGTTGTGCATAATACAAAGTGTATTATGCACAACTATGGTGCATGGTATACATATAACTATTATGCATATGCATAGTAATAAATGTACTATACTATATGGTGCATGTATTATTATGTGTGTAATACATGTGTACTATGCCATGTGATATACATTATAGTTGCACGAGTGACATATAGTGTGTTTGCATATAATCACTACTAATGGCCATGTAATGTATATAAGTGAGTAATACATATCACTATCAACCAATGTATAGTATTTTAATGGATAGTAGTTTACCTTTGTTACTATCATATATGGGTACATGCTTGAATAATACACTATATGCATTGGCCACTATTTATGTGCATGTAACGTTATATGACTCATTAATTAGTGTACCATAGTATGTATAGTAATATTTGTACATTGCAATGGTAGTGTAACACTATGCATATGCATAATAGTTATATGTATAATAGGTCTTAGACTATTACAATACCATGCATAATATGTACCTAATCTGCACCATATGTGTGTATTATAGTACACATGTTTCCAGATTAGTAGGTGACATTCTATGTTGGGCCCGGGCCCCGGATCCCTATTCCCGAGGCGTCCCCTAGGGCTGCATCGACGACGGAGGCCTCAAAACGTTAGACCCGATCCTAACATCCATACAAATCCATAATTCGATTCACACACAAACATTCGCATACCATCAATCGTCTACGCATATGTTCTCACCGTGCATTAATCATCTCAATTACATAAGCCATCAAGTTAAGAAATTAAACAAGTATTCTTGCAATTACACATTACATAATATAGTTTGAATCCAAAATACATGAGTATGCTCCATGTTGAAATGCTTGGCGGGCTAACCACAATACTAACTTAATATAAGGCTCCTAATTAGCTGGAAGTTTCCAATGCCTCGCAAGGTCAACTATCGTTTTGATCTGCACCTGAGGAGGGGAGAGTAATGGGGTGAGCTGTGAAGCTCAGTGGCATATACGTTTTTAGCCATTGGCAACGAGCCACACAATCAAGCAATATGCATATATCTATAGCAAGTCAAGATTCATCAATTTATTGACATTCATATAAACATAGGTCATGCAATTTCTGTTTCTCAACATAACAATCATTATGCATCATTTCTGTCAAATCAATCATGAATGCACACAAATGGTTTGAGAGTTTCGTAAAACAATCTGGATAAACCAAAGTTTATTCCATAACTATCCGAGTCCGATTTCTCAAGGATCTCGTTGCCTCAAGCGGGCAGCCGGGAAAAGGCTTTATGTCAACGTGCACGTGACTCAATCCGTAACTCTCTCACCCAAACAATACACAACCATTCGTTCCATGTTCATAGCATTTATCAAAGCTTTCATAATTTTCATTCTTTCCATTCTTGCAAAATGCCATAAGGCTTATCAAGGCCATACAAAATCATCATGCATTTCTAACATTTCTTATAAGTCAATACAAGTAATGTCACACAATGCAAGCAAGCATACACAAGGCAATTTGCCCATACACACAATAACCATAAATATATTACCCACCTAATATCGCTCGAGTATCCGACTCACTGGTGTCCTTCCTCTTACGATAGGGTCAAATCAGTTTGGTTCCCTATAATAAACCAAGTTCTCATTCAATTAACATGCAAAGGAAAATATTCAAAAGCTTGAAAATCCATAAGGCAAAGTACTAAAAGTCTTCACTCGACTTCCACCTAAAATTCTGAACCTTTACAGGCTAATTCCAAACTTTCCTTCTTCATGCAACTTGTAGCCCTTTATCTCTAGATCACAATGAATCCAACATCACCTCATTTGGACATCTACACCAAAAGATATGCCAAAATATTAAAAAATTTGCGTTTAATGTGGTTTAAATGAGATTTAGAGGATTAAATTATGTGAGGGCATTTTGGGAAGTTCATTTAAGTTGGAATGGATTTAGGCTTATTAAGAGGGGTATTATGGTCTTTGACCCATTCCTTAGGTTAAGAGAAAGAAAAGAAGAAGAGGAAAATAGAAAGGAAAGAAGAAGAAACAAAGAGAGGA
This sequence comes from Erythroxylum novogranatense, assembly GCA_029891385.1. Lineage (NCBI taxonomy): Eukaryota > Viridiplantae > Streptophyta > Magnoliopsida > Malpighiales > Erythroxylaceae > Erythroxylum > Erythroxylum novogranatense. The sequence continues at coordinate 60,380,211 of CM057225.1, read as the reverse complement.
GTAGCGCCGACGGTGAGAAGAGGAGAAGAGAAGAGAGGTTCAGCGATTTTTGAGTTTTCTGACTGATTTGAAGCAATTTTTGGTAAGTTTGGCTTCCATCAAACTTGTTATGGTTAGATTTAAACCTAGATATGTTGGATATGTAGTAGAATCGACGATTTAGGGTTTTTGGGTGAAAAGTTGGGTAAATCCTTGGGTTGATGCATTTGTGACTGGTTTTGAGTTGTTAATGGGTTAGAAATGTAGCTTGAGACTTGATCTATAGTTTGGTTGTGTTGCATTTGGATTTGGAAAGGGTTGAAGATCGAAAAATGCAGGAAAAAGGGTTTCAAAGTCGTAGCCCGATTCAAGATGTCATGCGGTGAAAGTGGTCATTCGCCGAGGCGAAGGCCCTTTGCCGCCATGCCCCCTGCTTTCGAAAGTGAGATTTTTATATTTTTAGGGATATCTTTTGGTGTAGATGTTCGATTGAGGTGATTTTGGATTCGTTGTGATCTAGAAATTAAGGACTACGAGTTGTATGAAGAAGGGAAGTTTGGAATTTGATTCGAAGGGTTCGGGATTTTAGATGAAAGTCACAGATAGAACTTTAATGCTTATTTTGATTGTCAAGCTTATTGGAATATTTGCTATGGATATTAATTGTATGGAAACTTAGTTTATTATAGGGAACCAAGCTGATTTGACCCAATCGCAAGAGGAAGGACAGCAGTGAATCTGATACTCAAGCGATACTAGGTGGGTAATATGTTTATGGTTATTGTGTGTATGGGCAAATTGCCTGATGTGTGCTTTCTTGCATTATATGACATTACTTGTATTGAATTACATGAGAATTATGGAATATGCTTTTGATTATAATTATGCATGGATTGATAGGCCTTTATGGCAATGGACAAGAATGAGAATTGAGAAAATGTGAGAAATGCTTTAAGTATGAATCGAATGGACTATGTGAATTGTTTGGGTAAGAGAGTTAAGGATGGAGTCACGTGCACGTTCACAATAAAGCCTTCTCCCGGCTGCCCGCTTGTGGCAACGAGATCCTTGAGAAATCAGACTCGAATAGTTTACAGATTTATCTTCGGTTTATTCGGATCGTTTACGGAACACTCGAGCCAATTGTTTTGTGCATACACGATCGATTTGTGAGCATTACACATGATAGATTTGATAGACTTGTTGCATAATGATTGTTATGTTGAGAAATAGAAAGTGCATGATCTATGTCTATATGAATGTGAATAAATTGATGAATTATGATATTGTTTGATTGCGTGGCTCGTTGCCAATGGCTATGAACGTATATGTCACTGAGCTTCGCAACTCACCCCATTACTCTCCCCTCCTCAGATGCAGATCGAGACGATTGTCGACCTTGCAGGGCATCAAAAACTTTGAGCTAGTTAGGAGCTTGTCTTAAGTTAGTACTTTGGTTAGCCCACCAGCATTTCATCATGGAGCATACCTTTGTATTTTGTGATTAAATTTCATTTTGTATTATGTTATCTTCGAAAATACTGGTTGAATTCCTTTGAATGACAATGGCATATGTTTTATGAATTTGAGATGAGTAATGCATGTTTAGAATGCATGTGTAGAAGATGTATATGTATGAGTATATATATTGTTATACGAATCGAATGGTTCTGTGTATGGATGTTGGGATCGGATTCGATTGTATATGGAGCGCCCGTCGCAGGCGCGACCCGAGGGGCCGCCTCGGGAATCTGGCATCCGAGGCCCGGGCCTAACATGTTTAGTATCAGAGCGCCTAGGTTTAGTATCCTTGGCTTAGAATGCATATAGGACGACTTGTTTGATCTATGATGAATTGTTGCATTGATTACGTGACATGCATATCATGCATACATGTAGATTGAGATATAGCTAATCCTTAGTGTTTCCCTTTGAAGGAGTACGATGCCGTCTCGTAGAAGGACACGAGGAGTTATGCACGGATCTGCTGCACCTGACTCTCCTGCGAGAGAGGAGAGGACTGATGAGTCAATAGCCCCAGGGAATGCTGAGGCTTCTGTAGGGCTAGGTAGTGAGCCCGTTTTGTCGCCGACTCAGGAGTTGCCAGTTTCATAGGAGCAAGTGCCTCCTTTGGATCTGAGGTTATTCCATGCCTTTACTCGAGCATTAAATGCAAAGCTATGGGTCGATGCCCACAGTTTTCTGCGTCAGCCCGATTCCTGTAAGGCGAGCGATTTGATAGATTGAGGAAGTATGGAGCAGTGGATTTCTTTGGGACGTCCGATCCCGAGGAAGTTGAGACTTGGTTGAGGAAGACTGAGAGAGTGCTCGACCAGATGGAGTGTGAGGATGACGAAAGGGTCATCTATGCGGCGAGTTTGCTTCAGGGAGATGCACTTCACTAGTGGGAGACTATACCAGGAAGTCAGATGAGGCCAGTAGGGTTGGCGTGGCAGGATTTTGTGGTTGCTTTCAGGAAGAAGTATCTGTCTGAGGTTTATATTCAGCAAAAGCAGAGGGAGTTCCTCAGTTTGACTCAGAGGGATATGATTGTCAGCGAGTATGAGCGCCGGTTCACACAGTTATCCCGGTATGCCTCCGATCTGATGTTGAGTGAAGCTGCCAGATGTCGCCGGTTTGAGTCGGGATTGCACCTGGCTATCAGAGAGAAGGTGATTGTGTAGAATTTTTGTGATTTCCAGCAGCTGGTTAAGGTAGCATTGAGGGTGGAGAATATAGAGAATATCAAGAGTGCTGTGAATAAGAAGAGAAAGGGCAGAGAGCAGTCCAGGAGAGGAGATAGCACTAGTACTCCTATGTCAGACAGGAGTGCTAGGAGCTTCCCAGTTTATTCAGAAGAGAGGAGCAGTGGTGCGAGCCGACCTAGGTCGATGAGGACTTCTACTGTTTCTCACCAAGCTTCAACGGTGGGTGGCAGTAGAAGGGGAGATGGAGATAGGTCATTCAGTGCGAAGTCGCGAGCATCTTGGGAGAGCTCATAGAGGAGAGTGCTTTAGACTGACAGGAGCTTGTTTCAACTGTGGGGAGAAGGGACACATTGCTAGAGAGTGTCCTCAGCCTCCACGACAGGAGAGAGGTCAGATGCAAGCTCCGAGGAGGACAAAGACTATGGGACAGAGGACTATGACAAAAGTGGGCAGTTCTGATGCGGCTAAGAGGGTGAATCTTTCGGGGAGACCGAGAGGGAAGGCACCAGCTAGGGTGTTTGTGATGACTAGGGAGGATGCTGAGACCGCACCAGATGTTGTCACGGGTACGGTACAGTTATTTTCTGATGCTATGATTGCTTTGATTGATTCGGGTTCTACTCATTCGTTTGTTTCCTCGAGACCTGTGTGTGATATGATTGTGAGCCCTTTGGATACTCCGTTGATGGTGAGTACTCCAATCGGCCAGTACATTGTGATTAGTCAAGTATATAGAGGTTGTGAGATTCGCATTGGTGGAGAACTTCTAGTGGTCGATTTGATGCCACTAAAGATGAGCGGTTTAGATGTAATTTTGGGCATGGACACATTAGAAAAGTACAATGCCCGTTTGGATTGTAAACAAAAGACAGTGGAGTTTGAATTGGATGACGGTAGAAGAATAGTGTTTACTAGGGACAGGAAAGCGAGTCCGCCCAGGATTGTCTCAGCTTTGACAGCAGAGAAGATGATGAGTAAAGGTTGTGAGGCATTTTTGGCTTATGTGATAGACTCCAGAGCTGATAGAGGGAAGCTAGAGGATATTCCGGTAGTCAGGAAATTCTCGGACGTCTTTCCTGAGGAATTGCTAGGACTACCGCCAGCTAGGAAAATTGAGTTTTCCATTGAGCTTTTGTCAGGTACAAGGCCGATTTCGATTCTGCCCTACCGGATGGCTCCGGCGGAATTGAAAGAGCTTAAGGAGCAATTGGAGGAATTGTTGGAGAAAGGGTATATTCGACCGAGTTCTTCGCCTTGGAGAGCTCCGGTCCTATTTGTGAAGAAGAAGGATGGATCATTGAGGATGTGTGTTGACTACAGAAAGCTGAATCAGGTCACTGTGAAGAACAAGTATCCGCTTCCTCGCATTGATGATCTGTTTGATCAATTACAAGGAGCGAGAGTCTTCTCGAAGATCGATTTGAGATCAGGTTACCACCAGTTGAGGATTAAGGAGTCGGATGTGCCGAAGTCTGCTTTTAGGACTCGGTATGGGCACTTTGAGTTTATGGTGATGCCTTTTGGATTGACAAATGCGCCTGCAGCATTTATGGATTTGATGAATCGGGTTTTTAAGCCATTCTTGGACCAATTTATCATTGTCTTTATCGATGATATCTTGGTGTATTCCAAGAGTGATGAGCAGCATGAGGAGCATTTGAGGATCGCTTTGGAGACTTTGAGGACGCATGAGTTGTATGCCAAATTCGAGAAATGCGAATTTTGGCTGAGAGAAGTTTCATTTCTTGGACATGTGATTTCAGAACAAGGAGTGCATGTGGACCCAAAGAAGATAGAAGCTGTGGTGAGTTGGGAAGCCCCGAAGAATGTAGCAGAAGTGAGGAGCTTTCTGGGTTTAGCAGGTTATTACAGGAGATTCGTGGAGGGATTCTCCATGATAGCCGCTCCGATGACGAAGTTACTGAGGAAGAACCAGAAGTTTGTTTGGAGTGAGGAGTGTCAGAAGAGCTTCGAAGAGCTCAAGCGCAGATTGACGAGTGCTCCGATTTTGGTTTTGCCTTCGGGAGAGGAAGGTTATTCGGTGTATAGTGATGCTTCGAGGAAGGGTCTTGGATGTGTTTTGATGCAGGGAGATCAGGTGATTGCTTATGCTTCGATACAGTTGAAGCCTTATGAGCTGAATTATCCGACGCATGATTTGGAGTTAGCAGCTGTGATTTTTGCCTTGAAGATTTGGAGGCATTATTTGTATGGAGTTTAGACTCGGATCTTCACTGATCATAAGAGTCTGAAGTATTTGTTGAGCCAGAAGGAATTGAATTTGAGGCAGAGAAGGTGGATCGAGTTACTCAAGGATTATGATCTGTTGATTGAGTATCATCCGGGCAAGGCCAATGTAGTGGCGGATGCCTTGAGCAGGAAGTCTTCGGTCGTGCATGTTCGATCAGTTTATCTTCCTTTATTGGAAGAGATGGCCAAGCTTAAGATAAGCTTGAAGCAGGAGGAGTCGGAGTGCCTTCTAGCTAACTTTCGAGTGAGGCCGATTCTCAGGGAAAAGGTTAAGGAATTGCAGGCTCAAGATGCAGATTTGAGTAAGCTTCGGGATGAGATTCGAAATGGCAGAGTTTTTGAGATAGATGTGCAGGATGATGGGCTTATGACAGTAGGGAGCAGATTGTGTATTCCAGATATGCAGGAGATTAAGGATGAGATTATGGATGAGGCACACAATGCGCCTTACGCCATGCATCCAGGTAGCACCAGGATGTACAGGGATCTGCGAGAGCATTTTTGGTGGAAAGGCATGAAGAGGGATATAGCAGAGTTTGTCGGTAAGTGTCTCGTGTGTCAGCAAGTCAAGGCTGAACACCAGGTGCCTTCGGGCAAGTTAAGGCCATTGCCTATTCCGAAGTGGAAGTGGCAAAGGGTAACGATGGACTTCCTGATGGGTTTGCCTAGGACCAGTCGGAGGCATGATGTCATTTGGGTGATTGTTGATCAGTTGACCAAGTCAGCCCACTTTTTGGCGATCAAGCAGACTGATTCTTTGCATGTGCTAGCAAAGAAGTATATCGATGAGATAGTGAGGTTGCATGGAGTTCCAGATTCGATTGTGTCAGACCGAGATCCGCGGTTTACTTCAAAGTTTTGGGGAAGTTTGCAGGAAGCTTTGGGGACGAAGCTAAATTTTAGTACGGCGTTTCACCCTCAAACGGATGGTCAATCAGAGAGGACTATTCGGACACTTGAGGGGATGCTTCGGGCTTGTGTGATGGATTTCAGAGGAGCTTGGGATGAGCATTTACTGTTGGTCGAATTTGCTTATAACAATTCGTACCATTCGAGCATTCAGATGGCTCCATATGAGGCATTGTATGGGAGGAGATGTAGGACTCCGATCTGTTGGGATGAAGAGTTATGTTGGTTAAGCAGCGGCTTAAGGCAGCACAGGATAGGATGAAGAGTTATGTTGATGCTCACCGAAAGGAGATGGAGTGTGAAGTCGGTGAGAAAGTGTTCCTTAAGACGTCTCCTTAGAAAGGAGTATTGAGGTTCGGCAAGAAGGGTAAGTTGAGTCCGAGGTATGTGGGTCCTTATGAGATCTTTGAGAGGATTGGACCACTCGCCTACAGATTGGCGTTACCTCCGGAGTTATCGCAGATTCACGACGTTTTCCATGTGTCCATGTTGAGGAGGTATAGATCGGATCCTTCTCACATTATTCAGACTAGTGAGGTTCAGTTGCGAGATGATTTGAGTTATAAAGAGATTCCAGTGCAAATCTTGGATACCAAGGACAAGGTTCTCAGGAACAAGACGGTTCAGTTAGTCAAAGTCCTATGGAAGAACCATTCGGTAGATGAGGCTACTTGGGAGCCATCGGAAGCCATGCGGGAGAAGTATCCGCATCTCTTCGATGATTCAGGTAAATTTCAAGGATGAAATTTCTTTTAAGAGGGGGAGAAATGTTAGGCCCCGAATTTTTTTTATGATGATTTTAAGCATGAATTGTGTTAATTATGTAATTAAGACTTAGTTTGATTTATTTTGGAATATTAGTGGATAATTGAGGAGTATTTGCGTTTAATGCGGTTTAAATGAGATTTAGAGGATTAAATTATGTGAGGGCATTTTGGGAAGTTCATTTAAGTTGGAATTGATTTAGGCTTATTAAGAGGGGTATTATGGTCTTTGACCCATTCCTTAGGTTAAGAGAAAGAAAAGAAGAAGAGGAAAATAGAAAGGAAAGAAGAAGAAACAAAGAGAGGAGTAGCGCCGACGGTGAGAAGAGGAGAAGAGAAGAGAGGTTTAGCGATTTTTGAGTTTTCTGACTGATTTGAAGCGATTTCTGGTAAGTTTAGCTTCCTTCAAACTTGTTATGGTTAGATTTAAACCTAGATATGTTGGATATGTAGTAGAATCGACGATTTAGGGTTTTTGGGTGAAAAGTTGGGTAAATCCTTGGGTTGATGCATTTGTGACTGGTTTTGAGTTGTTAATGGGTTAGAAATGTAGCTTGAGACTTGATCTATAGTTTGGTTGTGTTGCATTTGGATTTGGAAAGGGTTGAAGATCGGAAAATGCAGGAAAAACGGTTTCGGAGTCGCAGCTCCGACCCGCACGTCGCGACGTCTTGAAAGAGCATGTCGTCGCGCCAGTGCTGCGTCGCAGCGCATGCCATGCCATGCGCAGCAGTGTGCCCGTCGCGGCGTGCGAGAGTTGCGCACGCCGCGACGCACGCTTTGGCGCATGTCGCGGCGAGCCCCCCCTGTTTCCGAAAGTGAGATTTTTACATTTTTTAGGATATCTTTTGGTGTAGATGTCCGATTGAGATGAGTTTGGATTCGTTGTAATCTAGAAATTAAGGACTACGAGTTGTATGAAGAAGGGAAGTTTGGAATTTGTTTCGAAGGGTTCGGTATTTTAGATGAATGTCGCAGATAGACCTTTAATGCTTATTTTGATTGTCAAGCTTATTGGAATATTTGCTATGGATATTAATTGTATGGAAACTTGGTTTATTATAGGGAACCAAGCTGATTTGACCCAATTGCAAGAGGAAGGACAGCAGTGAGTCTGATACTCAAGCGATACTAGGTAGGTAATATGTTTATGGTTATTGTGTGTATGGGCAAATTGCCTGATGTGTGGTTGCTTGCATTATATGACATTACTTGTATTGAATTACATGAGAATTTTGGAATATGCTTTTGATTATAATTATGCATGGATTGATAGGCCTTTATGGCAATGGACAAGAATGAGAATTGAGAAAATGTGAGAAATGCTTTAAGCATGAATTGAATGGACTATGTGAATTGTTTGGGTAAGAGAGTTACGGATGGAGTCACGTGCACGTTGACAGTAAAGCCTTCTCCCGGCTGCCCGCTTGTGGCAACGAGATCCTTGAGAAATCGGACTCGAATAGTTTACAGATTTATCTTTGGTTTATCCGGATCGTTTACGAAACTCTCAAGCCAATTGTTTTGGGCATACATGATCGATTTGTGAGCATTACACATGATGGATTTGATAGACTTGTTGCATAATGATTGTTATGTTGAGAAATAGAAAGTGCATGATCTATGTCTATATGAATGTGAATAAATTGATGAATTATGATATTGCTTGATTGTGTGGCTCGTTGCCAATGGCTATAAACGTATATGCCACTGAGCTTCGCAACTCGCCCCATTACTCTCCCCTCCTCAGGTGCAGATCGAGACGATTGTCGACCTTGCAGGGTATCAGAAACTTCGAGCTAGTTAGGAGTTTGTCTTAAGTTAGTACTTTGGTTAGCCCACCAGCATTTCATCATGGAGCATACCTTTGTATTTTGTGATTAAATTTTATTTTGTATTATGTTATCTTCGAAAATACTGGTTGAATTCCTTTGAATGACAATGTCATATGTTTTATGAATTTGAGATGAGTAATGCATGTTTAGAATGCATATGTAGAAGATGTATATGTATGAGTATATATATTGTTATACGAATCGAATGGTTCTGTGTATGGATGTTGGGATCGGGTCCGAAGGTATATGGAGCGCCCGTCTCAGGCGCGACCCTAGGGGCCGCCTCGGGAATCGGGGATCCGGTCCCCGGGCCTAACAAGAATCCTCTCTTGGAATCTTGCATACTGAACCTTTTCAGTATCTTATCTAAGTATGTACTCTGACTTAGGCCTATAAGCTTTCTTGATCTATCTCTATAGATCTTAATGCCTAAAACATATGCAGCCTCACCTAAGTCTTTCATTGAGAAACGTTTCCTTAACCAAATCTTGACACCCTGTAAGGTTGGAATATCGTTTCCAATGAGCAATATGTCATCAACATATAAAGCTAAAAAGACAACAGCACTCTCATTAACCTTTTTGTAAACACAAGGTTCATCTTCATTTTTGATGAATCCAAACTCTTTGACAACTTCATCAAAACGAAGATTCCAGCTTCTTGATGCTTGCTTCAATCCATAAATGGATCTTTGAAGCTTGCACACCTTTCCCGAATTCTTAGGATGGACAAAACCCTCAGGCGGTATCATATATACATCCTCAAGTAAGTTTCCATTAAGGAAAGCCGTTTTGACATCCATTTGTCATATCTCATAATCATAGTATGCAGCTATGGCAATAAGAATTTTAATGGATTTGATCATGACCACTGGAGAAAAAGTCTCATCATAATCAATTCTATGAACTTGTCGATAACCATTAGCAAAAGTCTTGCTTTGTAAGTGTGCACATTTCCATCCATGTCGAGTTTTTTTTTGAAAACCCATTTGCATCTAATGGTCTTCAAGCCATCAGACGGATCAATCAAAGTCCAAACTTGATTGTCATACATGGGCTTTCCATAGCTTCTTGATAGGTTGTGGGCTCATTATGATCAATGAGTATCATATTATCATCATCAGTAACGAGAAATCCATATCTCTCGGACTAATGACGAATCCTATCTGATCTACGTAGGCCTTGTGTTGTTGAAGGCTACTCATCAACAGCTTGTGAGCTCGCTTCAATCTCCTTTTCAGGCTCAATGTCATTTTGTGAAACTTGAATTTCTTCAAGTTGTACTTTACTCCCACTGTTTCCTTTGGGAACAAATTCCTTCTTTAAGAAAAAACCATTTCGAGCAACAAACACTTTGTTCTCTGCTAGGATGTAAAAAGTAATATCCTTTAGTTTCCTTAGGATATCCCACAAAATAACATTTTTCAGATTTGGGTGCCAACTTGTCGGCAATTGGACGCTTCACATAAGCCTCACAATCCCAAATCTTTAGAAAAGATAAATTGGGACGCTTCCCAGTCCATATCTCATAAGGTGTCTTTTCTACAGCCTTTGAAAGAATACAGTTCAATATGAATGCTGCTGTTTCTAAAACATAGCCCCAGAAATATTTTGAAAGATCAGTTTGACTCATCATTGATCGAACCATATCTAATAGAGTTCGAATTCTCCTTTCAGAAACACCATTCCATTGAGGAGTTCCTGGAGGAGTCAATTGTGAAACAATTCCACAATCCTTAAGATAATCATCAAACTCTTGGCTTAAGCATTCACCTCCTTGATCAGATCGAAGGATTTTAATTGTCTTGCCAAGCTGATTTTGTACTTCATTCTTATACTCTTTGAACTTTTCAAAAGATTCAGATTTGTGCTTCATTAAATAGACATACCCATATCTACTGAAGTCATCTGAAAAAGTAATGAAATACAAATAAGGCTAAAGGACCACATACATCGGTATGTATAAGGCCCGATAGCTCATTGGCCCTTTCCCTTTACCTGTGAAGGGGCTTTTGTCATCTTACCCAGTAAACAAGAATCACATGTCTCAAAAGATTCAAAAGAATCAATGAATCCATCTTGATGGAGTTTTGAAATGTGTTTTCATTTACATGGCCTAGCGACAATGCCGAGAGATAGGTTGGGTTCAAATCGTTAGATTTAAACTTCTTGGTATTTATGTTATAGATGGGCTCATTTGTAACAAACTCGATGTCTAGAGTATAAATGCCATTTAATTGACGCATAATGCCATATAAAATGTCATTCTTATAAATGGAAATACTTATATTCTCAATAGAAAATTTAAATCCATGATTCTCTAAACAAGCAAAAGAAATAATGTTCCTACTCATAGTAGGTACATAATAACAATTCTTAAGTTTCAAAATGAGTCCAGTAGGCAAAATAAGATCATAAGTCCCCACGGATAAAGCAGCAACTCTTGCTCCATTTCCCACACGCAGGTCGATCTCACCAGACATCAATCTTCTAGTCCTTCTTAGACTCTGCACATTAGTGCAAATGTGAGTTGCAGCTCCGGTATCTAATACCCAAGATGCAGAAGGAGTAAAATTGATTTCTATAACAAACATACCTGAAGAAGTAGTCGCACTATTCTTCTTCTCTTTCAACTCTTCCAAATAGAGTTTGCAGTTCCTTTTCCAATTACCAGGTTCATTGCAATGAAAGCAAACTCTCTCCTTGGGTGCCTTAGTCTTAGCTTTAGGCTTTGGCTTGGACTTAGGTACTTTACCTTTATCCTTTGCTGTGCCCTTCTTCTTGAAAACTTTTCCGTTTTGAACCACAAGAACTTCATTGGTAGTCTTAACCTTTCCCTTTAAGTTCTATTCAGCAGTTTTCAGCAACCCATTCAATTCATCAATAGACATCTCCATATTATGCATGTTGTAGTTAAGAATGAACTGATCATATTCATCAGTCAAAGATGCTAGAATAAGATCAGTTGTCAATTCTTGACTAACAGGTGCACCTAATTTCTCAAGATGATGAATGTAACTCTTCATCTTGAGAACATGAGCACTCATGGGTGTGCCAGGAGTCATCTTGCATGAATTCAATGCCTTAGTAGTTCTAAACCTCTCTTAGCGTGCGTGCTCTTGAAACATAGTTTTCAGTTGAGCAAGCATGTCATAGGCCTCCATTTCCTCTAAATCCTTCTGAAGGTCAGAGATCATGGCGCCTAACATAAGGCATGACACATCCGTAGAATCATTGATATGCTTCGTGTAAGCATCCTTTTGAGCCTTGGGTGTATTTGCTGGTGGTTCCTCAGGGATGGGCTCTTCTAAGACATAAAGCTTTCTTTCTTGCTTGAGAACAATTCTCAAGTTCCTATACCAATCTAGGAAATTTGTTCCATTAAGCTTTTCTTTCTCTAGGATAGATCGCATAGAAAGGTTTGTGGATGGAGTAGCCATAATCTGCAAAAATTATGCAATAAGGGTCAACATTCTTATTATTAAGAGGTATTAGCTCCCACTCAAATAAATAACCCTCAATTTAAAAATGGGAGAAACAAGATCCATATTTCACTAAGTCCTAAGAAAGCTTTGGCTTCACACTCAAGACTTAGTTATTTAGGCAGAAAACACTTTTCAATTACATAACATGTAACTCTTGATGGGTTTATGTTAAAATACATCTTATGTACTGCATGTATGTAAAAACTCAATCTTATGCCCTAAGCCCAAAACCGTTTTGATAGCTTAGTTAAGTTTAACCATACTTTACCTATGAATAGCACCATTATTCAAATGTCTTCCCTAGATGATCCCCACATGCCTTGCTTTGGCAAAAACCCACATAAGGATAAGCTAGAGATAAACATTGGTAAAGATTTATGGAAGGCATATAAACTTAAAATTATGAAGAAGGTCGTTCTTAGTACATTATGAAGGCTACTAATCCTATTAGTAAGGGCGTTTGTACTATGCTATTTCTAATCCCAAACTACAACATACTTGAGTATATATATATTAGAAATATAGAATAGTAACTTACACATGAATATAAATATTCAAAAAAAATATAAATAAACACATGTAACATCACCCAGAATATATAACACATAACGAACAAACAAACGTAGGGGAAACTGCTCCTTGCTGGGCTTGTCAGTCGACTGGAAAAGATGATAGTCGACTGGTCAACTTGTGCTAGTCGACTGGAACAAATGTCAGTCGACTGGAACAAACATTTTTGCTGAAACGCTCATCTTCGCTCTCCGATCAGTCGACTGGAATGTTTCTAGTCGATTGGAAGAGATGATAGTCGACTGGTTGACTTGTGCTAGTCGACTGGAACCAATGTCAGTGATACAACTCACCAAGGTAATGGAGATTTGAGGATGCCAATGGGTCCAATTACAAGGTCACACTCCAACAAGCTTAAAGCACAATTTCAGATTTATGTACAAGCTTTTGTTTCACAAGAACTTCAAGAAGTTTTCTTGATCAAGCTTGGGGAAAAGCTTAGGAAGACACCTAAGTATGTGTGCACATTGGAGGCATCAAATCAAGAGGGCTAACACTTAGCCAATTTTCACAAGCACAAGTCTAATCAATGGGCTTGGGCTTATTTTATCTTATAAAGGGCATGTGGACTTCTTTTAGGCTTTTTCATGGGCTGGTTTGCATTAAGTGTGCATGTGCTTTATTAAAAAAGTCATGTGCATGTTTTATTTTAAGGGTCCAAGCTTGTGGGCCTAGTTTAAAAGCCCAATTCGCCCCTCTTAAGTTAGTCTTCCATTTTGTGGTTTTCTTATCCTATTTGGACAAGGACTAGTCAATTTTAATTAGTTTTGAAGCCCAAATTCATGGGGGATTTATTCTTGGGCAGATTAGTTTCAAGAAGGCCTTTTTGATATTTTGGGCTTTCTTTAGGGTTTTTAGGTTATCTTTGTTAGGGTTTACATTGCAAAGGGTATTTAAACCTTTGCTTTAGCCATGAACACGAGTTTTTGGAGAGATCAATAAAATTAGAAAGCATTCTTTAAGAGAGAATTGAGATTCTTGCTTATTTTATCTTAAGGATTGATACAACTTATCAAGTAAGTTCTAACTTGTGGAGTTAATTCAATTCCTACAATCTTATACTCTTTGTTACCAATTCCTTGCTGTTTTGGGGGTGAAGGATCTTGTTAGATTAATTGAATTTAGGTTGGGGAACAATCATTGAAACGGAGGTGGTCTAGACATTGATTCCAGGTTGTTGCCGTATCAGTCAGTCGACTGGAACAAACGTTTTTGCTGAGTATCCTTGTCCAACATGGATACTTGCAGTTTCCTATTCCACATCCATGTCTTACATGGTGGAAACCCTAGCAGCCACCACCTTTCGGTCAAACCCTTCATGCTTGTCATATATTCTCTTCAGTACCAAGATAATCAACAAATCCGAAAATAATATGCATGAAATAAAAACACTTTCGTATCACACAACCAAAAACCGTGAGCACATGTAATCCAAACATGCATATTTTCGATTATACATAAGCCATAATCGTGAACACATGTAATCAAAAACACGTATATTAATGATTATACTAAAGAACCTGGCTCTGATACCACTGTTGGATCATGTACGGTCCGAGTATTCACAATACACTATGAAAAAAGACCATACAACAACATGAAGTATAATAAAAAATACCAAGGATGTACGAAAATACCTTATTTCTGTAGATAGGTTGCTTGTTTTTCGGATTCCAAGACCATACAACAACACGAGTATGCACGATCCGAGCTGCGGCTATGGTGTGCTAGCACGTCCTGAAACTCTTCCCGAACACTGCACGATTTTCCTCTCGGATGGTGGCTAGGGTTTCCTGACAATAGTGTCTTCTCTTACCTAATGAGACCTAAGCTTCTCTATTTATAGAGAAACCCTAATCACATTGAAGCCCCATTAAGTTTCGGTCCATTATAACATATATAATAAAAGTCCGACAACTTAATTCAATCTAGCCCAATAAATATATTTACATATATTTATTCAGTACCTAATAAGTTAGGCCCAAGAGAACAAGCTCAGATCACATCACTCTTTGTGTGCGACCCTGTAGGCTCATTTGATGTTGGCAATGGGCTTGATCACACTCCAAGGCCCATAAGTCGTAAGCGGCCTCTAGCAAGACATTATGACTACCCAAATTAAATGAGGATCGATAATCCGATTTAACCTGTAACTATGGTTATAAGCCTAGTCCTTTTGTAACACGATATCAAGATTAATCACAAGGCATGGTACATGTCAACCTTTGATTAATCATAGTTTCTTGATCCCCAAGTTGACTGATTATAACAAATGACATTGATGACTCTTCATCAATTCATTTGAGCACGACCATGCATTTCTTCAGTCACACTTGTCAAGAGGCCCAAATGATATCTCTCTCATTTAAGAGAGGTACAAATCCCACTACGTCATTCACATCCCTCCGCATGATTCATTTAGTGTCCAACATAATACTACTTGTTATTCGGTTAAAAATAACTTAGTCTAATATCAAAACACTAAATTCCTCATGTAGGGAACCATGATGACTTCAGGTCAAAGGACTAAAGTCAAACCATATGAAGAATCAATAATGACATGAAACCATGTAGTATTCTTTATGTGGGTCGGTCCAATATATGTTCTCTAACATATATCTATGTTTCTGATTTGATATCTCATATCCATGATCAGTAAAACGTGATCATCAACAAGAACACATGCTAGCCTTAATTCATTATTGCTCCACCAATAATGATCGACCAAGGATGATACGGAAACCTCAAGAAAACAAGGTTCTTGAAACCCCCTAATCCTATTGAATCAAAACCCCAATCTTTCTATTCTAAGAACATGCTAGTTAAAACCCCAATTATACGAAATTGAGACCCAGACCCAAAGAAAATTGAAGAATTGAACACGCCACAAGTGATTACCTTGATAAGTGATGCAATCCTTGAAGTAGCAATAAGAAGAACACACCTTACTTGAAGAGAATATCTCTCAATTTCGTTAATCAACCAAATCTGATGTTTACAAGGATAAAATAAGGTATTTATATCCTTTCCCACGACCTAAACCTAAAAGGAATAGGTTACAAGACCCTTTAATGCTAAAACAAGCCTAATCCTAACTAGTTTAGGAGTTTATAGCCCAATAATGCAATCTGATCCTAATCCACTTAGGATTGGGCTAAACTAACTTAAATAAGACCAAAATAACTTAAATAAACCTAAGGGAGGTGGATGGGCCTAATGGATTACTCTACTTAGGCCCACACACTTGGTAGTCCAAAACTAGCTTTAAATAAACTAAGGCAAGTACTAAGAAAAACCTAGCCCATAACAAGTCTCTTTGGGCCTAATAAACAAAGGATAAATAACAAGCCCAATGTACTAAAATAAGTCCATAAGAATAATTGAACTTGTCTTGAAATTTGGCTAAGTATTAGCCCCTCCACATGCCCTCTCTAGAAGAATCACAAGCTTGACTACTCCACTTAAATTCTCCACAGATGGTTCGGTCTTGTCATTAAGGTGAGATGTAATATGACTTTGAACAAACCCTTGAAGTGCTTGTTAAGCTTTGCTGCACGTTGTCTTGTAATAGGTCCACTTGGCAAAGTAAGTTTCTCTTGACGTGTTGTACCTTCATCTCCATTGCCATGGTTTCTTATATCATTCCCTCCCTCCTCAAAAGGATTCGTCCTCGAATCAGCCCCTGTATTATCAAATGGAGAGAGATCAGTAACATTAAACGTAACAGATACTTGATATTCACCCGGCAAATCAATCCTGTAGGCATTATTGTTGGACCCAGCTGCCGGAGCCCAACATCGGACATGAGAGTGTGGCGTGAAACATGCTAATTATACATTTAAGGAAAAGACCCGCAGAAGATTAATGGGCCTGCTGGAAAACAAACTTGAAACCTGCTTCCAATTGATTTAAACAAATAAGGCAAAACATGTAAATTAAACGATTGAGGAAAAGACCATCAGAAGTTCAATGGACCCATCGTGAACAAACTCAAAGTTTACTTGCATGCTTTAAAACAAATATATCCATAAGTCATTATCCAAAAGATGAGTTTCATAAAGCTTGAAGAACATCTTAAACTAAATTACAACTTCGAGTTCAAGAGCTAAAAATACAAAATACTCTTGAACCAATAATACTTGAAATGTAACTAAAGCTTAAAAATAAACATAACAAAATGGAGTGCTGCCGTAACTCGTGACTCACTCAGTCTCTTGCTCGTCACCTGAATAGGGAGATTAGAGGGGGTGAGCTATAAAGCTTGTGGGAACACATTTATAATATAGCAATAAGCAAAAGTATTCAAAAATAACTCATTGTCGTGGTACTTATTGAAATCATAACAATTGAGCATGTATGAGTCATTGTCTTGAAAAATGCTTGATTCTTGAATAATTCATGATGCATGATTCATAATAATAAATCATAAACACAAAACATAACATAATGGTTTGGGTTGTCCCTGGCTCGTGACGTACTACACATTCCATCGAAATGTTGATGTATAGACGTAGTTTCGTGAGAGAATCCTTGTGAGAAACCCTGTGTCACTAGCGGGCAGGTGGGAGAAGCCTTTTCGTGAGTCAATGTGCACTTGACTATTCGTAAGGGACACCGCAAACCCACATAAATATGCATGATTCATGTTCTTGTAAACTTGTTTGCCAAACTGACACTTTCTTGTAAACTTGCTTGTAATCTTGCTTGTCATATATTTCGTAAAACATGATTTCGTGTACTTGTATTCTTGAAAGGAGAACACCCCTTTGTGAAAACCTTGTTAATAATCATGAATGCAAATCACATAGTAGAATATAATCATTCATAATAACATGTAATGCAATCGTTAATGATGCAATTTAAAAGCCTTGAATCTTTCTTGATTTGAACAAAACAATGAGTGACTTATTTACTCTATTATAAACATGAACCCACCTGATTTCCTTGCTTGTTCTTGCCTAGGAATGAGTTTCCTCTTGAGCCTCTTGATCCTCTTGCCTCACTTGATTTCCTAAAATAAGAACCAAAATCCCATTCAATAACTCATGCTGAAACAATAATTCCATTTTTAACTTCCATCTAAAATTTCATACCCTTAGAGACTGATTTAGAACTTCATTACTTCACAAAACTTGTAGATCTATATCTCTAGTTTACAACGCCTCAAAAATCACCTCAAAAAGACTTCTGTAGCAAAAGATATGTTTCAATTACTAAAAACATCTTTGCTGGAAAAACTGGCCTCGCCGCGACGAGGCTCGCTCGTCGCGACGAGCGGCCTGACACGTCGCGGCGTGCGGCCTGCTACATGTCGCGACGTGCGGACGGGAGGGTCGACTCCCGAACCCAGATTTTTGACATTTTTTTAACCTTTAAACCTTCCCTTTCTCAACTACAACACATCTAACCCTTTAATCAAGTCATATACTTCCTTTCTAAACTCATTCTAACACCAAAAATATCAACAACACAACAATCCATGAATTTCTACCAAAGTTCTACCATAAACCCTAAACCAACGTTTCTACCCCATTTCAAGCAATACCAAGGTTCAATCCAACTCAAACAAGGATAAAAGAGTTTAACAAACCTGATGAATGCTTCAAATCCTTCGAGATCAACAAACTGGAGCTTTCCTCTCTTTCTCTTCTTCTTCCTCTCTTCCCACGATACTCTCCTCTTCTTTCTCTCTTCTTTCTATTCTTCTTATTTTCTTTTCTTTCTTTCTCTTCTTTTAACTCCTTAAACCTACAAGATAGCACATGGACCAAAATGCCCCTCTTAGTTAAGCCTAAAACCTCTTACCCTTGAGTGACTTGCCCATTTTTCCCTCAAGCATTTTTACTCTTCCTTTCATAAACACTTATTCCACACTAATCTCAAATAATTCTTAATTTTCCATTAATACTTTCAATAAAATCAAACTATGCCATAAATCATAAATCAACTTAATTCATACTTAATAACATCAAGAAAAACAAATTTGGGGCCCAACAATTATTATTAATCTTTTCAAGGACTTGGAAAGGCCCATCGCCTCTAGGATCCAACTTGGATTTCCTTTGTTTAGGAAACCTCTCTTTCCTAAAATGTAACCAAACCCAATCACCAGGCTCAAATTGCATCAACTTTCGCCCTTGATGAGCTCTTTGTGCAAATGCTTCGTTCCATTTCTCTATGTGTTGTCTGGCCTTCTCATGAATGTTGCGCACCAAATCTGCTTTCTTTTGTCCATCTGTACTAGTTATCTCATTTAAAGGTAAAGGACACAAATCTAAAGGTGTTAATGGATTAAAACCATAAACAATCTCAAAAGGTGAATAACCAGTAGTAGAATATATGCTCCTATTGTATGCAAATTCAACTAATGGCAAACATTCTTCCCATGTTTTAATATTTTTACCAACCACGGCACGTAAAAGAGAACCTAAAGTTCTATTCACCACCTCAGTTTGTCCGTCAATTTGAGGATGACAAGCAGTAGAAAACAAAAGTTTAGTACCTAGCTTACCCCAAAGAACACGCCAAAAGTGGCTTAAAAACTTCACATCACGATCAGAAACAATAGTCTTAGGAACACCATGCAAACACACAACATCCCTAAAAAACAACTCGGCAATATTTACAGCATCATCAGTTTTATGACATGCAATGAAATGTGCCATCTTACTAAACCGATCTACTACTACAAATATACTATCCCTACCTTTTTTGTTCCTAGGCAACCCTAAAACAAAGTCCATAGATATGTCAGTCCACGGATGCTTAGGCACAGGCAAAGGAGTACACAAACCATAAAGATGGGTCTTAGATTTTGCTTGTCTACATGCAACACACTTAGAACAAATTTTCTCAACGTCTTTTCTCATGTTAGGCCAATAAAAATGTTCACAAAGTATGTCATATGTCTTTTGAACCCCAAAATGACCCATCAAACCCCCACAATGTGATTCACGCACAAGGACTTCCCGCATAGAACATTTAGGCACACATAACTTGTTCTCCCTAAACAGATA
This sequence comes from Erythroxylum novogranatense, assembly GCA_029891385.1. Taxonomy (NCBI): domain Eukaryota; kingdom Viridiplantae; phylum Streptophyta; class Magnoliopsida; order Malpighiales; family Erythroxylaceae; genus Erythroxylum; species Erythroxylum novogranatense. The sequence continues at coordinate 60,360,696 of CM057225.1, read as the reverse complement.
GCCATCATGTCTATAAAATCTTTGGAATGCAGCATGCTCACAAGCACCAAACGCATTGCCAGAATCAGAATCCGAAGCATACAAATCCCTAATGTGCTCAAACCCTAACAATTTAGAACTTAAAGTAGTGATTAGAGTGTACCTTCTTGAAAGTGCATCAACAACTACATTCTCCTTACCTTGTTTATATTTTATCACGTATGGAAAGGTCTCTATGAATTCCAGCCACTTCACATGCCTCTTGTTCAACTTACCTTGGCCCTTTAGATGTTTCAATGACTCATGATCAGAATGGATCACAAACTCTTTTGGCCAGAGATAATGCTGCCAAGTCTCCAATGCTCTCACCAAGGCATAGAGTTCCTTTTCATAAGCGGAATAATTCAATTGTGGCCCATGAAGCTTTTCACTGAAGTATGCAATGAGACACTTACCCTGCATCAAAACAGCACCAATACCTAACCCAGAGGCATCAGATTCTCTCTCAAAAGCTTCATTAAAGTTAGGCAAACTCAATACAGGCGCAGAACACAATTTATCTTTCAATGTATTAAAAGCAAGTTCTTGTGCCTCATTCCACTTAAATCCAATATCCTTTTTAATTATTTCAGTCAATGGCGCAACAATGGTACTAAAATCTTTCACAAAATGCCTATAAAAGCTAGCTAAGCCATGAAAACTACGCACATCACTAATACACTTAGGAGTAGGCCAATCTTTAATAGCCTTAACTTTCTCCTCATCAACATGCACACCATGGGCAGATATAACAAACCCAAGAAAAACAACTTTATCCATACAAAAAGAACACTTTTTAAATTTAGCATATAGTTTTTCACGCCTAAGTGCTTCTAGTATAGATTTAAGATGCATAACATGCTCATCAAGGCTTTTGCTATAAATTAAAATGTCATCAAAGTATACAACCACAAACTTGCCAATAAAATCATGCAAAACATGGTTCATTAATCTCATAAAAGTGCTAGGTGCATTTGTCAAACCAAATGGCATGACCATCCACTCATATAGACCATATTTTGTTTTAAAGGTTGTTTTCCATTCATCCCCTACTTTCATTCTAATCTGATGATAACCACTCATGAGATCAATTTTTGTAAATAAACAAGCACCATGTAGCTCATCAAGCATATCATCTAGCCTAGGAATGTGGTGGCGATACTTTACCGTTATCTTATTTATTGCCCTGCAATCCACGCACATACGCCAAGTTCCATCTTTCTTTGGCACCAATAGCACTGGAATTGCACATGGGCTTAGACTTTCTCTCACGTGCCCCCTCTCAAGCAACTCTTCCACTTGCCTTTGAAGCTCCTTTCTCTCCTCAGGATTACTCCTATAGGCTGGGCGATTTGGAATTTGAACTCTTGGCATGAGATCAATCTGATGTTCAATGCCCCTCAATGGTGGTAGTCCCTTGGGCAACTCATCTAGAAAGACATCAGAGTATTCCTGCAAAACATGTCTCACAACTCTAGGCACAGAAGGGTCAGTCTCACCATAAAACAACTCCTTGTACATAAGCAAAACCAATGGTTTTTGTGTGTACATGACCTTCCTCAACTCTTTTTCTTTTGCAAGCAAAACCAATGGTTTTTGTGTGTACATGACCTTCCTCAACTCTTTTTCTTTTGCAAAGAAAGTACTTTTTTTTGTTCCGCTCTTCTTTTCACTCTTCTCTCCTTTTTCAACTGCATCACTCTCTTTATTTTGCTCACTAGTGCCCTTGTTCTTATTTTCTTTTTAAACTCTCAGCCTCTCCAAGTTTTTGTTCTTCCATGGCTTTTGCAAGTCTCAACTGATCCTCATGAACTTCTTTTGGTGAAAGGGGTGCCAATGTGAAGTGTTTCTCCCCTATCTTGAATGAATATCTATTTTTGAATCCATCATGTAGTACACGCCTATCATATTGCCATGATCTCCCCAATAGTAAATGACCAGCATGCATAGGAACTACATCACACAACACTTCATCAGAATATCTCCCAATTGAGAACGCCACTAGCACTCGTTTGTTCACCCTAACCTCTCCACACTCATTAAGCCATTGCAACTTATAAGGACTAGAGTGTTTAATGAGAGGCAGCCCCAATTTCTCAACTAAAATTGTGCTTGCAACATTGGTGCAACTACCTCCATCAATTATTAAACTGCACATCTTACCCTTAATTAAACATCTGGTGTGCAATACATTGAGAGCTCGCTTCACTATTAATGCTTCGGCTTGGACTGGTTGCTCAACTTCTTCATCAGTGTAATCCTCCAACTCAGGCATATCACTTCCATCACTATCTTCTGATTCAATTACCCCATCTCGCAAATACATGATCTTCCTATTGGGACATTGGACTGCCCTATGACCCGAACCCAAACACTTGAAGCATTTGATGTCTCTTTGCTTAGTGCTAGCAATTTGATCATTAGATGTAGGCGCACCTTTAGAGGCTGTCCACTTTTCCTTCGACTTGTCCTTATTGTCATAGGACTTATCTGATACGGCAACAACCTAGAATCAATGTCTAGATCACCTCTGTTTCAATGATTTTTCCCAAACCTAAATTCAATTAATCTAACAAGACCCTTCACCCCCAAAACAGCAAAGAATTGGTAACAAAGAGTATAAGATTGTAGGAATTGAATTAACGCCACAAGTTAGAACTTACTTGATAAGTTGAATCAATCCTTAAGGTAAAACAAGCAAGAATCTCAATTCTCTCTTGAAGAATGCTTTCTAATTTTATTGATCTCTCTAAACTCGTGTTCATGGCTAAAACAAGGGTTTAAATACCCTTTGCAATGTAAACCCTAACAAAGATAACCTAAAAACCCTAAAGAAACCCCAAAATATCAAAAAGGCCTTCTTGAAACAAATCTGCCCAAGAATAAATCCCACATGGATTTGGGCTTCAAAACTAATTAAAATTGACTAGTCCTTGTTCAAATAGGATAAGAAAACCATAAAATAGAAGACTAACTTAAGAGGGACGAATTGGGCTTTTAAACTAGGCCCACAAGCTTGGTTCCTTAAAATAAAACATGCACATGACTTTTTTAATAAAGCACATGCACACTTAATGCAAACCAGCCCATGAAAAAGCCTAAAAGAAGTCCACATGCCCTTTATAAGATAAAATAAGCCCAAGCCCATTGATTAGACTTGTGCTTGTGAAAATTGGCTAAGTGTTAGCCCTCTTGATTTGATGCCTCCAATGTGCACACACACTTAGGTGTCTTCCTAAGCTTTTCCTCAAGCTTTATCAACAAAACTTCTTGAAGTTCTTGTGAAACAAAAGCTTGTACATAAATCTGAAATTGTGCTTTAAGTTTGTTGGAGCGTGACCTTGTAATTGGACCCATTGGCATCGTCAAGTCTCCATTGCCTTGGTGAGTTGTATCATTCCCTCCCTCCGCAAAAGGATTCGTCCTCGAATCAAGACCTACATTATCAAAGGGAGATAAATCAGAAACATTAAAAGTAGCACTAACACTATACTCTCCTAGCAAATCCACCCTATAGGCATTGTCATTGATGCGTTCAAGCACTTGAAAAGGACCATCCCCTCTAGGATCAAGCTTGGACTTCCTTTGTTTAGGAAATCTCTCCTTCCTGAAGTGCACCCAAACCCAATCTCCAGGTTCAAACTTCATCTCCCTACGCCCTTGATTGGCTCTTTGAGCATACTTCTTGTTCTTTTCCTCAATGTGCTGCCTAGCTTTCTCATGTATTGTTTTAACCAATTCAGCCCTTTGCTGCCCATCTACATTAACAATCTCATTCAAGGGTAAAGGCAACAAATCCAATGGGGTTAAAACCGTACACAATCTCAAATGGAGAATAACCTATAGAAGAATGAATGCTTCTTTTATATGCAAACTCAATCAAAGGCAAACAATCTTCCCACTCCCTAATTGCCTTGACCTTTTCTTGGTCCACCTCAATTCCATTAGAAGAAACAACATAACCAAGAAATATGACACGATCCATGCAAAATGTACACTTCTTTAACTTAGCATACAACTTTTATGCCCTTAGTGCATCTAACACAAGCCTAAGATGCTCAATATGCTCATTAATGCTTTTGCTTGCTTGTACAAAAGTACAAACAAACATCTCCTTTCCACACAAGCAACCCTTACATCTCTCATTTCTGCATAGAAGTTTTGTTTCTTTCTACCCTCTCTCTCATTTGGGCCTTTTAATTGAATTTCTTTTGAGGCCTCTTTCCCCACTTTTCTTCTCTCACTCTCGGCCTCACTTTCTCTCTTTTCTTTTGATTTAGATTTCTGCTCCCCTTTTGCAAGGTTCTCAACCTTCCCCTCAATTTTTGTATTGTCATGCTTTTCTTGAAGTTTTTTGTCCTGTCTTTGTTGCATTCCCTCCATACTCCTTTTTAATTGCATTTGGTCCTCATATACCTCTTTTGGTGCCAATGGAGCAAGAACAAATTTCTGATCTCCCATAGTAAATGAATACCTATTCTTAAAACCATCATGTAACACTCTTCTATCATATTGCCAAGGTCGACCGAGCAATAAATGACAAGCATGCATAGGTACAACATCACAAAGTACTTGATCAGAATACTTTCCAATGGATAAAGATACAAGGACTTGTTTATTTACCTTGATTTCCCCCATGTCATTCAGCCATTGTAGTCTATACGGCCTAGGGTGTTTCAAGCACTCCAACCCGAGTTTTTCTACCATCAATGTACTAGCCACATTAGTGCAGCTTCCCCCATCAATGATCAGGCCACAAATCTTCTCATTCACTAGGCATCTGGAATGAAAAATATTTTCCCTTTGCTCAATTCCATCTTCCTTCACTTGAGCATTCAAAACTCGCCTAGTAACAAGTAATTCACCCCTAGGTGCATCCTTAACTTCCAGATCAGAACAATCTTCCAACTCACGCATGGAAGTCAAATCATCTTCTTCCTTAGACACAACTTCTCCTCCTCTCACAAACAATGTTTTCTTGTTTGGGCATTGAGAAGCAATATGACCAACACCAAGACATTTAAAGCATTTTATAGTCCTATGCTTTTCAGAATTGGAACTAGAAGAACTTGGAGTTTTAAAAGTACCTTTTGGATCTGCCTTGTTCTTCTCTTCCTTTAGCTTGTCTTTGTCCTTCTCATTTTTCTTGGACCATTTCGAGTTCCAATTTGTAGTAGAGCTTGGGTAAGAAGCCTTGTTGGAGCTTTTGTACTTGAGTTGCCTCTCCACCTTCATGGCCATATTCACCATCTCCTCTAACTCCACATAATGGTGCAATTCAATAACATTGGCAATGTCTTTGTTCAAACCAGCTAAGAAACGTGTCATGGTGGCTTCTCTTTCTTCTTCTACATTAGCCCTAATCATGGCTATCTCCATCTCCTTATGGTACTCTTCTACACTTTTGGTGCCTTGTCTCAAGGTTTGGAGCCTTTGATGGAGCTCCCTTTAGAAGTAACTAGGCACAAACCTCTTCTTCATGACCCTCTTCATTTCAGCCCAAGTATCAATAGGATCCTCTCCATTCCTTCTTTTGTTCAAAACAAGTTGATCCCACCAAATAAGTGCATAATCATGAAATTCCACAGCAGCAAGCTTCACCTTCTTCTCCTCAGAATAGTTATGGCATTCAAAAATCATCTCCACCTTTCTTTCCCATTCTAAGTAAGCTTCTGGATCATTCTTACCTTGGAAAGATGGTATTTTCATCTTGATACTGCCCAAATTTCTATCCACACGCTCGACCCTGTCTTCTCCCCTTGCATTGTCTCGGCCTCTATAACCTCTTCCTCTTCCTCTATCATTCCGTCCGCCTCTTCCACCAAATCTGGCCCTATGCCAATCTTCTTCATCTTCCCCATCATCATATTCATCTTCATACTCATAGCACACAGGAGTTGGCTCCCTAGAATTTTGCCTCCTTGTTGCACCATTAGATGAAGCCTCTCGTTGTAAATTCCTAATGGCTTGATCTTGTCTATCAAAATTTATCACTGACATCCCTGAACATGTTCTCTATCCTTTGGAATTGATGTTGCATAGCCTCCAAAGTAAAGAATGTGTGTTGATCAGCCTCACTATTCTTTTCATCCTTGTCACTACCTTTACTATCCTTTGAATTGGTCATGATGTAAAACTTGCAAAAACACGTTAGAATAGCTCCTCACACACTCTCTCACGTGTTTCTCTCTAAATCAGATTGGATACCCTCGTGTTTCACACAAGAAGATGGCTTTTACCCTCAAATGAGCTTACACACTCTTGCCTTTTACCACTTTAGATTCTAGCACAGTTTTACTTGTCCGGATCAATCACTACCAACCAAATAAGCACAACAGCAACGTAATTCAAAAGGAAAGCAACGAATACCTAAATAAAGGAAGAAAAACAAAAAGCTAGATGCAATTTAATGTAAAGAAAACAATGAAGACGAAAATAAACACATACTAGATGGAGAAAGCGTATGTGAACGATTTTTGGTGCCAATTGAGCAATATGAAACAAGATTACTCAATTCAAGTGTAATGGAAACAAAAAGGACAGCAAACAAAAAAAACAACCAAAGAGTTGAAGAAAAGACGAGGCGAGGAATTAAACTCAACCCTAAACCCAAATTAACAAGAACATTCCAATCTGCCCCAATTACTCAAGAACTTAAAGATAAATAATTATATCAAAGACACACGTTTTGAGCGAAGAACGTAAATCTTGAAACAAGAAATTGTTACTTGGTGCAAGAAAACAAGTCTGGATGAGTTTCTTTATTGAAGGATGTGTTCTTGATGAATCTTGAATAATAAAGAAACGAAATTAAAAAATTCTTAAATGATCAGATTCATTCTTGATGAATCTTGCAAGCAAATCAACTCAAACTCACAAAGATTCACAATCTTGGTTTTCTTTTTTTTTTTAACTTCTTTCTTTCTTTCTTTTCTTTCTTTCCTTCTTTTTCTTTCTTTCTTTCTTTCTTTTCTTTCTTTCTTTCTTTCTATCTTTCTTTTGTTTTTTCTTTCCTTCTTCTTTTTTTCGAATTTTAATGATGAACTAACTATAATAATCAAGAACAAACAGAAAATTAAAGATAAAGATTGAATTTAAAACCTAGGCTCTGATACCAAAGATGATACGGCAACAACCTATAATCAATGTCTAGATCACCTCCGTTTCAATGGTTGTTTCCAAACCTAAATTCAATCAATCTAACAAGACCCTTCACCCCCAAAACAGCAAAGAATTGGTAACAAAGAGTATAAGATTTTAGGAATTGAATTAACGCCACAAGTTAGAACTTACTTGATAAGTTGAATCAATCCTTAAGGTAAAACAAGCAAGAATCTCAATTCTCTCTTGAAGAATGCTTTCTAATTTTATTGATCTCTCTAAACTCGTGTTCATGGCTAAAGCAAGGGTTTAAATACCCTTTGCAATGTAAACCCTAACAAAGATAACCTAAAAACCCTAAAGAAAGCCTAAAATATCAAAAAGGCCTTCTTGAAACAAATCTGCCCAAGAATAAATCCCACATGGATTTGGGCTTCAAAACTAATTAAAATTGACTAGTCCTTGTTCAAATAGGATAAGAAAACCACAAAATAGAAGACTAACTTAAGAGGGGCGAATTGGGCTTTTAAACTAGGCCCACAAGCTTGGTTCCTTAAAATAAAACATGCACATGACTTTTTTAATAAAGCACATGCACACTTAATGCAAACCAACCCATGAAAAAGCCTAACAGAAGTCCACATGCCCTTTATAAGATAAAATAAGCCCAAGCCCATTGATTAGACTTGTGCTTGTGAAAATTGGCTAAGTGTTAGCCCTCTTGATTTGATGCCTCCAATGTGCACACACACTTAGGTGTCTTCCTAAGCTTTTCCCCAAGCTTGATCAACAAAACTTCTTGAAGTTCTTGTGAAACAAAAGCTTGTACATAAATCTGAAATTGTGCTTTAAGCTTGTTGGAGCGTGACCTTGTAATTGGACCCATTGGCATCCTCAAGTCTCCATTACCTTGGTGAGTTGTATCATTATCCTTGCTCTTTTGCTCCTTCTTTGGCCATTTAGGACCCCAAGAATTTTAAGATCCTGAGGTATTGCCCTTGCTGAAACTTTTTCCCTTTAATTGCTTTTCAATCTTCATAGCCATGCTTACCATGTCCTCCAACTCTAAGTACTGATGAAGCTCTAACACATTGGCTATCTCTTTATTTAGACCAGCAAGGAATCAAGCCATTGTAGCCTCTCTATCCTCCTCTATGTTAGCTCTTATCATACCTATCTCCATCTCCTTGTGGTAATCTTCCACACTCTTTGTGCCTTGCCTCAATGTTTGGAGTTTTTGATGCAACTCCCTATAGTAGTAACTTGGCACGAATCTCTTTTTCATGATGCGTTTTCATCTCATCCCAAGTTTCAACCGGTCTTTCTCCAGTTCATCTTCTACTAACCATCAATTGATCCCACCAAACAGCAACATAATCAGAGAACTCAACTGCCGCTAACTTCACCTTCTTCTCCTCAGAATAATTGTGGCAGGCAAATATCATCTCTACTTTCCTTTCACACTCCAAGTAGGCATCAGCATCATTCCTTCCTTGAAATGGTGGCATCTTCATTTTGATGCTGCCAATGTTTCTATCTACTCTTTCAGTCTCTTCCTCCTCTCTGCCTCTTTCAGCTCTTCCTCTATAACCACCTCTATTTTGGCCTATATCTCCTCTACCACCTCTTGCATTGTTTCGGCCTCCATACCACTCTTCCTCATCAAATCCATCTTCATCTTGCTCCTCCTCATAGTGATAATGATTATGAAGTGGAGGGTTCTCTCTTCTTCTTGCCCCATTATTCCCTGAAGATTCAGCTTGAATAATTCTAAGAAGTCTATCTTGTCTTTCAAAGTTTCTATCTTGCTGTTCAAACTTGTCTTTGACTTCAAGGAACATAGTCTCTATTCTCTTGAACTGATTTTGCATTGCTTCAAGAGTAAAGAATGTATTTCGTTGGTCCTCTTCACTCCCATCACTCTTTCCATCTTTATTGCTATTATGAGACATGATCAATTCCTGCAAGAAAACGTTAGAAACCTCACAACACTCCCTCACGTGTTTCTCTCTAGAACAAAATTTTCCACTCGTGTTTCACACAATAAAATGGCTTTTCACTATATAATCTCACAATCTTGCCTTTTTCCACTCATGTGCCTCCTTTATGTTACTTTTCAGGATCACTTCAACAAGATCAAGGAAATCAACAAGTAACAAGTTCAAGAAGGAAACACAAAGAAAACAAGCCTAACAAAGAAAAAAACGAATAGATGAAACAAATCTAGAAGCAAAATATTGTACGGACATAAAATAAATCAAAGTGCCAATACACGGATGAAGAATAGTGCAGGCAACGATTCTTGTGTCAACTGAATAATTATTAGTGCAACAATTGTTCAAATAAATGTAGAGAAGCAAAGATATGTTCCAAAACAAGAAATAAACTAGGAAACAAAGAAAGACACACAAAACTATGACAAAACTCACCGAATCCCAAGACCAATTTTTTTCTATTTTTTTTATTTTAATATCCCAATCAACCCAGAGTTCCAAGAATTGAACAAAAGATTCAAAGAAATCGTTTCTTGATAGGTTCTTGAATGAAAGAAGGACAATCTTAATGAATCTTGAATGATAAGAACAAATCTTGAATGAAAGATCAAACAAAGATTCAAAGAATCACAATCTTGGATGTTTCTTGATCAATCTTGAATTTTTTTTTTCTTTTCTTGGCTATTTTTCACTTTTTTTTTGTTTTTTTTAATTGTTGATCAAGAAAACAAAGAATCAATTAAGGAAACAAGAACATAAAGAACCAATAATGGCAGATTCGTTCCAAGCAATTCAAACCCTTTTTTTTTTTTTACTTTTCTAAGGAATTCAACAAGGAAAACAATGAAAGATACGTATGAGTTCAATAGAATTAAGCCAAAGCTCTGATACCAACTGATACGGAAACCCCAAGAAAACAAGGTTCTTGAAACCCCCTAATTCTATTGAATCAAAACCTCGATCTTTCTATTATAAGAACATGCTAGTTCAAACCCCAATTATACGAAATTGAGACCCAAACCCAAAGAAAATTGAAGAATTGAACACGCCACAAGTGATTACCTTGATAAGTGATGCAATCCTTGAAGTAGCAATAAGAAGAACACACCTTACTTGAAGAGAATATCTCTCAATTTCGTTAATCAACCAAATCTGATGTTTACAAGGATAAAATAAGGTATTTATATCCTTTCCCACGACCTAAACCTAAAAGGAATAGGTTACAAGACCGTTTAATGCTAAAACGAGCCTAATCCTAACTAGTTTAGGAGTTTATAGCCCAATAATACAATCTGATCCTAATCCACTTAGGATTGGGCTAAACCAACTTAAATAAGACCAAAATAACTTAAATAAACCTAAGGGAGGTGGATGGGCCTAATGGATTACTCTACTTAGGCCCACACACTTGGTAGTCCAAAACTAGCTTTAAATAAACTAAGGCAAGTACCAATAAATACCTAGCCCATAACAAGTCTCTTTGGGCCTAATAAACAAAGGATAAATAACAAGCCCAATGTACTAAAATAAGTCCATAAGAATAATTGAACTTGTCTTGAAATTTGGCTAAGTATTAGCCCCTCCACATGCCCTCTCTAGAAGAATCACAAGCTTGACTACTCCACTTGAATTCTCCACGGATGGTTCGGTCTTGTCATTAAGGTGAGATGTAATGTGACTTTGAACAAACCCTTGAAGTGCTTGTTTAAGCTTTGCTGCACGTTGTCTTGTAATAGGTCCACATGGCAAAGTAAGTTTCTCTTGACGTGTTGCACCTTGATCTCCATTACTATAGTTTCTTGTATCAAAGGACAGTCTAGAATAGTCTTATAATGCTTATGGTTTTACTAGCAAGTCACATACTTGATGACATAAGTCTAAAACCATTCATGGAATGTAAATCACATTACATAAACGAAATACATGCATATATGAAAGGAATACCTCATAATATATTATTAACAAGTCATAATGTTAATAAATGAATCACAACTATCCATTGGCCTAGGGCACACTACTAACAACAAAGTGGTTACACGAAGCAAATATTATACGTGCATATAATTAGTTATCACATAGAGCATGGTATGTATACCATACTCAATGGTATTACATACACACTATGTACACTATGCATGTACTATTACCATGTGCATACTATCTATAACATGTATAGTAATAATATGCATGTATGTATGTGTACCACATACATACATGCATATGTATACTATTACCGTACATGTATATGGTCATGTACTATTACGCATGTGTATTATAATGTATATATACATATGCTATTATGCTATTAATAGCATATGTACATATGAGCTATAGTACATGTATATACTATAGTTTGCATAATGTATGTATATACTAATGGTATTTGTATTATTGCATAGCTATTACCATGATATGGTATCATTCCATATTATTGGCACCACTAGGATTACATGTGTATAGTTATTATGGTATACTATAATAATATGTATGCATGCATACATTATGCATAACTAGTATGCACAAAAGGCTATACATGTGATTTGTATATGAAGAAATGCATATCATTTGGGCCTCTTGACAAGTGTGACTGAACAAATGCATGGCCGTGCTCAAATGAATTGATGAAGAGTCATCAATGTCATTTGTTATAATCAGTCAACTTGGGGATCAAGAAACTATGATTAATCAAAGGTTGACATGTACCATGCCTTATGATTAATCTTGATATTGTGTTACAAAAGGACTGAGCTTATAACCATGGTTACAGGTTAAATTGGATTATCGATCCTCATTTGATTTGGGTAGTCATAATGTCTTGCTAGAGGCCGCTTATGACTTATGGGCCTTGAAGTGTAATCAAACCCATTGCCAACATCAAATGAGCCTACAGGGTCGCACACAAAGAGTAATGTGATCTGGGTTTATTCTCTTGGGCCTAATTTATTAGGTATTAAATAAATATATTTAGATATATTTATTGGGCTAGATTGAATTAAGTTGTCGGGCTTTTATTATATATGATATAATGGGCCGAAACTTAATAGGGCCTAAATGAGATTAGGGTTTCTCTATAAATAGAGAAACTTACGTCTCATTAGGTTAAGGGAGAAAAGACAAAACCCTAGTCGCCATCCAAGAGAACTATCGTGCGGCGTTCAAAAGTGTTTTGAGGATGTGCTAGCACACCACAGCCGCAGCCCGGATCGTGCATGCTCGTGTGGATACCGGTAGAGGGCATTCGCATTTTGCAGTGTCTTGGAATCCGAAAAGAAGCTATCTATCCACAAAAATAAGGTATTTTCGTACATCTTTGGTATTCTCGATTATACTCATGTTGTTGTATGGTCTTTTTCCGCAGCGTATTGTGAATACTCGGACCGTACGCGATCCAACAATTACGATAACTAATTATATAGTGCATATGCACTAGTTAGTAATACACACTATACCCATAGTATATGCACATGGTATATTAACTATAATAGTGTATTACCATGCATAATTGTTAGTATCTACCATTCCTAGTTATTGGTAAAATAATGTGTATTACTAACTAGTTATACACTAGTGTATGCATGAATACATATTACAATTGTATTGTGCATGGTGCATTCATGTAGAATTGTGACATGTATAGCAATTGTTACCTATGTGACATGCATACACTAATGCATGTGTACATATGTAAATACAATTGTATTGTATGTACTATGGTATTTACATGTGTATATATAGTGTGAAATTACAATGGTATTTACATCCTGCATGTACCAATAGTGTGCCATTAGTGCATATGTTTACATATGCTACACTAACCATATTTGTATATACTATACAACTATGCATGGCAACATTTCAATGGTACAATAGCATATATGTGCACAAGTTTATACTATGGTAGTTAACATACAATGTATACCATACTAGTACACACCATAGTACATGGTGTATAGTTATATGTGGAATTGTAACTATAATTGGTATACATATAATATACTATTACACCATGCTATAGTAATACACATATTACATAACTAATAGTGTACTGTACCATACACTAATAAACTATGTAATACATGTGCATGTGCAATAATATTACTATTGTTGGGCTCGGGTCCCGGATCCCTAATCCCGAGGTGACCCCTCGGGCTGCGCTAGCGACAAGCTCCCTGAAATTCGGACCCGATCCCAACATCTATACATAATTCACAAACATACATACACATATTCTACACATGCATTTCTACACATGCATTCCATCTACGAATTAAAACACCCCATAAACCAAGGGGCTTTATGCCATAACAACCCGAAGGAAAATAAACTAGTATTCTCAAAATAGCATAATACAAATTAAAGTTTAAATCCAAAATACAAGAATATGCTCCATGATGATATGCTTGGTGAGCTAACAAAAATACTAACTTAATACAAAGCTCCTAACTAGCTTGAAGTTTCCGATGCCTTGCAAGATCAGCGATCGCCTCGTTTTGCACCAAAGGAAGGAAAATAATGGGTCGAGCTACATAGCTCAGTAGCTAATATAGTTATAGCCATCGGTAACTAGCACAAATTCAATCATATGTATGTATATATATATATATATATATATATATATATATATATATACATGCGATCATTCTAGCACACACATGCTAACCAAACAGTTTGTGCTTTCAACATAATTAATTCAACTCACAAAACATGTCATAAGTGTGCTTCAAAGAGAATAGATCAAATATGCAATGCACATCATATGGCGTGAGGGTTCCATGGAAACAAAAGAAAGAAACCGAAGTTTACATCCTGAACAAAATGAGTCCATTCGGAGCTCATAAGCCACAAGCGGGCAGTCGGGAGAAAGTTCTTGTCAACGTGCACGTGACGAACAAAATGGTTCCACTCTCGCCCAAACAAAAGCACATAATCATGCTCAGAATCATTTTATCCGATGATATGCTTTCAAGCTTTCGTTTATTCAAAATGCCATGACCGAAGTCGAGGCATAGCATGCTCAAAATCAAAATTCATTTCTATCAGTTCTCATGCTTCTTCAAATCTCATAACAAATCATGTTAAACAATTAATTACATGTTCGATCAAAAGTCATATACTTCATCATACATAACACATAACATATATTCACACATAGGCAAAAATTTGCCTAATCACATAATCACTATAAATACATTACCCACCTAATATCGCTTAAGAATCCAAGCTCACTACTGTCCTTCCTCTTGCGATTGAATTAGGTCGGCTTGGTTTCCTATATCAAACCAAGTTCCCAGTCAAGCAACATTCAAAGAAATATTCAAATCAAAACTAAAAACACTAAGAGTCTACATCCGGCTTCCAACCCAATTTCCCGAATCTTAAGAGGCAACTTCTGACCTTCCCTTCTTCATAAAACTTGTAGCCCTTTATCTCGAGATCACAACAAATCCAAAATCACCTCAATTGGACATCTACAGCCCAAGATATGCCCAAAAGACTAAAATTCCTCGTTGCTGGAAACAGCTCGCCGTGGCGAAGCCTCGCTCGTTGCAGAGAACGCTCGCGCTCGCCGCGGCGTGCACCATGTTCTCGCACGTCGCGGCGAACATAGATTCGCACGTCGCGGCGAACATTCCTCGCACGTCGCGACGAAAATAATATCACACGTCGCTACGAACTCGCACATCGTGGCATGTTCATACGCACGTCGAGACGCGCGGGCCTAGAGAACGACTCCGAACCCGATTTTCCAGCATTTTCCCACTCCAATCCTTCCCCAAATACAAATGCAACACACCTAAACCTTGATTCAAGTCTTAGAATACATTTCTAACCCATTTACAACTGAAAACAAACACAAAATCATCAGCCCAAAGAAATCTATCCATTTTTCCCTAATTTTTTTGAAAACCCTAAACCACCGATTCTAACTCATTCAACCTATCTTTAGGTTTAATCCAACCACAATATAATGGAATGAGCTCAAACTTACCAGGAAATGACTTTGAATAAGTCGGAAATCACAAGGATCACAAAACTCTCTTTTTCTTCTCCTTCTTCCTTACCCACGATTCTCCTTTCCCTCTTCTTCTCTTCTCTTTCTTCTAAGTCTTACTCATCTAATTCTTTCACTTATATCTAAAGGAGATGGGTAAAGACCATTTTACCCCTCCTTCAAAGCCTTAACTTAATCCAACCTAAACAATCTTCCCAAAATACCCTCATATCCTCATACCTTTTTATTCCTATTTAAACCACATTAAACTCAAATAATTCTCAATTATCCACTAACATTCTCAGTTTCATCAAAATAAGGCATAATCACATAATTAACACAATTCGGGCTTAATAAAATCATAAAAAAAACTTCGGGGTCCAACATTTCTCCCCCTTTTAAAAAAAATTTCATCCTCGAAATTATTACCTGAATCATCGAAGAGATACGAATACTTTTCCTTCATAGCTTCCAAGGGCTCCCAAGTACCTCCTCTACCGAATGATTCCTCCACAGGACTTTGACTAGCTGAACTGTCTTGTTCCTGAGGACTTTTTCCTTGGTATCCAAAATCTCCACTGGAAGCTCCTCAAAACTCAAATCATCTCTCAACTGAACATCACTAGTATGAACAAGAATCAATGTCTAGATCACCTCCGTTTCAATGATTGTTCCCAAACCTAAATTCAATCAATCTAACAAGACCCTTCACCCCCAAAATAGCAAGGAATTGGTAACAAAGAGTATAAGATTGTAGGAATTGAATTAACGCCACAAGTTAGAACTTACTTTTTAAGTTGAATCAATCCTTAAGGTAAAACAAGCAAGAATCTCAATTCTCTCTTGAAGAATGCTTTCTAATTTTATTGATCTCTCTAAAAAACTCGTATTCATGGCTAAAGCAAGGGTTTAAATACCCTTTTCAATGTAAACCCTAACAAAGATAACCTAAAAATCCTAAAAAAAAGCCCAAAATATCAAAAAGGCCTTCTTGAAACAAATCTGCCCAAGAATAAATCCCACATGGATTTGGGCTTCAAAACTAATTAAAATTGACTAGTCCTTGTCCAAATAGGATAAGAAAACCACAACATAGAAGACTAACTTAAGAGGGGCGAATTGGGCTTTTAAACTAGGCCCACAAGCTTGGTTCCTTAAAATAAAACATGCACATGACTTTTTTAATAAAGCACATGCACACTTAATGCAAACCAGCCCATGAAAAAGCCTAAAAGAAGTCCACATTCCCTTTATAAGATAAAATAAGCCCAAGTCCATTGATTAGACTTGTGCTTATGAAAATTGGCTAAGTGTTAGCCCTCTTGATTTGATGCCCCCAATGTGCACACACACTTAGGTGTCTTCCTAAGCTCTTCCACAAGCTTGATCAACAAAACTTCTTGAAGTTCTTGTGAAACAAAAGCTTGTACATAAATCTGAAATTGTGCTTTAAGCTTGTTGGAGCGTGACCTTGTAATTAGACCCATTGGCATCCTCAAATCTCCATTGCCTTGGTGAGTTGTATCATTCCCTCCCTCCTCAAAAGGATTCGTCCTCGAATCAAGACCTACATTATCAAAAGGAGATAAATCAGAAACATTAAAAGTAGCACTAACACTATACTCTTCTGGCAAATCCACCCTATAGGCATTGTCATTGATGCGTTCAAGCACTTGAAAAGGACCATCCCCTCTAGGATCAAGCTTGGACTTCCTTTGTTTAGGAAATCTCTCCTTCCTGAAGTGCACCCAAACCCAATCTCCAGGTTCAAACTTCATCTCCCTACGCCCTTGATTGGCTCTTTGAGCATACTTCTTGTTCTTTTCCTCAATGTGCTGCCTAGCTTTCTCATGTATTGTCTTAACCAATTGGGCCCTTTGCTGCCCATCTACATTAACAATCTCATTCAAGGGAAAGGCAACAAATCCAATGGAGTTAATGGGTTAAAACCATACACAATCTCAAATGGAAAATAACCTGTGGAAGAATGAATGCTTCTATTATATGCAAACTCAATCAAAGGCAAACAATCTTCCCAAGCATTCAAATTTTTACCCACAACAACACGCAATAAAGATCCTAAGGTTCTATTAACCACTTCAGTTTGTCCATCTGTTTGGGGATGACAAGTTGTAGAAAACAAAAGCTTTGTTCCCAATTTATTCCATAGAATACGCCAAAAGTGACTTAAAAACTTAGAATCCCTATCTGAAACAATGGTTCTAGGAATGCCATGCAACCTAACAACATCCCTAAAAAAACAAATCAGCAACATGTGTAGAATCATCAGATTTATGACATGCAATAAAATGAGCCATTTTACTAAATCGATCAACTACAACAAAGATGCTATCACGTCCTTTTCTAGTCTTAGGCAATCCTAACACAAAATCCATAGATATATCAATCCAAGGACTAATAGGGACAGGTAGAGGCGTGTACAACCCATGTGGTTGCACCTTGGATTTGGCGTGCCTACATGCTACACAACTAGAGCAAACTCTTTCAACATCCTTTTTCATGTTAGGCCAATAAAAATGCTCCTGTAATATGTCAAGTGTTTTAGCAATACCAAAATCTCCCATTAAACCTCCATCATGAGACTACCTAGCAAGCATCTCATGCATAGAACAAGTAGGAATACATAGTTTATTATCTCTAAACAAATATCCATCATTCTTATAAAACTGTTGAAAAGCAACTTGTTCACATGCATCATACACATTAGCAAAGTCAGAATCTGATTTGTACAAATCTTTTATATACTCAAACCCAATCAACTTAGAACTAAGAGAAGATATTAGAGCATACCTCCTAGACAATGCATCAGCGATCACATTTTCTTTACCTTGCTTGTATTTCACAACATATGGGAATGTCTCTATGAACTCCAACCACTTAGAATGTCTTTTATTTAACTTACCTTGGCCCTTAAGATGCTTCAAACTCTCATGATCAGTGTGAATCACGAATTCCTTTGGCCATAGATAATGTTGCCAAGTTTGTAGAGCTCTTACCAATGTATATAGCTCCTTGTCATAAGTGGAATACTTCATTTGAGCACCATTCAACTTCTTACTAAAATAGGCAATGGGACGCCTTCCTGCAATAAAACAACACCAATACCTATCCTGAGGCATCACATTCAATCTCAAAAGTAGAAGAAAAATCAGGTAAACTGAAAATAGGTGCAGAACAAAGTTTTTCTTTCAGAGTGTTAAAAGCAATTTCCTGCGCCTCTCCCCACTTAAATCCTACCTCCGCTTTAACAATCTCAGTCAATGGAGCTGCAATGGAACTAAAATCTTTCACAAACCTCCTATAGAAACTAGCAAGTCCATGAAAAGATCTCACCTGAGTAACACTTGTAGGTCTCGACCACTCCCTAATTGCCTTGACCTTTTCTTGGTCCACCTCCATTCCATTAGAAGAAGCAACATAACCAAGAAATATGACACGATCCATGCAAAATGTACACTTCTTTAACTTAGCATACAACTTTTCTGCCCTAAGTGCATCTAACACAAGCCTAAGATGCTCAATATGCTCATTAATGCTTTTGCTATAGATCAATATTGTTAGAGTAGTGCCCTGAAGGCAATCACCTTTAGCGCATTTTGTACAAAGTTGTGTACATACTTTATGAATAAATAAAGAAAGACATATTTCATTAATTTGCTGTTCATTATTTATGAATGGATATTGATCTATAAGCAAATTAATGAAGTCCATGATATATGACATAGCATGAAGGAAATTGTGATGTGATCATACTACTGAGATTCCTATCATGTGCAATTATGTCAGTATCTAAATTATCCCTAGTCATATGATTACCGAAACTGGACATCGGTAATCCGGAGAGACTAGCACATCTCAAGCTCCTTGATTTGATCAAGCAGTGGATCTCGGAAGCTGTAAATATGAGATATTTAGGGTTGAGATGTGGATGCTTACTAGAGGTAGTAAGTACATTGGATGACCTACTATGAGATCATCACATGGATGTCCTATTCTAATGTCAGTGATAATCTCATCATAGCAATGGTGCAAGTATCCTTAGACTTGAGGTGCTCAAGGATATCTTGGATACTGATTCTGTGCTTTGACTCCATTCCTTGTTGCCTTACAGAGGTCGCTCATAGGGTGGTGATTGGGTACAGCTTGAGGTATTTGAAGGTAATTGAATAGCCAATAGAGGATTCACCACTTCTGTGATAGCAGAAGGTGATACCCATGGCCTCTTGTCAGGGTCATTACTTGGAAGTCTCTGGCCGGAGCATATATGTCATGAAGAATGTCTTCATTGACATATAAAGTAATGAGTCCCAGGACGAGAACTGAAATCACTTGGACTAGATTTGACGTAGTCAGTCTAGTAAGAGTTGACACATTGCCCATACTCATAACCAAGTGGGGTATAGCATGGTGAAAGGACGAATTGCACGGTAATTATCTATGGAAAGGTTCGCGATATGGTTCATGATGAATATAGCTTCATTCGTCAAACCAATTACTTTCCGGTTAATTGGAGGTCATGATGTGTTGCTAGATACCGCTCATGACTTGCTTAGATTAAGTGTTAATCTAAGTGGCCAACATAACCGGGAACCTAATGGGTCACACGCATAAGAGTGTCTCGGAGAATTCGTAAAATAGTTTTGGACAGAGTTCCAATATATGGAGAGCAAAAGGATTAAATGGATCCTGATGAGATCGAGATATGTCCCGATGAGATCGCGACATCGATATTGCTGAAAAACGTTTCCGGTGGGTTTTCCCATATCGGGACCGGTAGGCCGGTAGGACCGACCCCAGTGTGATTGGACCACTTCAACATTTATTTATATATATATATATAATTAATTAATTAAAGAATTAATATATATATATATATATGTGTGTGTACACGTTGAAAGAGAATGGAAGCTTCTCTTTTGCTTAGTCATTAATGTATTTAATGACTAAGGACAAAATAATGAAGATGAAAGATGAGGATGGTCGTTGATGATGTGGAAGAGGTTTAAAAACAAGTTTTAAACCTAAGTTCATAAGGTGTTCTTCGTGGGTTTTGCAAGAAAGAAGAAAAGGGTTTTCATCTTTCAAGCTTTCCATCATCATCATCCTTCAAGCTCTTCTCCAAGGTTTCATTTTCTCTTCATCGTTGATTCAAGCTCTCCAAGGACAAAGGTAAGAGCTAGCACTCTTTAATTTGTTATAGTTATTCCCGGGTCAAAGGGTTTGTCCCGGTTAGGTTCTCCGATCTCTGCGTGGATGCCGTTGGAGACGGTCTCCTTTGGCCGTTATGGTTTGAGTTTGTTGTATAGACACATGGATCCTGGCTTTCGGGAAGGTCCCGGAATAAAAATTTTTGTTTTCCGCACCGTGGGCATGTGATGCTCACACTGGAATTTTTCATACAATGGTATCAAAGACACTTGTGTCGTATATAATGAAGAAACCATGACTAGGTCGGAGTTGCCTATTGCTTGTGACGATGATGCATGTTGATTGTGTGAATTTCGAATTCAGTGTAGAAATATTGTTTTCAAAATTTTCTTACCCAGATATGTTCACAAGATGTTGTTGCATATGTCTGTGGAAGCTCGGAATTTATGAATGTGATTTGATATGGTTTTGCTAATTTATTCCCTAATGTTCTGGTTGCTGTCTTTGTACACATTCAATGAACAGGCATGCTTATAAATTCGAGAATAAATTTTAGAATTTTTTTTTTTGGGATTTGCTTTCACTTACATGTCTCTAAGATGTTGATGAATGCCTATGAGAATGAAAAAATGTTTTTGAGGTGATTTACTATTTATTTGAGAATTTATTGTGTGCTACTAGGAATAACTCTGTTGAGGAACACAGATTCTACATTGGCTTTGTTGCTAAGGTTGGATGAGTTTTTGTTGGAAATAAATCCTGAAAAAATTCATGGAACATGTTGTGAACATGTTGTAACCACTGTAATTTTCTCATAATTTATTGAAATTTTTTCAATGAGTTTTTCAAGCAAAACACAGAGCTTGGCAGTTTTGAGAAAGTTGCTGGAGCTGTTTTGTTTGGAATGATAAATTGTGTATTTCTCAATTCCAATGCCTTGGATCATTTTTAATGTGATTAAAAATGTGTTATATTGATGTTGTAAGCTTTCCAAATTGAATTTCTTGAAATTGGGTTTCCAAATATTTTTTGAATGTCAAATGTGTCACATTAGCATCTCGTTAGTGTATTTCGTTGTCTTGATTATTTTGGCCGTCACAAATTTTGTGACCAGTGCCAAAGTAATCTTGATAAAGTTTAGACTACCTAGAGATACTTAGGCTGATAGTTTGATATTCTTAAATTATTTGGAGATCTGAATGAATAAGAGTGTATTCGTTGATTTCAAGTTTTTCATGTATAGTTTGACTATATATGGTAAGCATGGAACAATGAAAGTGTTTCATTGGTACATCATAATAAAGGATATTACACTTGGTATTGTGAATTGGAACTGCACGGATTGAGAAATTAGTCGATTAGATAGCAATTCCACATGGATAAGTCGACTAATAAAGATACAAGTCGACTTGTCCGTGCACTGTAGACGCATAAGTCGACTTGCACAATGGTACAAGTCGACTTGTTCGTGCACAGCTGCATAAGTCGACTTACACACTAGCATAAGTCGACTTACACATACACAAGTCGACTTACAACATGCAAAGGTGGGATGATGGATGATTTTAGGTATAGACTCAATGTGATTGATGAAATACCCTAAATCATTCAATATAGTCATGGTGACTATAATCCTACGGCTTGGAGGAGAAGAAGATGAGACCTGAAAACCCTCACATATCATATGAAAACTAACGCCTTCCATTAATATGGGGAGAACCAGAGTTCTTATAGAGTTGGGTTGTTGGGTAAACCTAAGCTCACTCTATACGGATATGTTCGAACCATGGAAATAAGATTTTTGGATTAATGGGTCGGTTTTCACTAGAAGCGTTGATTTGTTGAGTAAACTCAAGATCAACGTGGACAGAGGTGAAATTGGGTAGTGTACATCAGATGTACGCGCATCAAGAGTTGATAAACCCAATGTGTGTGCATACATCACGAGTTGATAGCACTAGTCGATAGTTGCATCTATGATGCAAATGGTATGACCGATACCTGCCGATAGATCTAAAGTGGCTTGTTAGGTAAACCCAAGGTCATTTTAGTAATGTCGGATATCTATGATGCAATTGGTATGACCGATACCTACCGATTGACCTAAGGTGGCTTATTGGGTAAACCCAAGGTCATTTTAGTAATGTCGGATATCGACCCACTAGGACATTTTGTCATAATGTTTCTTGGATTCGTACTGAGGGTTATGGATTCTTTGAAACTAGTGGGAGCCATATGCATGTCATGCAAGTCCTTATGATCATGCATGTAATTCTATTCTAACACTCTTTCTCTCTTTTCCCTATAGGTTATTGAAGATGACTTCCAGTGTGAACTTGCGCTCGCTTATGGACTCGAACAAATTAACTGGACCCAACTTTCTAGATTACGAGAAATCGAGAATTGTTCTCGTGTCCGAGGAACTGGGATATGTCCTAGATGTTTCACTTCCTGATCCACTTGCTGCTGATGCTTCTGATGAGGATCAGAAAGCATATCGTAAACATCTTAAAGACAGTGACATGGCTACCTGCATTATGCTCGCATCTATGTCACCAGAGCTGCAGAAGCAGCATGAGTCTATGGATGCTAATACCATAGTGTTTCATCTTAGGGAGCTGTTTGATGAACAAGCTCGGTCTGAAAGGTTCAAGACCTCGAGACTACTCTTTACTACTAAGATGACTCCAGGTTCATCTGCAGTGCAATATGCACTGAAGATGAATGGGTATATTGAGAGATTGGTCGTCTTAGGTTTTGTTATGGATTGTGAATTAAGTGTTGACTTAATTCTGGTTGGATTGTCTGATAGTTATTCACAGTTTGTGTTAAACTATCGGATGAACCAAATATCCACGACAATCCCTGAGTTGATCAATCTGCTCAAGACAGCAGGGCAATCTATCAAGAAGGATAGCAAGCAAGTGCTTATGGTGGCATCCTCTTCTTCTGGTTCAAAGAAAAAGAATCTAAAGAAGAAAATGGCTAAGAAACCAAAAGGAAGTGCAGCCAAGAAGAAAACCAAAGAGACTGTACCAAAAGGAACTTGCTTCCATTGTGGCAAGACCGCCACCGGAAGCTAAATCAGAAAATCTATCTGGAAGAATTGAAGCGAAGAAGGCATCGATGCCTCGACTTCTTCGTGTATGTTTGTCATTGAGGTTAATATTTTTCGACCATAACATATGGGTATTAGATACCGGTTGTGGCTCACACATATGCAATGATATCACGAGGGCCTCGTGGATGAGACAACTCATGAAGGGAGAGATAGACCTGCGTGTAGGAAATGGAGCAAGAGTTGCTGCATTAGCCGTAGGCACTTACTTTTTGTCACTCCCTACTGGGCTTGCAATTAAATAGGATGAATGTTATTTTGTACCTGTATTAACAAAGAACATATTGTCTGTTTCTTGTTTAAATAGAGCTGGTTTCCATGTGACTTTTAGTAACAATGGTTGTTCTATTAGTTTGAATGAAATGCTTTATGGTACTGGTACATTATGCAATGGAATTTACATATTAGATATGTCACATCCAATTATGAATGTCAATGACACGAAAAGACATAAACTAGATAATTTAAAATCAACTTACTTATAGCATTGTCGCCTTGGCCATATAAATGAGAGACGCATAGCTAAGCTCCATAAGAGTGGAAGTTTAGGGTTATTTGATTATGAATCATATGACACATGCAAATATTGTTTATTAGGCAAGATGACTAAATTACCCTTTAAGGGAAAGGGTGAACGAGCGACTGGAGTATTAGACCTAATACAATCAGATGTATGTTGTCCGATGTCCATCCATGCCAGAAGTGGTTGTCTTTACTTCATTACCTTTATCGATGATTATTCTCGATATGGGTACCTGTATCTAATGAGATACAAATCTGAAGCATTTGAAAAGTTCAAACAATTTAGAAATGAAGTAGAAAACCAACTTGGGAAAAATATCAAGACATTACGATCAGATCGTGGTGGGGAATACTTAGACCAAGAGTTTTTGGATTATCTCAGAGATAATGGGATTTTATCTCAATTGACTCCTCCTTACACACCACAGCATAATGGTGTGGCAGAAAGGAGAAATCGAACCTTGTTAGACATGGTACGATCAATGATGGGCTTTGCAAAGTTACCAAAATCTTTTTGGGGGTATGCACTTGAGACAGTTGTTTACTTGTTAAACAAAGTTCCATCAAAGACAGTTGATGTTACTCCATATGAGATGTGAACTAACAAAAGACCCTATCTTACTCATTTGAAAGTTTGGGGTTGTCCTGCTTATGTGAAGCGGACACAGTCAGATAAACTTGATGCAAAGTCTGACAAGTGTTTGTTCGTAGGATATCCTAAAGAAACAATGAGATATCAATTCTACCTTGCTGAGGAACAAAAGGTGTTTGTTTCGAAGCATGCTGTCTTTTTAGAGAAAGAGTTTCTTTTAGAAGAAGACAGTGGGAGCAAAATCAAGCTTGAAGAAGTTCAAGATGCTCGAACAGACGCAGATCAACTGCCTGAACCTGAAACTGTGACTCATAGAGATGAAGTAACAGTTCAACCTTCTACAACACACGAAGTTCGTAGGTCACGAGGATACGCCTGCTGTTCTAGAGATATGGATTTCTCGTGAATGAACAAAATGACGTATTGCTCATAGAAGATGATGAGCCTACTACCTATGAAGAGGTTCTGAAGAGTTCAGAGTCTAAGAAATGGCTTCATGCCATGCAGGCTGAAATGGATTCTATGTATGAAAACCAAGTATGGACTTTGGTTGAGGCACCCGAAGGAATCAAACCCATAGGGTGCAAATGGGTTTTCAAAAAGAAAACCGACATGGATGGTAATGTAATTACCTATAAAGCAAGGCTTATGGCTAAAGGTTTTCGTCAAAGACAAGGAGTTGACTACGATGAGACCTTCAGCCCAGTAGCAATGCTTAAATCCATTAGAATACTCCTAGCCATTGCCACTCATTATGATTATGAGATATGGCAAATGGATGTGAAGACAACTTTCCTAAATGGAAATCTAGCTGAGGATGTGTATATGACACAACCTGAGGGCTTCACCTCCTATGATGGCGAAAAGGTATGCAAGCTTCAGAAATCCATCTATGGATTGAAACAAGCATCCAGGAGTTGGAATATTCGTTTTGATGACGTAATCAAAGAGTTTGGTTTCTCACAAAATCCGGATGAACACTGTGTGTATAAGAAGGTTAATGGGACTGCAATCGTATTCCTTGTGCTGTATGTAGATGACATATTATTGCTAGGAAACGATGTCTCGATGCTACAATCGGTGAAGATTTGGTTGTCCAAACAATTTGCCATGAAAGACCTTGGTGAAGCAACTTATATCCTTGGGATAAGGATCTATAGAGATAGATCAAAAAGGTTGCTTGGTCTTTCACAATCAACGTACATAGACAAGATGCTGAAAAGGTTTAGCATGGAGCAATCCAAGAGAGGGTACCTTCCCATGACTCATGGGATAACACTCTCGAAATCTATGTGTCCTAGGACACAAGATGAGAGGATGTGCATGAGTATGATCCTGTATGCATCTGCGGTAGGATCTATCATGTATGTAATGCTATGTACGAGACCCGATGTATCATATGCTCTAAGTGTTACGAGCAGATACCAACCGGATCCTGGTGAGGGTCACTGGGTGGCTGTCAAGAATATCCTCAAGTACTTGCGAAGGATTAAGGATGTTTTCTTGATATATGGAGATGGAGATCTCAAAGTGAGCGGGTATATAGATGCCAGTTTTTAATCTGATAAGGATGATTCCAAATCCCAACCAGGTTACGTATTCACACTGAATGGCGGGGCAGTTAGTTGGAAGAGTTCCAAACAAGAGACAACTGCCGATTCAACAACCGAGGCAGAGTACATTGCCGCTTCAGAAGCAGCAAAGGAAGCAGTTTGGATCAAAAAGTTCATTACTGAACTTGGTGTGGTTCCTAGCTGTGATGGGCCCATGTAGTTGTATTGTGACAACAATGGGGCTATTGCGCAGGCGAAAGAACCAAGGTCTGATCAACGATCCAAACACGTACTCCGCAGATATCATCTGATCAGGGAGATCATAGGACAAGGTGATGTCCAGATCGAGAGAATTCTCACCGAGCAGAATATTGCTGATTCGTTGACAAAGCCATTATCACAAAAGAGTTTTGATTATCATGTACTCACCTATGGTATTAGATATCAAGGCGATTGGCTTTAGGTCAAGTGGGAGATTGTTAGAGTAGTGCCCTGAAGGCAATCGCCTTTAGCGCATTTTGTACAAAGTTGTGTACATACTTTATGAATAAATAAAGAAATGCATATTTCATTAACTTGCTGTTCATTATTTGTGAATGGATATTGATCTATAAACAAATTAATGAAGTCCATGATATATGACATAACATGAAGGAAATTGTGATGTGATCATACTACTGAGATTCCTATCATGTGCAATTATGTCAAGATATCTAAATTATCCTAGTCATAAGATTGGCAAACCGACATCGGTAATCTGGAGAGACTAGCACATCTCAAGCTCCTTGATTTGATCAAGCAGTGGATCTTAGAAGCTGTAAATATGAGATATTTAGGGTTGAGATGTGGATGCTTACTAGAGGTAGTAAGTACATTGGATGACCTGCTATGAGATCATCACATGGATGTCCTATTCTAATGTCAGTGATAATCTCATCATAGCAATGGTGCAAGTATCCTTAGACTTGAGGTGCTCAAGGATATCTTGTGACGCACACCGCGGAAGATTTGACGTCGAGGTGATGATTTGGAATTGAACAAACACGAAAACAAACACCTCTCGGAAACTTGTTCTGAGCAATCCCGATGATCAAAATAAACCAAGAAAAGCGAACAATCAACACGCCACAATTGAGAAAACAATTGATAAGTGAAAGATGGTTCGAAAAGAAACAAGAACAAGAGAATAATGTTCTCTCTAACGCTGACGGCAGTTAAACAATATGATCTAAAAGGTCCTCTAAAACCCTAAAAGATAACTATTTATACCTAGGTCAAATAATAAAGGGTTGGGCTTAAAATAAATGGAAGCCCAAAATAAAGTGAAGTCTAAAAATTAAATAAATAGGTCTGATTCGTGGGACTTCAAACTCCATGTGTATCCTGTCCAAGAATTTGAGTTAAATGAACTAGTTTGGGCTTAGTTCCATTAAACTCTCCTCCAATAGGCTCGGAGTTCACCATCTTCTCAAGATCCTTACTCCTGCTCACATCAGTCCCTCCCTCCTCAAGAAGATTCGTCCTCGAATCTAACAGGTCAGTTTTGTAGGTGGTGTCATTCATCTTCTCTAACATCTGAAACGGACCATCGCCCCTAGAATTCAGAGTAAAAACACTAGACAAAGCATTAAGAGGATTAGTGTCAGAAACTAAACGCTCTCTGTATCTCACCACTACTAGTGCTCTTTTCCCTTTCTTTTTACTCTTTTTTTCTCTTCCTAAACTTTTCTCTCCTGCACATCCCACTGTCTTTTCCTCACTTGTGCAGTCACTCTACATTGGGCCAATCTCATTTTTCTTTTGGGCCTCTTTTCTCTCTTCACTTTTTTTATTCTCACTACCCGAACCTTCCTTATTTTTTATTGATTTGATCTGGTCCAGGTACAATTCACTAGGTGTCAAAGGTAGTAGAATGAAGTTCATACCCTTAAACTTAAAGGAGTATCTATTAGTATACCCACCATGTGCTACCCTCTTGTCAAACTGCCAAGGCCTTCCCAATAGCAAATGTCCTGCCTCCATAGGTATCACATCACATAACACCTCATCCTCATACCTCCCTACAGAAAATGGCACCAGTACCTGTCTAGTCACCTTCACACTCCCACTATCATTAAACCACTGTAAATAATATGGCTCTGGATGTTTGCTACATATCAAGCCCAATTTTTCCACCATAGTTTGACTAGCCCCATTAGTACAACTACCTCCATCTATGATCAAGTTACACATCTTTCCACCCACCAAACACCTTGAATGGAATAGGTTCTCTCTCTGATCCAGAATCTCATCTCTAACTCTAGCACTTAACACTCTCCTAACTACAAGTGCTTCTCCTGTGACAGCTCTTTCCTCATATTCAACTTCATCATCACAAACACTATCACATGGCAAATCATCAATATCACTATCCTCATAATCAATAACCCCATTATCCTTCATATACATCACTTTTCTATTAGGGCATTGAGAAGCAATATGGCCAGTACCCAAACATTTAAAACATTTTATAGATGAATGTTTACTAGGAGTACCTTTTTGTTCAGATCCTCCGATTGATTGCTTAGGTGCTTCCTTGAAGTCCATCCCTTTATCCTTGGACTTCTCCTCCTTCTGGGGCTATTGTGAGTTCCATGAATAACTAGAACTTGCTCCATTCCTTGCGGCTACTCTAGCCTTAAGCTGTCTTTCCACTTTCATGCCCATGTTCACCATATCCTCAATCTCCAAATAATGTTGTAACTCTACCACATTTGCTATCTCCCTATTCAATCCACTCAAGAACCTTGCCATGGTGGCCTCGGGATCCTCCACTATATTAGCACGAATCATGGCAATCTCCATCTCCTTGTGGTAGTCCTCTACTGACTTAGATCCTTGTGTGAGTCTTTGGAGCTTATGGTGCATCTCCCTATAATGGTAAGAAGGCACAAATCTCTTCCGCATACACGCTTTCATCGCTGCCCAAGTATTGATGGGTCTCTCTCCATTCCTCCTCCTAGAGGTCACAAACTGATCCCACCATATTAGTGCATAATCTGTAAATTCAACAGCAGCAAGTTTTACCTTCTTCTCCTCCGAGAAGTTATGGCACTCAAAGATCATATCAACCTTCCTTTCCCACTCCAAGTACGCCTCAGCATCATTCCTCCCCTTGAATGCTGGAATCTGCATCTTGATGGATTTGAGGTCTCCATCTCGTCTGTCGAGGAGTTCTCCTCTCCGAGCTCTCCTAGGCATGCGCCCTTCATAGTCCTCCTCCTCTTCATCAAACTCCTCCTCCTCAGGCTCATACCGTAGTGGTTGCCGACGAGGTGGTGGGTGTCGTTGACATACATCTGCACGCCTGCCCTGAGGGTCCTCGCGTCTCCCTTGTCTGAGCTCATCAATTTGTCCCCTAACCTCATTTAAGGCTAGATTGAACCTCTCAAATTGTTGTTGCATGGCTCTCAAAGTGAAAGCGATATCTACATCTCCTCCTTGGCTACCATCATTACTACCTCCCTGTGACATTGTAAATAAAATAATATACCTGAAGGAAAGATCTGACTATAGTTGGATGGCGATGGGAGGCGGTTTCTTGAATTTTTTTGATGGAGTTCAATAAGAATTCTCCTCCAAACTAGCTCTGATACCAAATTGACGCACACCGCGGAAGATTTGACGTCGAGCTGATGATTTGGAATTGAACTAACACGAAAATAAACGATACGCAAGGTTTGATTTCTATGACACCTCTCGAAAACTTGTTTCGAGCAATCCCGATGATCAAAATAAACCAAGAAAAGCGAACAATCGACACGCCACAATTGAGAAAACAATTGATAAGTGAAAGATGGTTCGAAAAGTAACAAGAACAAGAGAATAATGTTCTCTCTAACGCCGACGGCAGTTAAACAATATGATCTAAAAGGTCCTCTAAAACTCTAAAAGATAACTATTTATACCTAGGTCAAATAATAAAGGGTTGGGCGTAAAATAAATGGAAGCCCAAAATAAAGTGAAGTCTAAAAATTAAATAAATAGGTCTGATTCGTGGGTCTTCAAACTCCAAGTGTATCCGGTCCAAGGATTTGAGTTAAATGAACTAGTTTGGGCTTAGTTCCATTAAACTCTCCTCCAACAGGCTCGGAGTTCACCATCTTCTCAAGATCCTTACTCCTGCTCACATCATCTTGGATACTGATTCTGTGCTTTGACTCCATTCCTTGTTGCCTTACAGAGGTCGCTAATAGGGTGGTGATTGGGTACAGCTTGAGGTATTCGAAGGTAATTGAATAGCCAATAGAGGATTCACCACTTCTGTGATAGCAGAAGGTGATACCCATGGCCTCTTGTCAGGGTCATTACTTGGAAGTCTCTGGCCGGAGCATATATGTCATGAAGAATGTCTTCATTGACATATAAAGTAATGAGTCCCAGGACGAGAACTGAAATCACTTGGACTAGATTTGACGTAGTCAGTCTAGTAAGAGTTGACACATTGCCCATACTCATAACCAAGTGGGGTATAGCATGGTGAAAGGACGAATTGCACGGTAATTGTCTATGGAAAGGTTCGTGATATGGTTCATGATGAATATAGCTTCATTTGTCAAACCAATTACTTTCCGGTCAATTGGGGGTCATGATGTGTTGCTAGATACCGCTCATGACTTGCTCAGATTAAGTGTTAATCTAAGTGGCCAACATAACCGGGAACCTAATGGGTCACACGCATAAGAGTGTCTCGGAGAATTTGTAAAATAGTTTTGGACAGAGTTCCAATATATGGAGAGCAAAAGGATTAAATGGATCCCGATGAGATCGAGATAAGTCCCGATGAGATCGTGACATCGATATTGCTGAAAAACGTTTCCGGTGGGTTTTCCCATACCGGGACCTTGTAGGCAGTAGGGACCGACCCAGTGTGATTGGACCACTTCAACATTTATTTATATATATATATAATTAATTAATTAAAGAATTAATTCATTAATATATATATATATATATATGTGTACACGTTGAAAGAGAATGGAAGCTTCTCTTTTGCTTAGTCATTAATGTATTTAATGACTAAGGACAAAATAATGAAGATGAAAGATGAGGATGGTCGTTGATGATGTGGAAGAGGTTTAAAAACAAGTTTTAAACCTAAGTTCATAAGGTGTTCTTCGTGGGTTTTGCAAGAAAGAAGAAAAGGGTTTTCATCTTTCAAGCTTTCCATCATCATCATCCTTCAAGCTCTTCTCCAAGGTTTCATTTTCTCTTCATCGTTGATTCAAGCTCTCCAAGGACAAAGGTAAGAGCTAGCACTCTTTAATTTGTTCTAGTTATTCCCGGGTCAAAGGGTTTGTCCCGGTTAGGTTCTCCGATCTCTGCGTGGATACCATAGGAGACGGTCTCCTTTGGCTATTATGGTTTGAGTTTGTTGTATAGACACATGGATCCTGGCTTTCGGGAAGGTCCTGGAACAAAAATTTTTGTTTTCCGCACCGTGGGCATGTGATGCTCACACCAGGATTTTTCGTACAAATATGTCATCAAAATATACCACAACAAACTTACCAATAAATGACCTCAAAACGTGATTCATCAAACGCATAAATGTACTAGGAGCATTAGTTAAGCCAAAAGGCATCACAAGCCACTCATATAAACCATGTTTTGTTTTAAAAGCAGTTTTCCATTCATCACCAATTTTCATTCTAATCTGATGGTAACCACTCATAAGATCAATTTTTGTAAACACACATGCACCAAGCAATTCATCAATCATATCATCCAATCTAGGTATAGGATGGCGATACTTTACCATTATCTTGTTAATAGCTCTGCAATCCACACACATGCGCCAACTCCCATCCTTCTTTGGAACCAATATCACTGGCACGACAGAAGGACTAAGACTCTCCCTGATGTGTCCCTTTTGTAGCAATTCTTCCACTTGCTTTTGGAGTTCCTTAGTTTCTTCAGGATTAGACCCAGGCATGAAGTCAATCTGATGTTCTATTCCTCTAATAGGCGGCAATTCCTTAGGCAACTCCTCAGGGAAAACATCTCCATACTCCTGCAAAAGAGAAACACTAGACAAACAAGGGTCAAGGTCAGATTCATTAAAATAAGCTTGCTTGTACAAAAGTACAAACAAACATCTCCTTTCCACACAAGCAACCCTTACATCTCTCATTTTTGCATAGAAGTTTTGTTTCTTTCTACCCTCTCTCTCATTTGGGCCTTTTAATTGAATTTCTTTTAAGGCCTCTTTCCCCACTTTTTTTCTCTCAGTCTCGGCCTCACTTTCTCTCTTTTCTTTTGATTTAGATTTCTGCTCCCCTCAATTTTTGTATTGTCATGCTTGTCTTGAAGTTTTTTGTCCTGTCTTTGTTGCATTCCCTCCATACTCCTTTTTAATTGCATCTGGTCCTCATATACCTCTTTTGGGGCCAATGGAGCAAGAACAAATTTCTGACCCCCCATAGTAAATGAATACGTATTCATAAAACCATCATGTAACACTCTTCTATCATATTGCTAAGGTCGACCGAGCAACAAATGACAAGCATGCGTAGGCACAACATCACAAAGTACTTCATCAGAATACTTTCCAATGGAGAAAGATACAAGGACTTGTTTATTTACCTTGATTTCCCCCATGTCATTCAGCCATTGTAGTCTATACGGCCTAGGGTGTTTCAAGCACTCCTACCCGAGTTTTTCTACCATCTCCTCTAACTCCACATAATGGTGCAATTCAATAACATTGGCAATGTCTTTGTTCAAACCAGCCAAGAAACGTGCCATGGTGGCTTCTCTTTCTTCTTCTACATTAACCCTAATCATGGCTATCTCTATCTCCTTATGGTACTCTTCTACACTTTTTGTGCCTTGTCTCAAGGTTTGGAGCCTTTGATGGAGCTCCCTATAGAAGTAACTAGGCACAAACCTCTTCTTCACGACCCTCTTCATTTCAGCCCAAGTATCAATAAGATCCTCTCCATTCCTTCTTTTGTTCAAAACAAGCTGATCCCACTAAATAAGTGCATAATCATGAAATTCCACGGCAGCAAGCTTCACCTTCTTCTCCTCAAAATAGTTATGGCATTCAAAAATCATCTCCACCTTTCTTTCCCATTCTAAGTAAGTTTCTGGATCATTCTTACCTTGGAAAGATGGTATTTTCATCTTGATACAGCCTAAGTTTCTATCATTCCGTCCCCCTCTTCCACCAAATCTGGCCCTATGCCAATCTTCTTCATCTTCCCCATCATCATATTCATCTTCATACTCATAGCGCACAGGAGTTGGCTCCCTAGCGTTTTGCCTCCTTGTTGCACCATTAGATGAAGCCTCTCATTGTAAATTCCTAATGGCTTGATCTTGTCTATCAAATTTATCACTGACATCCCTGAACATGTTCCCAATCCTTTGGAATTGATGTTGCATAGCCTCCAAAGTAAAGAATGTGTGTTGATCAGCCTCACTATTCTTTTCATCCTTGTCACTACCTTTACTATCCTTTGAATTGGTCATGATGTAAAACCTGCAAAAACACGTTAGAATAGCTCCTCACACACTCCCACACGTGTTTCTCTCTAAATCAGATTGGATACCCTCGTGTTTCACTCAAGAAGATGGCTTTTACCCTCAAATGAGCTTACACACTCTTGCCTTTTACCACTTTAGATTCTAGCACAGTTTTACTTGTCCGGATCAATCACTACCAACCAAATAAGCACAACAACAACGTAATTCAAAAGGAAAGCAACGAATACCTAAATAAAGGAAGAAAAACACAAAGCTAGATGCAATTTAATGTAAAGAAAACAATGAAGACTAAAATAAACACATACTAGATGGAGAAAACGTATGTGAACGATTTTTGGTGCCAATTGAGCAATATGAAACAAGATTACTCAATTCAAGTGTAATGGAAACAAAAAAGGACAGCAAACAAAAAAAACAACCAAAGAGTTAAAGAAAAGACGAAACTAGGAATTAAACTCAACCCTAAACCCAAATTAACAAGAACATTCCAATCTGCCCCAATTACTCAAGAACTTAAACATAAGCAATTATGTCAAAGACATACGTTTTGTGCGAAGAAAATAAATCTTGAAACAAGAAAGTGTTTCTTGGTGCAAGAAAACAAGTCTGGATGAGTTTCTTGAATGAAGGATGTGTTCTTGATGAATCTTGAATAATAAAGAAACGAAATTAAAGAATTCTTGAATGATCAGATTCGTTCTTGATGAATCTTGCAAGCAAATC
The DNA here is from genome assembly GCA_029891385.1 of Erythroxylum novogranatense. NCBI lineage: Eukaryota > Viridiplantae > Streptophyta > Magnoliopsida > Malpighiales > Erythroxylaceae > Erythroxylum > Erythroxylum novogranatense. The sequence goes on along the minus strand of CM057225.1, from coordinate 60,326,384 downwards.
AACTCAAACTCACAAAGATTCACATTCTTGGTTTTCTTTTTTTTTCTTTTTTTAACTTCTTTCTTTTCTTTCTTTTCTTCTTTTTCTTTCTTTCTTTTTTTCTTTTCTTTCTTTCTTTCTTTCTTTCTTTCTTTCTTTCTTTTCTTTCTTTTCTTTTCTTTTCTTTCTTTTCTTTCTTTCTTTCTTCTTTTTTTCGAATTTTAATGATGAACTAACTATAATAATCAATAACAAACAGAAAATTAAAGATAAAGATTGAATTTAAAACCTAGGCTCTGATACCAAAGATGATACGGCAACAACCTAGAATCAATGTCTAGATCACCTCCGTTTCAATGATTGTTCCAAAACCTAAATTCAATCAATCTAACAAGACCCTTCACCCCCAAAACAGCAAGGAATTGGTAACAAAGAGTATAAGATTGTAGGAATTGAATTAACGCCACAAGTTAGAACTTACTTGATAAGTTGAATCAATCCTTAAGGTAAAACAAGCAAGAATCTCAATTCTCTCTTGAAGAATGCTTTCTAATTTTATTGATCTCTCTAAACTCGTGTTCATGGCTAAAGCAAGGGTTTAAATACCCTTTGAAATGTAAACCCTAACAAAGATAACCTAAAAATCCTAAAGAAAGCCCAAAATATCAAAAAGGCCTTCTTGAAACAAATCTACCCAAGAATAAATCCCACATGGATTTGGACTTCAAAACTAATTAAAATTGACTAGTCCTTGTCCAAATAGGATAAGAAAACCACAAAATAGAAGACTAACTTAAGAGGGGCGAATTGGGCTTTTAAACTAGGCCCACAAGCTTGGTTCCTTAAAATAAAATATGCACATGACTTTTTTAATAAAGCACATGCACACTTAATGCAAACCAGCCCATGAAAAAGCCTAAAAGAAGTCCACATTCCTTTTATAAGATAAAATAAGCCCAAGCCCATTGATTAGACTTGTACTTGTGAAAATTGGCTAAGTGTTAGCCCTCTTGATTTGATGCCTCCAATGTGCACACACACTTAGGTGTCTTCCTAAGCTCTTCCCCAAGCTTGATCAACAAAACTTCTTGAAGTTCTTGTGAAACAAAAGCTTGTACATAAATCTGAAATTGTGCTTTAAGCTTGTTGGAGCGTGGCCTTGTAATTGGACCCATTGGCATCGTGAAATCTCCATTGCCTTGGTGAGTTGTATCAGATCTATACCTCCTCAACATGGACACATGGAAAACGTCATGAATCTGAGACAATTTCAGAAGTAACGCCAATCTGTAGGCGAGTAGTCCAATCCTCTCAAGGATTTCATAAGGACCCACATACCTCAGACTCATCTTATCCTTCTTGCTAAACCTCATTACTCCTTTCCAAGGAGACGTCTTAAGGAACACTTTTTCACCGACTTCAAACTCCATCTCCTTTCGATGCGCATCAATGTAACTCTTCATCCTATCCTGTGCTGCCTTAAGCCGCTGCTTAACCAAATTGACTTTCTCAACCGTCATCTGGATCAATTATGGTCTTACCAATTTCCTCTCTCCTTCTTCATCCCAACAGATCGGAGTCCTACATCTCCTCCCATACAAAGCCTCATATGGAGCCATCTGAATACTCGAATGGTACGAATTATTATAAGCAAATTCGACCAATGGAAATGCTCATCCCAAGCTCCTCGAAAATCCATCACACATGCCCTAAGCATTCCCTCAAGTGTCCGAATAGTCCTCTCAGATTGACCATCCATCTGAGGGTAAAAAGCCGTACTAAAATTCAGCTTAGTACCCAAAGCTTCCTGCAAACTTCCCCAAAACCTCGAAGTAAACCGAGGGTCTCTATCAGAAACAATCGAATCCGGAATCCCATGCAATCTCACTATCTCATCAATGTACTTCTTTGCTAGCACATTCAAAGAATCAGTCTGCTTAATCGCCAGAAAGTGAGCTGACTTGGTCAACCTATCCACAATAACCCAAATGACATCGTGCTTCCTACTAGTCCTAGGCAAACTCATCAGGAAATCCATGGTCACCCTTTGTCACTTCCATTCTGGAATAGACAATGGCCTCAACTTGCCTAAAGGTGCTTGGTGTTCAGCCTTGACTTGCTAACACACTAGACACTTATTCACATACTCTGCTACATCCCTCTTCATGCCCTTCCACCAAAAATGCTCTCTCAAATTCCTGTACATCCTGGTGCTACCGGGATGCATGGCATAAAGCGCATTGTGTGCCTCATCCATAATCTCAGCCGTAACCTCCTGCACATCTGGGATACACAACCTGTTCCCCACTGTCATAAGCCTATCATCCCTCACTATTACCTCAGAAATCTTACCACTATGAATTTCATCCCCGAGTCTGCTCAACTCTGCATGCATCTTGAACCTGCAACTCTCTAACTTTCTCCCTGAGTATCGGTCTCACTCGGAAGTTAGCTAGAAGACAATCCGACTCCTCCTGCTTCAAGCTTATCTTAAGATTGGCCATCTCTTTCAATAAAGAAAGATAAACCGTCCGAACATGAGCAATCGAAGACTTCCTACTCAAAGCATCCGCCGCTACATTGGCCTTGCCCAAATGATACTCAATCAGCAAGTCATAATCCTTGAGCAACTCGATCCATCTTCGTTGTCTCAAATTCAGTTCCTTCTGGCTCAACAAGTACTTAAGACTCTTATGATCAGTAAAGATCCTCGTCTGAACTCCATACAGATAATGCCTCCAAATTTTTAAGGCAAAGATCACCGCTGGCAACTCCAAATCATGCGTCGGATAATTCAACTCATAAGGCTTCACTTGCCTTGAAGCATAAGCAATCACCCGGTCTCTCTGCATCAAAACACAACCAAGACCCTTCCTCGAAGCATCACTATACACGGTATAACCCTCATCTCCAGAAGGCAGAATCAGAATCGGAGCACTCGTCAATCTCTGCTTGAGCTCCTCAAAGCTCTTCTGACACTCATCACTCCAGATAAACTTCTGATTCTTCCTCAACAACATAGTTATCGGAGCGGCTATCATAGAGAATCCCTCCACAAATCTCCTGTAGTAACCTGCCAAATCCAAAAAACTTCTCACCACTGCTACACTCTTCGGGGCTTCCCAATTCACCACCGTTTCTATCTTCTTTAAATCCACATGCACTCCTTGCTCTGAGATTACATGTCCAAGAAATGCAACTTCTCTCAGCCAAAATTGGCATTTACCGAATTTGGCATACAACTCGTTCTTCCTCAAAGTCTCCAAAGCAATCCTCAAATGCTCTTTATGCTGCTCATCACTCTTGGAATAAACTAATATATCATCAATAAAGACAATGATAAATTGGTCCAAGAATGGCTTAAAGACTCGATTAATCAAATCCATAAATGCTGCAGGGGCATTAGTCAATCCAAAACGCATAACCAAGAACTCAATATGCCCATACCGAGTCCTGAACGCAGACTTTGGCACATCCGACTCCTTTATCCTCAAATGATGATAACTCGATCTCAAGTCTATCTTGGAGAAGACTTTCGCCTCTTGCAATTGATCAAACATATCATCTATGCGAGGTAGCGGATATCTGTTCTTCACTGTGACCTGATTCAGCTTCCGGTAGTCTACACACATCCTCAACGATCCATCTTTCTTCTTCACAAAAAGAATCGGAGCTCCCCAAGGTGAAAAGCTCGGCCGAATATACCCCTTCTCCAACAACTCCTCCAACTGCTCCTTAAGCTCCTTCAATTTCGTCGGAGCCATCCGGTAAGGTGGAATTGAAATCGGTGCAGTACCTGAAAAGAGCTCAATGAGAAATTCAATTTCCCTCGCTGGTAGTAGTCTTGGTAATTCCTCGGGAAAGACATCCGAGAATTCCCTGACTACTGGAATGCCAATGGGTCCAATTACAAGGTCAGGCTCCAACAAGCTTAAAGCACAATTTCAGATTTATGTACAAGCTTTTGTTTCACAAGAACTTCAAGAAGTTTTGTTGATCAAGCTTGGGGAAGAGCTTAGGAAGACACCTAAGTGTGTGTGCACATTGGAGACATCAAATCAAGAGGGCTAACACTTAGCCAATTTTCACAAGCACAAGTCTAATCAATGGGCTTGGGCTTATTTTATCTTATAAAGGGAATGTGGACTTCTTTTAGGCTTTTTCATGGGCTGGTTTGCATTAAGTGTGCATGTGCTTTATTAAAAAAGTCATGTGCATGTTTTATTTTAAGGAACCAAGCTTGTGGGCCTAGTTTAAAAGCCCAATTCGCCCCTCTTAAGTTAGTCTTCTATTTTGTGGTTTTCTTATCCTATTTGGACAAGGACTAGTCAATTTTAATTAGTTTTGAAGCCCAAATCCATGTGGGATTTATTATTGGGCAGATTTGTTTCAAGAAGGCCTTTTTGATATTTTGGGCTTTTTTAAGGGTTTTTAGGTTATCTTTGTTAGGGTTTACATTTCAAAGGGTATTTAAACCCTTGCTTTAGCCATGAACACGAGTTTTAGAGAGATCAATAAAATTAGAAAGCATTCTTCAAGACTGAATTGAGATTCTTGCTTGTTTTACCTTAAGGATTGATTCAACTTATCAAGTAAGTTCTAACTTGTGGCGTTAATTCAATTCCTACAATCTTATACTCTTTGTTACCAATTCCTTGCTGTTTTGGGGGTGAAGGGTCTTGTTAGATTGATTAAATTTAGGTTTGGAAACAATCATTGAAACGGAGGTGATCTAGACATTGATTCTAGGTTGTTGCAGTATCATCTTTGGTATTAGAGCCTAGGTTTTAAATTCAATCTTTATCTTTAATTTTCTGTTTGTTCTTGATTATTATAGTTAGTTCATCATTAAAATTCAAAAAAGAAGAAGAAAGAAAGAAAGAAAGAAAAGAAAGAAAGAAAGAAAGAAAGAAAGAAAGAAAGAAAAAAGAAAGAAAAGAAAGAAAAGAAAGAAAGAAAGAAAGAAAAAAAAGAAAACAAAGAAAACAAAGAAAGAAAGAAAAAAAAGAAAAGAAAAGAAAGAAAGTGGTAAAAGGCAAGAGTGTGTAAGCTCATTTGAGGGTAAAAGCCATCTTCTTGAGTGAAACACGAGGGTTCCCAATCTGATTTAGAGAGAAACACGTGAGGGAGTGTGTGAGGAGCTATTCTAATGTGTTTTTTGCAGGTTTTACATCATGACCAATTCAAAGGATAGTAAAGGTAGTGACAAGGATGAAAAGAATAGTGAGGCTGATCAACACGCATTCTTTACTTTGGAGGCTATGCAACATCAATTCCAAAGGATTGAGAATATGTTCAGGGATGTCAGTGATAAATTTGATAGACAAGATCAAGCCATTAGGAATTTACAACGAGAGGCTTCATCTAATGGGAAAGAAAGGTGGAGATGATTTTTGAATGCCATAACTATTCTGAGGAGAAGAAGGTGAAGCTTGCTGCCGTGGAATTTCATGATTATGCACTTATTTGGTGGGATCAGCTTGTTTTGAACAAAAGAAGGAATGGAGAGGATCCTATTGATACTTGGGCTGAAATGAAAAGGGTCATGAAGAAGAGGTTTGTGCCTAGTTACTTCTATAGGGAGCTCCATCAAAGGCTCCAAACCTTGAGACAAGGCACCAAAAGTGTAGAAAAGTACCATAAGGAGATGTAGATAGCCATGATTAGGGCTAATGTAGAAGAAGAAAGAGAAGCCACCATGGCACGTTTCTTGGCTGGTTTGAACAAAGACATTGCCAATGTTATTGAATTGCACCATTATGTGGAGTTAGAGGAGATGGTGAATATGGCCATGAAGGTGGAGAGGCAACTCAAGTACAAAAGCTCCAACAAGGCTTCTTACCCAAGCTCTACTACAAATTGGAACTCGAAATGGTCCAAGAAAAATGAGAAGGACAAAGACAAGCTAAAGGAAGAGAAGAACAAGGCAGATCCAAAAGGTACTTTTAAAACTCCAAGTTCTTCTAGTTCCAATTCTGAAAAGCATAGGACCATCAAATGCTTTAAATGTCTTGGTGTTGGTCATATTGCTTCTCAATGTCCAAACAAGAAAACAATGTTTGTGAGAGGAGGAGAAGTTGTGTCTGAGGAGGAAGAAGATGATTTGACTTCCATAGCAGAGTTGGAAGATTGTTCTGATGTGGAAGTTGAGGATGCACCTAGGGGTGAATTAGTTGTTACTAGGCGAGTTTTGAATGCTCATTTGAGGGTAAAAGACATCTTCTTGAGTGAAACACGAGGGTTTCCAATATGATTTAGAGAGAAACACGTGAGGGAGTGTGTGAGGAGCTATTCTAACGTGTTTTTGCAGGTTTTACATCATGACCAATTCAAAGGATAGTAAAGGTAGTGACAAGAATGAAAAGAATAGTAAGGCTGATCAACACACATTCTTTACTTTGGAGGCTATGCAACATCAATTCCAAAGGATTGAGAACATGTTCAGGGATGTCAGTGATAAATTTGATAGACAAGATCAAGCCATTAGGAATTTACAACGAGAGGCTTCTTCTAATGGTGCAACAAGGAGGCAAAATGCTAGGGAGCCAACTCCATGCGCTTTGAGTATGAAGATGAATATGATGATGGGAAGATGAAGAAGATTGGCATAGGGCCAGATTTGGTGGAAGAGGGGACGGAATGATAGAGGAAGAGGAAGAGGTTATAGAAGCAGAGACAATGCAAGGGAGAAGACAGGTCGGCGTGTGGATAGAAACTTGGGCAGTATCAAGATGAAAATACCATCTTTCCAAGGTAAGAATGATCCAGAAGCTTACTTAGAATGGGAAAGAAAGGTGAAGATGATTTTTGAATGCCATAACTATTCTGAGGAGAAGAAGGTGAAGCTTGCTGCCGTGGAATTTCATGATTATGCACTTATTTGGTGGGATCAGCTTGTTTTGAACAAAAGAAGGAATGGAGAGGATCCTATTGATACTTGGGCTGAAATGAAGAGGGTCATGAAGAAGAGGTTTGTGCCTAGTTACTTCTATAGGGAGCTCCATCAAAGGCTCCAAACCTTGAGACAAGGCACTAAAAGTGTAGAAGAGTACCATAAGGAGATGGAGATAGTCATGATTAGGGCTAATGTAGAAGAAGAAAGAGAAGCCACCATGGCACGTTTCTTGGCTGGTTTGAACAAAGACATTGCCAATGTTATTGAATTGCACCATTATGTGGAGTTAGAGGAGATGGTGAATATGGCCATGAAGGTGGAGAGGCAACTCAAGTACAAAAGCTCCAACAAGGCTTCTTACCCAAGCTCTACTACAAATTGGAACTCGAAATGGTCCAAGCAAAATGAGAAGGACAAAGACAAGTAGGAAGAGAAGAATAAGGCAGATCCAAAAGGTACTTTTAAAACTCCAAGTTCTTCCAGTTCCAATTCTGAAAAGTATAGGACTATTAAATGGTTTAAATGTCTTGGTGTTGGTCATATTGCTTCTCAATGCCCAAACAAGAAAACAATGTTTGTGAGAGGAGGAGAAGTTGTGTCTGAGGAGGAAGAAGATGATTTGACTTCCATGTCTGAGTTGGAAGATTGTTCTGATGTGGAAGTTGAGGATGCACCTAGGGGTGAATTACTTTTTACTAGGCGAGTTTTGAATACTCAAGTGAAGGAAGATGGAATTGAGCAAAGGGAAAATAATTTTCATTCCAGATGCCTAGTGAATGAGAAGATTTGTAGCCTGATCATTGATGGGGAAAGCTACACTAATGTGGCTAGTACATTGATGGTAGAAAAACTCGGGTTAGAGTGCTTGAAACACCCTAGGCCATATAGACTACAATGGCTGAATGACATGGGGGAAATCAAGGTAAATAAACAAGTCCTTGTATATTTCTCCATTGGAAAGTATTCTGATCAAGTACTTTGTGATGTTGTACCTATGCATGCTTGTCATTTATTGCTCGGTCGACCTTGGCAATATGATAGAAGAGTGTTACATGATAGTTTTAAGAATAGGTATTCATTTACTATGGGAGATCATAAATTTGTTCTTGCTCCATTGGCACCAAAAGAGGTATATGAGGACCAAATGCAATTAAAAAGGAGTATGGAGGGAATGCAACAAAGACAGGACAAAAAACTTCAAGAAAAGCATGTCAATACAAAAATTGAGGGGAAGGTTGAGAACCTTGCAAAAGGGGAGCAAAAATCTTAATCAAAAGAAAAGAGAGAAAGTGAGGCTGAGACTGAGAGAAGGAAAGTGGGGAAAGAGGCCTAAAAAAAATTCAATTAAAAGGCCCAAATGAGAGAGAGGGTAGAAAGAAACAAAACTTCTATGCAAAAATGAGAGATGTAAGGGTTGCTTGTGTGAAAAGGAGATATTTGTTTGTACTTTTGTACAACCAAGCTTATTTTAATGAATCTGACCTTGGCCCTTGTTTGCCTAGTAGTGTTGTTTCTCTTTTGCAGGAGTATGGAGATGTTTTCCCTGAGGAGTTGCGTAAGGAATTGCCGCCTATTAGAGGAATAGAACATCAGATTGACTTCACGCTTGGGGCGCAGATTCCAAATGGACCAGCTTATAGGGCTAATCCTGAAGAAACTAAGGAACTCCAAAAGCAAGTGGAAGAATTGCTACAAAAGGGACACATCAGGGAGAGTCTTAGTCCTTATGCCGTGCCAGTGATATTGGTTCCAAAGAAGGATGGGAGTTGGCGCATGTGTGTGGATTGCAGAGCTGTTAACAAGATAACGGTAAAGTATTGCCATCCTATACCTAGATTGGATGATATGATTGATGAATTGTGATACAACTCACAAAGGCAATGGAGACATGAGGATGCCAATGGGTCCAATTACAAGGTCGCGCTCCAACAAGCTCAAAGCACAATTTCAGATTTATGTACAAGCTTTTGTTTCACAAGAACTTCAAGAAGTTTTGTTGATCAAGCTTGGAGAAGAGCTTAGGAAGACACCTAAGTGTGTGTGCACATTGGAGGCTTCAAACCAAGAGGGCTAACACTTAGCCAATTTTCACAAGCACAAGTCTAATCAATGGGCTTGGGCTTATTTTATCTTATAAGGGCATGTGGACTTCTTTTAGGCTTTTCATGGGCTGATTTGCATTAAGTGTGCATGTGCTTCATTAAAAAGTCATGTGCATGTTTTATTTTAAGGAACCAAGCTTGTGGGCCTAGTTAAAAGCCCAATTCGCCCTCTTAAGTTAGTCTTCTATTTTGTGGTTTTCTTATCCTATTTGGACAAGGACTAGTCAATTTTAATTAGTTTTGAAGCCCAAATCCATGTGGGATTTATTCTTGGGCAGATTTGTTTCAAGAAGGCCTTTTGATATTTTGGGCTTTCTTTAGGATTTTTAGGTTATCTTTGTTAGGGTTTACATTGCAAAGGGTATTTAAACCTTTGCTTTAGCCATGAACACGAGTTTTAGAGAGATCAATAAAATTAGAAATCATTCTTCAAGAGAGAATTGAGATTCTTGCTTGTTTTACCTTAAGGATTGATTCAACTTATCAAGTAAGTTCTAACTTGTGGCGTTAATTCAATTCCTACAATCTTATACTCTTTGTTACCAATTCCTTGCTGTTTTGGGGGTGAAGGGTCTTGTTAGATTGATTGAATTTAGGTTTGGGAACAATCATTGAAACGGAGGTGATCTAGACATTGATTCTAGGTTGTTGCCGTATCATCTTTGGTATCAGAGCCTAGGTTTTAAATTCAATATTTATCTTTAATTTTCTGTTTGTTCTTCATTATTATAGTTAGTTCATCGTTAAAATTCGAAAAAAAGAAGAAAGAAAGAAAGAAAAGAAAAGAATAGAAAGAGAAGAAAGAAAGAAAAGAAAGAAAGAAAGAAAGAAAAAGAAGAAAAGAAAGAAAAGAAAGAAAGAAAGAAGTTAAAAAAAGAAAAAAAATCAAGATTGTGAATCTTTGTGAGTTTGAGTTGATTTGCTTGCAAGTTTCATCAAGAACGAATCTGATCATCCAAGAATTCTTTAATTTCCTTTCTTTATTATTCAAATTCATCAAGAACACTTCCTTCATTCAAGAAACTCATCAAGACTTGTTTTCTTGCATCAAGAAACACTTTCTTGTTTCAAGATTTACGTTCTTCGCTCAAAACGTATGTCTTTGATATAATTGCTTATCTTTATGTTCTTCAGTAATTGGGGCAGATTGGAATGTTTTTGTTAATTTGGGTTTAGGGTTGAGTTTAATTCCTAGTTTCGTCTTTTCTTCAACTCTTTGGTTGTTTTTTTTTGTTTGCTGTCCTTTTTGTTTCCATTACACTTGAATTGAGTAATCTTGTTTCATATTGCTCAATTGGTACCAAAAATCGTTCACATATGTTTTCTCCATCTAGTATGTGTTTATTTTCATCTTCCTTGTTTTCTTTACATTAAATTGCATCTAGCTTTGTGTTTTTCTTCCTTTATTTAGGTATTCGTTGCTTTCCTTTTGAATTACGTTGTTGTTGTGTTTATTTGGTTGGTAGTGATTGATCGGACAAGTAAAAGCTGTGCTAGAATCTAAAGTGGTAAAAAGCAAGAGTGTAAGCTCATTTGAGGGTAAAAGCCATCTTCTTGAGTGAAACACGAGGGTATCCAATCTGATTTAGAGAGAAACATGTGAGGAGCGTGTGAGGAGCTATTCTAACGTGTTTTGCAGGTTTTACATCATGGCCAATTCAAAGGATAGTAAAGGTAGTGACAAGGATGAAAAGAATAGTGAGGCTGATCAACACACATTCTTTACTTTGGAGGCTATGCAACATCAATTCCAAAGGATTGAGAACATGTTCAGGGATGTCAGTGATAAATTTGATAGACAAGATCAAGTCATTAGGAATTTACAACGAGAGGCTTCATCTAATGGTGCAACATGGAGGCAAAATGCTAGGGAGCCAACTCCTGTGCGCTTTGAGTATGAAGATGAATATGATGATGGGAAAGATGAAGAAGATTGGCATAGGGCCAGATTTGGTGGAAGAGGGGGACGGAATGATTGAGGAAGAGGAAGAGGTTATAGAGGCCGAGACAATGCAAGGGAGAAGACAGGTCGGCGTGTGGATAGAAATTTAGGCGATATCAAGATGAAAATACCATCTTTCCAAGGTAAGAATGATCCGAAGCTTACTTAGAATGGGAAAGAAAGGTGGAGATGATTTTGAATGCCATAACTATTCGAGGAGAAGAAGGTGAAGCTTCTTGCTGGTGGAATTTCAAGATTATGCACTTATTTGGTGGGATCAGCTTGTTTTGAACAAAAGAAGGAATGGAGAGGATCCTATTGATACTTGGGTTGAAATGAAGAGGTCATGAAGAAGAGGTTTGTGCCTAGTTACTTCTATAGGGAGCTCCATCAAAGGCTCCAAACCTTGAGACAAGGCACCAAAAGTGTAGAAGAGTACCATAAGGAGATGGAGATAGCCATGATTAGGGCTAATGTAGAAGAAGAAGAGAAGCCACCATGGCACGTTTCTTGGCTGGTTTGAACAAAGACATTGCAAATGTTATTGAATTGCACCATTATGTGGAGTTAGAGGAGATGGTGAATATGGCCATGAAGGTGGAGAGCAACTCAAGTACAAAAGCTCCAAAAGACTTCTTACCCAAGCTCTACTACAAATTGGAACTCGAAATGGTCTAAGAAAAATCATATGACATTTAAAGACAAAGACAAGCTAAAGGAAGAGAAGAACATGGCAGATCAAAGGTACTTTTAAAACTCCAAGTTCTTCTAGTTCCAATTCTGAAAAGCATAGGACTATTAAATGGTTTTAAATGTCTTGGTGTTGGTCACATTAGCCCTAATCATGGCTATCTCCATCTCCTTATGGTACTCTTCTACACTTTGGTGCCTTGTCTCAAGGTTTGGAGCCTTTGATGGAGCTCCCTAGAAGTAACTACTAGCACAAAGCTCTTCTTCATGACCTCTTCATTTCAGCCCAAGTATCAATAGGATCCTCTACATTCCTTCTTTGTTCAAAACAAGTTGATCCCACCAAATAAGTGCATAATCATGAAATTCCACGGCAGCAAGCTTCACCTTCTGATACAACTCACCAAGGCAACGGAGGTGATCTAGACATTGATTCTAGGTTGTTGCCGTATCATCTTTGGTATCAGAGCCTAGGTTTTAAATTCAATATTTATCTTTAATTTTCTGTTTGTTCTTCATTATTATAGTTAGTTCATCATTAAAATTCGAAAAAAAAAGAAAGAAAGAAAGAAAAGAAAAGAAAAGAAAGAGAAGAAAGAAAGAAAAGAAGTAAAAAAAAATCAAGATTGTGAATCTTTGTGAGTTTGAGTTGATTTGCTTGCAAGATTCATCAAGAAACGAATCTGATCATTCAAAAATTCTTTAATTTCGTTTCTTTATTATTCAAATTCATCAAGAACACTTCCTTCATTCAAGAAACTCATCAAGACTTGTTTTCTTGCATCAAGAAACACTTTCTTGTTCCAAGATTTACGTTCTTCGCTCAAAACGTGTGTCTTTGATATAATTGCTTATCTTTATGTTCTTGAGTAATTGGGGCAGATTGGAATGTTTTTGTTAATTTGGGTTTAGGGTTGAGTTTAATTCCTAGTTTCGTCTTTTCTTCAACTCTTTGGTTGTTTTTTTTGTTTGCTTTCCTTTTTGTTTCCATTACACTTGAATTGAGTAATCTTGTTTCATATTGCTCAATTGGTACCAAAAATCGTTCACATACGTTTTCTCCATCTAGTATGTGTTTATTTTCGTCTTCCTTGTTTTCTTTACATTAAATTGCATCTAGCTTTGTGTTTTTCTTCCTTTATTTAGGTATTCGTTGCTTTCCTTTTGAATTACGATGCTGTTGTGTTTATTTGGTTGGTAGTGATTGATTCGGACAAGTAAAACTGTGCTAGAATCTAAAGTCGTAAAAAGCAAGAGTGTGTAAGCTCATTTGAGGGTTAAAGCCATCTTCTTGAGTGAAACACGAGAGTATCCAATCTGATTTAGAGAGAAACACGTGAGGGAGTGTGTGAGGAGCTATTCTAACGTGTTTTTGCAGGTTTTACACCATGGCCAATTCAAAGGATAGTAAAGGTAGTGACAAGGATGAAAAGAATAGTGAGGCTGATCAACACACATTCTTTACTTTGGAGGCTATGCAACATCAATTCCAAAGGATTGAGAACATGTTCAGGGATGTCAGTGATAAATTTGATAGACAAGATCAAGTCATTAGGAATTTTCAACGAGAGGCTTCATCTAATGGTGCAACATGGAGGCAAAATGTTAGGGAGCCAACTCCTGTGCGCTTTGAGTATGAAGATGAATATGATGATGGGGAAGATGAAGAAGATTGGCATAGGGCCAGATTTGGTGGAAGAGGGGGACGGAATGATAGAGGAAGAGGAAGAGGTTATAGAGGCCGAGACAATGCAAGGGGAGAAGACAGGGTCGAGCGTGTGGATAGAAATTTGGGCAGTATCAAGATGAAAATACCATCTTTCCAAGGTAAGAATGATCCAGAAGCTTACTTAGAATGGGAAAGAAAGGTGGAGATGATTTTTGAATGCCATAACTATTCTGAGGAGAAGAAGGTGAAGCTTGCTGCCGTGGAATTTCATGATTATGCACTTATTTGGTGGGATCAACTTGTTTTGAACAGAAGAAGGAATGGAGAGGATCCTATTGATACTTGGGCTGAAATGAAGAGGGTCATGAAGAAGAGGTTTGTGCCTAGTTACTTATATAGGGAGCTCCATCAAAGGCTCCAAACCTTGAGACAAGGCACCAAAAGTGTAGAAGAGTACCATAAGGAGATGGAGATAGTCATGATTAGGGCTAATGTAGAAGAAGAAAGAGAAGCCACCATGGCACGTTTCTTGGCTGGTTTGAACAAAGACATTGCCAATGTTATTGAATTGCACCATTATGTGGAGTTAGAGGAGATGGTGAATATGGCCATGAAGGTGGAGAGGCAACTCAAGTACAAAAGCTCCAACAAGGCTTCTTACCCAAGCTCTACTACAAATTGGAACAAGTTGCTTTTCAAAAGTTTTATAGGAATGATGGATATCTGTTTAGAGATAATAAACCATGTATTCCTACTTGTTCTATGCGTGAGATGCTTGCTAAGGAGTCTCATGATGGAGGTTTAATGGGACATTTTGGTATTGCTAAAACACTTGACATATTACAGGAGCATTTTTATTGGCCTAACATGAAAAAGGATGTTGAAAGAGTTTGCTCTAGTTGTGTAGCGTGTAGGCAAGCCAAGTCCAAGGTGCAACCACATGGGTTGTACACGCCTCTACCTCTCCCTATTAGTCCTTGGATTGATATATCTATGGATTTTGTGTTAGGATTGCCTTGGACTAGGAAAGGACGTGATAGCATCTTTGTTGTAGTTGATCGATTTAGTAAAATGGCTCATTTTATTGCATCTAGGGGTGAATTACTTGTTACTAGGCGAGTTTTGAATGCTCAAGTGAAGGAAGATGGAATTGAGCAAAGGGAAAATATTTTTCATTCCAGATGCCTAGTGAATGAGAAGATTTGTAGCCTGATCATTGATGGGGGAAGCTGCACTAATATGGCTAGTACATTGATGGTAGAAAAACTCGGGTTGGAGTGCTTGAAACACCCTAGGCCGTATAGACTACAATGGCTGAATGACATGGGGGAAATCAAGGTAAATAAACAAGTCCTTGTATCTTTCTCCATTGGAAAGTATTCTGATCAAGTACTTTGTGATGTTGTACCTATGCATGCTTGTCATTTATTGCTCGGTCGACCTTGGCAATATGAGAGATGTAAGGGTCTGATGATGCTACACATGTTGTTGATTTGTTTTTTAGGGATGTTGTTAGATTGCATGGCATTCCTAGAACCATTGTTTCAGATAAGGATTCTAAGTTTTTAAGTCACTTTTGGCGTGTTCTATGGAATAAATTGGGAACAAGGCTTTTGTTTTCTACAACTTGTCATCCCCAAACAGATGGACAAACTGAAGTGGTTAATAGAACCTTAGGATCTTTACTGCGTGCTGTTGTGGGTAAAAATTTGAAAGCTTGGGAAGATTGTTTGCCTTTGATTGAGTTTGCATATAATAGAAGCATTCATTCTTCTACAGGTTATTCTCCATTTGAGATTGTGTATGGTTTTAACCCATTAACTCCATTGGATTTGTTGCCTTTACCCTTGAATGAGATTGTTAATGTAGATGGGCAGCAAAGGGCCAAATTGGTTAAAACAATACATGAGAAAGCTAGGCAGCACATTGAGGAAAAGAACAAGAAGTATGCTCAAAGAGCCAATCAAGGGCGTAGGGAGATGAAGTTTGAACCTGGAGATTAGGTTTGGGTGCACTTCAGGAAGGAGAGATTTCCTAAACAAAGGAAGTCCAAGCTTGATCCTAGAGGGGATGGTCCTTTTCAAGTGCTTGAACGCATCAATGACAATGCCTATAGGGTGGATTTGCCAGGAGAGTATAGTGTTAGTGCTACTTTTAATGTTTCTGATTTATCTCCCTTTGATAATGTAGGTCTTGATTCGAGGACGAATCCTTTTGAGGAGGGAGGGAATGATACAACTCACCAAGGCAATGGATACTTGAGGATGCCAATGGGTCCAGTTAGAACTTACTTGATAAGTTGAATCAATCCTTAAGGTAAAACAAGCAAGAATCTCAATTCTCTCTTGAAGAATGCTTTCTAATTTTGTTGATCTCTGTAAAACTCGTGTTCATGGCTAAAACAAAGGTTTAAATACCCTTTGCAATGTAAACCGTAACAAAGATAACCTAAAAACCCTAAAGAAAGCCCAAAATATCAAAAAGGCCTTCTTGAAACAAATCTGCCCAAGAATAAATCCCACATGGATTTGGGCTTCAAAACTAATTAAAATTGACTAGTCCTTGTCCAAATAGGATAAGAAAACCACAAAATAGAAGACTAACTTAAGAGGGGCGAATTGGGCTTTTAAACTAGGCCCATAAGCTTGGTTCCTTAAAATAAAACATGCACATGACTTTTTTAATGAAGCACATGCACACTTAATGCAAATCAGCCCATGAAAAAGCCTAAAAGAAGTCCACATGCCCCTTATAAGATAAAATAAGCCCAAGCCCATTGATTAGACTTATGCTTGTGAAAATTGGCTAAGTGTTAGCCCTCTTGGTTTGATGCCTCCAATGTGCACACACACTTAGGTGTCTTCCTAAGCTCTTCTGCAAGCTTGATCAACAAAACTTCTTGAAGTTCTTGTGAAACAAAAGCTTGTACATAAATCTGAAATTGTGCTTTGAGCTTGTTGGAGCGCGACCTTGTAATTGGACCCATTGGCATCCTCAAGTCTCCATTGCCTTGGTGAGTTGTATCAACGACCATCTCCTCTTGGTTGTAGCTTAGATTTCCTTTGTTCTAGAAACCTCTCCTTTGTCAAGTGCACCCAAACCCAATCACCAGGTTCAAATATCACACGCCTTCAGCTTTTGTTGGCTTGCTTTGCATATTGTTCATTTCTCCTCTCAAAGGAAAATTTTTCTAAATTAGCATAAAACTTATTTTCTCTTAAAAGTTCAAACACATCATGCAAGTGTTTCACATGATCATCTAGACTCCTAGAATACACTAGAATATCATCAAAATAGACAACTACATACTTTCCAATAAAAGGAAGAAACACATGATTCATTAAAATCATGAAAGTATTAGGTGCATTAGTCAAGCCAAAAGGCATAACTAACCACTCTTACAACCAAAACTTAGTCCTGAAAGCAGTTTTCCACTCATCACCCTTTTTTATGTGAATTTGATGGTACCGAATTCTGAGATCAATTTAAGAAAATATACAAGCACCATGCAACTCATCAAGCATATCATCTAAACGAGGGATAGGGTAATGATATTTCACCGTGATTTTATTCATGGCTTTACAATCAACACACATTCTCCATTTGCCATCTTTCTTAGGAACAAGTATAACTGGCACATCATATGGACTCAAGCTTTCTCTCACAAAGCCCTTTTTCATAAGCTCTTCAACTTGTCTTTGGATCTCCTTAGTTTCTTCCGGATTGGCTCTATACGCAGGCCTATTCAGAATTGAAGCTCCGGAAAGGAAGTCTATACGGTGCTCAATTCCTCTCAATGGGGGCAATCTATCAGGAATGTCCTCTGGAAATAAGTCGTTGAAGTCCTGCAACAAAGATAAAACACTAGACGGAAAAGATAGAATATAATATTCTTCACATTTTAAAGCTCTCTTAATCTCACTTTTTCCAGCAAATAAAGTCACTCTCTTTTCTTCAAGTTTTTCACTCGTTTTATTTTCTCTCCCTTTTTCCTTCTTTTCGACGTCTCTCTCTTTCTTTTCTTTTGCTTTCAATTTGCATTCTTTCTTAATCCTCACTTGATCTTCATAAGCTTGAATGAGCCTAAGAGGGTTCAGCACAATATTTTTACCATGGAAAGGAAAAGAATAACAATTTTTGTATTCATCATGCCTAACTTTTCTATCAAATTGCCATGGCCTACCAAGTAAAACATTTCCAGCATACATTGGTGTAACATCACATAAAATTTCATCATGATACTTGCCAACAGAAAATGCAACCATCACTTGTTTGGTGACTTTCACCTCACCACAATCATTTAGCCATTGCAATTTATATGGGCTAGGATGTTTCAAAATAGGCAAATTAAGCTTGCCAAAAAGTAAAGTACTAGCAACATTGGTACAACTTCCACCATCTATGATCATGCTACAAAATTTACCATTAATGAGACGCCTTGTGTGAAAGATGTGCTCAAGTTACTCTTCATCAAGATCTTCTTTTGAATGGATCTTAAGAGCACGCCTAGCCACAAGGGCTTCACAACCTCAACATCACAATCAACATCAAAAGCATCCGTCAATGGAGCCACATCATCATAGTCATCACTGTCACTACTTTCACTAGCAACATCACCATTCTCAAGTAAAATCATAGTTCTTTTGTTACGGCATTGAGAAGCAATATGACCAAAACCTTGACATTTAAAGCACTTAACTTTATAAGAAGGATTAAAAGAAGAAGACGGTTTAGAGTCATTTTTACCCTTAGGATTTGGAGTAGAGAATTTAGGCTTACTTTCCTCTTTTGGCTTGATGTCTCCCTTGGATTTGAAGAAATTTTTGGACTCCTTCAAGGTTTTCTTCCAAGAACTCGACCCAGCACCATTTTGGATCTTTAATTGCTTTTCTACCATGATGGCCTTAAGTAACAACTCATCCATGTCAAGAAAATTTTGCAATTCTACAATGGAAGCAATTTCAAGGCGCAAACCATCAAGAAATCTTCTCATGGTAGCTTCCACGTCTTCCTCAACATTGGCCCTAATCATGATGATCTCCATCTCTTGGTGGTACTCTTCAACACTCATAGATCCTTGCCTCAATCTTAGTAGTCGCTTGAACAAATCTCGATAGTAATAACTTAGAACAAAGCGCTTTCTCATGATGGCTTTCATTTCTTGCCTTGTGCGGATTGGTCTTTCAAGATTCCGCCTTCGATTTGTTTGCAGTTGATCTTGCCAAATACTAGCATAGTCACACAATTCAACAGCAACAAGTTTTATCTTTTTCTGTTCACTATATGTATGACACTCAAATACAAGTTCTATTTTCCTCTCCCATTCTAAATATAATTCAGGATCATTTTTTCCTTGAAAGGAAGGGATTTTCAATTTTATATTATCGAGTTCATTACGAGAAGAAGCTTGTCTTCCTCTCCTAATGTTGGGGCCTTCATCCTCGGATTGCACATCTTCATCTTCTCCATGGAACACTCTTCTAGGACCTCTAGAGTTTGACGTGGATTGGACATCATCCAACCTAGCATTCAACCTCAGGAATTGGTCTTGCATAGCCTTCGTAAAGACTTTAAGATCTTGCTCAGGTGATTAATCTTCTTGAGACATATTTATAAATTATAAAATGTTAGTGAACAACAAAAACAATATGGTCCTCACCACTCTCTCTCACGTGTATACACTTAACAGATGTCAAACAACTCGTCTTTCACACAAAAATTGGCTTTTTCTATAATGTAAACACTCTTGCCTTTTACCTCTCAACTTGCTTTCTATAGTATTCTTATTCGAAACATGACACAATCAAATAGAAGCAATCAAACCAAGTGGCAGCCAAGATTAGAATCCCAAGATAAAATTCTCAAAGAATCCAAAAAGGAAAATAGAGTGTGAAGAAAAGTAGTATAAGGAATGAATTAAGGAAGTGATTGCCTTGGAAAGTCAAACTTGTAGCTAAAGAAAGATGAATGAGGCAAGAAATGAAATAGGAAACGAAAAGCAAAAAAGGAAAGTAACTAAAATAAGAAACTGAAGCAAATAAGAAAGTAAGCAAGTTCCAAGCAATACAAGATGGGAAAGCACTTGCAATTCTATTCCAAGCACTAGGAAAGATTTTCTCTTTATTTGATTGCAATTAGGAAAGTAGCAAACTTGGACTCCACTTCTCTCAAACTTGCATCCACACTCTGATTGTTTTCTTCTTCTTTTTTTACTTCTTCATTTTTCTTTTTCTCTTTTTTTTGACGAATTTCTTTTTTTTACTTCTACTTTTTTTCAGAAGCTGGATGCTCTCAATTTAGACTTGGTGTAACTTGCTCTAGAAGGCTTGGATTTGAGTGATTCTAACAAGAAAAGAAAGAAGAGATTTTGAACTTGAAGAAATACCAATTATTCTGCCAAAAACTCAAGCAAAAGGTGCATGAACTAGTGGACGAAAAAATGGACAGAAATGAATAACGAAAGAGAAACAACAAAAGGATAGTTATTTGAAATTTAGCAACCAAAGCTCTCTGATACCAAATGATGGCAGACCCAATAGGAACTTGTCCTAGAGAACCTTCATCAAGATGGAACTATGCCTGGGAGTAGATAGAATCAAGCAAACACACGGAATCACAAGAAACAAAATGGAAAAAGATAGAAACAGAAGACAAACAGAAAATGTAACGTTAGAAGAATGTTGGTCGATGAAAAGAATCCTAAAAGAACTTGTCTCTTAGAACCCTAGCAAGAATGTTGGTCAATGGAAAGAACCCTAACAAAACTAGTCTCTTAGAACTCTAACATTACGACGCCACAAAGGAAGACCACTCCTTTGATAAGTCAAGTATTATCAAAGAATACAAAGAAAGCAAGAAAGCTCTCAATATTATTTCTAAATCAAAATCCCCTCTCAAAGTACATAGAGGGTGCCTATTTATAGGAAAGCTTCCTAACTTAATATCCTAAAATAGATACTAAATAAAAGGAAACAAATCAATCCCTAAAAAGGAAACAAAATAAACTTATAAAGGTGTTGACTAGATCACCTTATTTCAAGGAAAACAAAAAGGAAACTAATTAAAACATGATCTGAACATGTTGGACCTTATAGATCACGTCCTTATCCTTATTTTTAAGAGGCACATGCTTGTCACACGGTGTTTTAAGTAAGTTCTCCCAATTGGACTCCATGTGGGCCTTTGGACACTTCAACTCATACTTCAAATATGATCCAATTTTAGCTCCTAAGCCTCCTTTTGCAAGCTCATATCCATGCAAGTCACGTCCTAGGCTTCCTTGAGGCGAATCACACCATGGATGCTTCTCTTCTTGTCTTTCACATGTCCATGGTTCTCCATCATACATAGGTACCACTAGTAATGTACATATGGTACACAATGCATAACACATGTAGTACGCAAGTAAACATATATGTGGTATGGTAACTATAATTATGTATGACACACGTGTACATACAATTGTATAATAAAGTAGTATATGATGTCAATGTACACATATTCCAACATATAACATGTAGCCATTGCATATTATTACAATGTGTGCATATAGTATGGTTTGTGTACTATACATAGTGTGGTACATATGGTACACATATAATAGTGCATGTTATGTATATTGCATACACATATGTACAATTGTATATATGGTATACACATCTGTAGTCATCACTATAATGCAATGTGTACGTGGTAACATAGTACATATATATTATACTATGTATGTGTACATCAACAATGTGTGTACATAGTATGTATAGACACATGTGATTATCACACGTGACATGGTAGTTAGTGCAATATAAATATAGTATACATACCATGTGCATATAGGTGCATTCTACACCCATATATGGTACTACAGTGTTATACATGGCACCAATGGTATAGTGTATTATGTTGCAATGCATGCTACATGTAACTATACGCATAATGTCATCACTATAACATATAGCATCACTATGTATTGGTACTTGATACATTGCCATGTGATGATAGGTTATACACATGTTATATAACATGCACATATCATGCAATGTATGGTAACTATAACATTGTATCAAAATAGTAATATGCCATCATTTACAATAATGAGTTAGTATATTATGCATGGCTATTACTTGTCCAATAATGTGCACTATAGCCTAGATCGTACTATATGTTATATAGTACCATGCATCTGCATAATAGTTGTGTAACATATTATGGTACATGTATATGCATATGGTACCATAGTCATGTCATACAAACCTGTCCATTGACCTGTAAGGGAGGAAGACGGGCTATATGCTTAACATATTGGAGAACTAACTATCGGAGTGCATTTCCATAGGCTCTTCAAGACCTGGGACAATCTTAGTTCCATGGGATACATTTCTTTCTACCATACTATCAGATCTTGTTTTATTATTCTAATATATAAATCCTAATATATAAATTTAGACTGTATAAAGATCTGTATAAAGATATAGGCTTAATATCGATCAATCTATAATATACTCTTCATATTCATTCATCTATTTAGATATCAATTCTCTATATGTAATGTACATAAAGTGCCAATTCTATTTATTCTTATTCTACTTTATTTATTTTGCATCTATTTGATTTATGTTGATTATACTTAATCTGAAATAGTCGAAAGTTAAGTGAAATAGTGGAAAGTTAACCCTTATTTGTACGACTATAATTGCTGGATTTCTGATTATTTTCAATATGAATCCCGACAAGGTACCATAGCTATGGTACATATGTATAATACATATACCTACTATGGCAACACATATAGTGTATATAACTATACACTAACTATTGTAATTATTAGTCATGGTTATTGTATACTATGGTGCTCCATTGTTGTGTATAGTGTATGCATACTCTAACTTTACACATGCATAGTATATATACTGTGGGTACTATATGTATATGCATATGTGGTACATACAATTGGTACCATGCACTAGTATGCATATAATGCATACGTATGTACCATTACCATAGTGTACCATATATGTGTGTTATGTAAATGCATAATACACATATA
Organism: Erythroxylum novogranatense; assembly: GCA_029891385.1. Classification (NCBI taxonomy): domain Eukaryota; kingdom Viridiplantae; phylum Streptophyta; class Magnoliopsida; order Malpighiales; family Erythroxylaceae; genus Erythroxylum; species Erythroxylum novogranatense. Next base: position 60,304,064 of record CM057225.1, on the reverse strand, counting down.
TGCATTGCTTAGACTATTACACTATTATATGTATCAATAATGTACATAGTGTATTATATGTGGTACACTATGTACATTATTGATACATATACTACTATGAGTTATGCATACTATACAATATACTAGCATATAAACATATGCTAATACTATACTACACATATTGTTACACTAATACTAGTGTATTGTACATACTAGTATTACGTGGTATGCATAGTGCCATGGTACCGTGTATGTGCACCTAGTATGCACTCAAGTACATATACTATGTATAACCATGGTATTACACACATGGTGCATGTGTACTATGTATGCATACATGTATAATATGGTAACTCACCATGCATTAGTGTAAATTATGTATGGTAGTACATAATATTATAGCACATTGGTTATGTGCTATATACTATACTATGCAACTACTAGTGTGTATACCCCAAGCTAGTGACATGTAATATGCATACTACTGATATGTGCCACACCATAATGTAATAGTATATTCATGCATACTATTAACATAGTAAACGTAATATGGGCACGTGCATATAGTACACAAGTGAGTAACTCATACATCATTTGTATATAAAAGTTATGCACATGGTACATACCAAGTACATGGTGGTACCATACATTATATATGGTATGCATTGGTGAGTACATAATGTATGTGCCACTATGTAACTAGTACGGTATAGTATGTACTATGGTGAGTACATATGGTATACCCAGCGCACATAATGTAATAGTACATAATATATGTGTACTATTACATTATACTCATGTATTATTATGTAACTATATGTAAGAGACGATGGTGTATGATACATGCACATAGTGATGTGTATAACTATGTGCATGGCACACCATATATAGTATGCATGATGTACCCATGCTAACAATTGGTATATTACTAGACATATACAATTGGTACATACCCATACAATATAGTGCACACCATATAATAGTATATAACTATATGTGCACATGCATAGGATATGCATAACTAGCTCATTATGGTATACATATGTACTCATTGGCATAAATAGTAGTACACATGCAGATTGAATGTACATTACACATACTATATAGTGCATAGTATATATGGTGTACTAATAGTGCATATGCCATACTATATGGTATGGTGTATAATGTATGGTACTATGCATGGTGCATACATGCATGTGTGGTACATACATAGGTATGTGTACACATGCATGTAGACCAGTATAGTATTATGATGCATACTATATTGTACATATGTATACAAACATATGGTGCTGGGTATACTAGTTACATATGCATGTATACACACCATATATGTACTCACCAGAGTACATGCATATATGTATTTACCATGCATACTATACATTATGCATAACTAGTATGCACAAAAGGCCATACATGTGATTTGCACATGAATAGTTATGTAGTACTTGGTATTACTTAGTACATGATGTCTACATTTTGGAGATAGATACCATAGAAACTATGAATATGTATTAGTAGGTCAATGCATATAGTACACAAGTGGCAAGTTGCACTCACCATATGCTATATACTATATAGTATTGTATGCATGTATTGCATGTGTATACATTAGTACTATACTACTAATGTATACACATTAATAGTATACATTTGTAGTATACATGGTATGCACATGTACCATACAAATACTATGTATAACTATAGTTAGTTACATATAGTATTCAACATGTATTATGTGGTACCATGCAATTGTATGGTACAATGTACATGATTATGCATAATGGTATACATAATATATGTATAGTTATGTACCATTACACATGTTGTTTACCACTATATATGCATATGCTACATATGTATAGTTATGCATGTAGTGTACAAGGCTATATAACTATATACTAATGTATACATGCAATACATGCATACAATACTATATAGTTACTATGTATGCATATACTAGTATTGTTATGACATACATACACAATTGATACAATTATGCATCATGCATGTATGTAAGTACTAGTATAATACTTACAAAATTGTAGCATTACTATACAATACTGTACTTATGTAGCGTTTAGATATAAGCACTATAGTATACCATGTGTACATATAACTATTATAAACATGTTTATTATTGATACGACAACAACCTAGAATCAATGTCTAGATCACCTCTGTTTCAATGATTGTTCCCAAACCTAAATTCAATCAATCTAACAAGACCCTTCACCCTCAAAACAGCAAGGAATTGGTAACAAAGAGTATAAGATTGTCGGAATTGAATTAACGCTACAAGTTAGAACTTACTTGATAAGTTGAATCAATCCTTAAGGTAAAACAAGCAAGAATCTCAATTCTCTCTTGAAGAATGCTTTCTAATTTTGTTGATCTCTAAAAAACTCGTGTTCATGGCTAAAGCAAAGGTTTAAATACCCTTTGCAATGTAAACCCTAACAAAGATAACCTAAAAACCCTAAAGAAAGCCCAAAATATCAAAAGGCCTTCTTGAAATAAATCTGCCCAAGAATAAATCCCACATGGATTTGGGCTTCAAAACTAATTAAAATTGACTAATCCTTGTCCAAATAGGATAAGAAAACCACAAAATAGAAGACTAACTTAAGAGGGGCGAATTGGGCTTTTAAACTAGGCCCACAAGCTTGGTTCCTTAAAATAAAACATGCACATGACTTTTTTAATGAAGCACATGCACACTTAATGCAAATCAGCCCATGAAAAAGCCTAAAAGAAGTCCACATGCCCCTTATAAGATAAAATAAGCCCAAGCCCATTGATTAGACTTGTGCTTGTGAAAATTGGCTAAGTGTTAGCCCTCTTGGTTTGACGCCTGCAATGTGCACACACATTTAGGTGTCTTCCTAAGCTCTTTTCTAAGCTTGATCAACAAAACTTCTTGAAGTTCTTGTGAAACAAAAGCTTGTACATAAATCTGAAATTGTGCTTTGAGCTTGTTGGAGCGCGACCTTCTAATTGGACTCATTGGCATCCTCAAGTTTCCATTGCCTTAGTGAGTTGTATCATTCCCTCCCTCCTCAAAAGGATTCGTCCTCGAATCAAGACCTACAATATCAAAGGGAGATAAATCAGAAACATTAAAAGTAGCACTAACACTATACTCTCCTGGCAAATCCACCCTATAGGCATTGTCATTGATGCGTTCAAGCACTTGAAAAGGACCATCCCCTCTAGGATCAAGCTTGCACTTCCTTTGTTTAGGAAATCTCTCCTTCCTGAAGTGCACCCAAACCCAATCTCCAGGTTCAAACTTCATCTCCCTACGCCCTTGATTGGCTCTTTGAGCATACTTCTTGTTCTTTTCCTCAATGTGCTGCCTAGCTTTCTCATGTATTGTTTTAACCAATTCGGCCCTTTGCTGCCCATCTACATTAACAATCTCATTCAAGGGTAAAGGCAACAAATCCAATGGAGTTAATGGGTTAAAACCATACACAATCTCAAATGGAGAATAACCTGTAGAAGAATGAATGCTTATATTATATGCAAACTCAATCAAAGGCAAACAATCTTCCCAAGCTTTCAAATTTTTACCCACAACAGCACGCAATAAATATCCTAAGGTTCTATTAACCACTTCAGTTTGTCCATCTGTTTAGGGATGACAAGTTGTAGAAAACAAAAGCCTTGTTCCCAATTTATTCCATAGAACAAGCCAAAAGTGACTTAAAAACTTAGAATCCCTATCTGAAACAATGGTTCTAGGAATGCCATGCAATCTAACAACATCCCTAAAAAACAAATCAACAACATGTGTAGCATCATCAGACCCTTACATCTCTCATATTGCCAAGGTCGACCGAGCAATAAATGACAAGCATGCATAGGTACAACATCACAAAGTACTTGATCAGAATACTTTCCAATGGAGAAAGATACAAGGACTTGTTTATTTACCTTGATTTCCCCCATGTCATTCAGCCATTGTAGTCTATACGGCCTAGGGTGTTTCAAGCACTCCAACCCGAGTTTTTCTACCATCAATGTACTAGCCATATTAGTGCAGCTTCCCCCATCAATGATCAGGCTACAAATCTTCTCATTCACTAGGCATCGGAATGAAAATATTTTCCTTTGCTCAATTCCATCTTCCTTCACTTGAGCATTCAAAACTCGCCTAGTAACAAGTAATTCACCCCTAGGTGCATCCTCAACTTCCACATCAGAACAATCTTCCAACTCAGGCATGGAAGTCAAATCATCTTTTTCCTCCTCGGACACAACTTCTCCTCCTCTCACAAACATTGTTTTCTTGTTTGGGCATTGAGAAGCAATATGACCAACACCAAGACATTTAAAGCATTTAATTGTCCTATGCTTTTCAGAATTGGAACTAGAAGAACTTGGAGTTTTAAAAGTACCTTTTGGATCTGCCTTGTTCTTCTCTTCCTTTAGCTTGTCTTTGTCCTTTTCATTTTTCTTGGACCATTTCGAGTTCCAATTTGTAGTAGAGCTTGGGTAAGAAGCCTTGTTGGAGCTTTTGTACTTGAGTTGCCTCTCCACCTTCATGGCTATATTCACCATCTCCTCTAACTCCACATAATGGTGCAATTCAATAACATTGGCAATGTCTTTGTTCAAACCAGCCAAGAAACGTGCCATGGTGGCTTCTCTTTCTTCTTCTACATTAGCCCTAATCATGGCTATCTCCTTCTCCTTATGGTACTCTTCTACACTTTTGGTGCCTTGTCTCAAGCTTTGGAGCCTTTGATGGAGCTCCCTATAGAAGTAACTAGGCACAAACCTCTTCTTCATGACCCTCTTCATTTCAGCCCAAGTATCAATAGGATCCTCTCCATTCCTTCTTTTGTTCAAAACAAGCTGATCCCACCAAATAAGTGCATAATCATGAAATTCCACGGCAGCAAGCTTCACCTTCTTCTCCTCAGAATAGTTATGGCATTCAAAAATCATCTCCACCTTTCTTTCCCATTCTAAGTAAGCTTCTGGATCATTCTTACCTTGGAAAGATGGTATTTTCATCTTGATACTGCCCAAATTTCTATCCACACACTTGACCCTGTCTTCTCCCCTTGCATTGTCTCGGCCTCTATAACCTCTTCCTCTTCCTCTATCATTCCGTCCCCCTCTTCCACCAAATCTGGCCCTATGCCAATCTTCTTCATCTTCCCCATCATCATATTCATCTTCATACTCATAGCGCACATGAGTTGGCTCCCTACCATTTTACCTCCTTGTTGCACCGTTAGATGAAGCCTCTCGTTGTAAATTCCTAATGGCTTGATCTTGTCTATCAAATTTATCACTGACATCCCTGAACATGTTCTCAATCCTTTGGAATTGATGTTGCATAGCCTCCAAAGTAAAGAATGTGTGTTGATCAACCTCACTATTCTTTTCATCCTTGTCACTACCTTTACTATCCTTCGAATTTGAAAATGATGTAAAACCTGCAAAAACACGTTAGAATAGCTCCTCGCACACTCCATCACGTGTTTCTCTCTAAATCAGATTGGATACCCTCGTGTTTCACTCAAGAAGATGGCTTTTACCCTTAAATGAGCTTACACACTCTTGCCTTTTACCACTTTAGATTCTAGCACGTTTTACTTGTGGGATCAATCACTACCAACCAAATAAGCACAACAGCAACGTAATTCAAAAGGAAAGCAACGAATACCTAAATAAAGGAAGAAAAACACAAAGCTAGATGCAATTTAATGTAAAGAAAACAATGAAGAAGAAAATAAACACATACTAGATGGAGAAAACGTATGTGAACAATTTTTGGTGCCAATTGAGCAATATGAAACAAGATTACTCAATTCAAGTGTAATAGAAACAAAAAGGACAGAAACAAAAAAAAACAACCAAAGAGTTGAAGAAAAGATGAAACTAGGAATTAAACTCAACCCTAAACCCAAATTAACAAGAACATTCCACAAAGATTCACAATCTTGATTTTCTTTTTTTTTAACTTCTTTCTTTCTTTTCTTTCTTTTCTTCTTTTTCTTTCTTTCTTTCTTTCTTTCTTTCTTTTCTTTCTTTTCTTTCTTCTTTTTTTTTGAATTTTAATGATGAACTAACTATAATAATCAAGAACAAACAGAAAATTAAAGATAAAGATTGAATTTAAAACCTAGGCTCTGATACCAAAGATGATACGGCAACAACCTAGAATCAATGTCTAGATCACCTCCGTTTCAATGATTGTTCCCAAACCTAAATTCAATCAATCTAGCAAGACCCTTCACCCCCATAATAGCAAGGAATTCGTAACAAAGAGTATAAGATTGTCGGAATTGAATTAACGCCACAAGTTAGAATTTATGATACGGCAACAACCTAGAATCAATGTGTAGATCACCTCCGTTTCAGTGATTGTTCCCAAACCTAAATTCAATCAATCTAACAAGACCCTTCACCCCCAAAACAGCAAGGAATTGGTAACAAAGAGTATAAGATTGTAGGAATTGAATTAACATACAAGTTAGAACTTACTTGATAAGTTGAATCAATCCTTAAGGTAAAACAAGCAAGAATCTCAATTCTCTCTTGAAGAATGCTTTCTAATTTTATTGATCTCTAAACTCGTGTTCATGGCTAAAGCAAAGGTTTAAATACCCTTTGCAATGTAAACCCTAACAAAGATAACCTAAAAACCCTAAAGAAAGCCCAAAATATCAAAAGGCCTTCTTGAAACAAATCTGCCCAAGAATAAATCCCACATGGATTTGGGCTTCAAAACTAATTAAAATTGACTAGTCCTTGTCCAAATAGGATATAAAAAAACCACAAAAATAGAAGACTAACTTAAGAGGGGCGAATTGGGCTTTTAAACTAGGCCCACAAGCTTGGTTCCTTAAAATAAAACATGCACATGACTTTTTTAATGAAGCACATGCACACTTAATGCAAATCAGCCCATGAAAAAGCATAAAAGAAGTCCACATGCCCCTTATAAGATAAAATAAGCCCAAGCCCATTGATTAGACTTATGCTTGTGAAAATTGGCTAAGTGTTAGCCCTCTTGGTTTGAAGCCTCCAATGTGCACACACACTTAGGTGTCTTCCTAAGCTCTTCTCCAAGCTTGATCAACAAAACTTCTTGAAGTTCTTGTGAAACAAAAGCTTGTACATAAATCTGAAATTGTGCTTTGAGCTTGTTGGAGCGCGACCTTGTAATTGGACCTATTGGCATCCTCAAGTCTCCATTGCCTTGGTGAGTTGTATCAACTTACTTGATAAGCTGAATCAATCCTTAAGGTAAAACAAGCAAGAATCTCAATTCTGTCTTGAAGAATGCTTTCTAATTTTGTTGATCTCTAAAAAACTCGTGTTCATGGCTAAAGCAAAGGTTTAAATACCCTTTGCAATGTAAACCCTAACAAAGATAACCTAAAAACCCTAAAGAAAGCCCAAAATATCAAAAGCCTTCTTGAAACAAATCTGTCCAAGAATAAATCCCACATGGATTTGGGCTTCAAAACTAATTAAAATTGACTAATCCTTGTCCAAATAGGATAAGAAAACCACAAAATGGAAGACTAACTTAAGAGGGGCGAATTGGGCTTTTAAACTAGGCCCACAAGCTTGGTTCCTTAAAATAAAACATGCACATGACTTTTTTAATGAAGCACATGCACACTTAATGCAAATCAGCCCATGAAAATGCCTAAAAGAAGTCCACATGCCCCTTATAAGATAAAATAAGCCCAAGCCCATTGATTAGACTTGTGCTTGTGAAAATTGGCTAAGTGTTAGCCCTCTTGGTTTGATGCCTGCAATGTGCACACACACTTAGGTGTCTTCCTAAGCTCTTCTCCAAGCTTGATCAACAAAACTTCTTGAAGTTCTTGTGAAACAAAAGCTTGTACATAAATCTGAAATTGTGCTTTGAGCTTGTTGGAGCGCGACCTTGTAATTGGACCCATTGGCATCCTCAAGTTTCCATTGCCTTGGTGAGTTGTATCAATTATTTCAATTATGTGCCATGCATCTCATCCATTATGTATGAATTGTACCACATACAATTATACCATGGTACTAGTTTCCATAATGTAAATTAGTTGTTACACTATATGTATGCTATATAGTATATGTAACTATTGAACTTAGATTGCAATTATGGTATACACATACATGTACATCAATTGGTACACGCATACCATGCGTATGTTATGTGTCATGTTATACCCATATATACCACATAATGTGTATGGTAATAACTATAATACTTTTGTGTACACATATAATGAACACAATATGGTACCATATGTACCACACACTATATAGTGTATTACCAATATTATATAGTGTATTACCCAATACTAATGGTAGTACTATATGCATTTTGTTACTAATAATACCATGTCTATAGCATGGCATTGTGTTCATTACATACCATATTATGGCATTATGTACCATGGTTGGCACGGTATATGCATAGTGCACATAACTATAGGTGTATATATACTATGCATGTGCACATATAGTTATACTATTATATAACATATGGTAGTTGCTAGTTGACATGTATTACATACCATATGCACCATAGTGCACACTATACATAATACCATACATATGGGATTGCCATAGTACCATTGGTATATGCATATGCATGTACATTATAGTGTGTATGGGAGATAATGTAGTACTAATGTAAACATATATACATTAATATATGCACAAATGTACCATATATTAATGTATATATATGTACTAACTATGTCACATACAATACCATGCATGTATTATTTCCATGTGTACACTATGTACATGGTATATATACCATAGTGTACACAATTGCATGTATAGACTATAGTACTTGCACTAGTATGCAAGAAAGTATGTACTAACTATATCTAATGCATAGTTAGACATGTACACATGTGTATAACCATATGGTACTAGTTACATATGGTTATACACATGTGTAACCATTACGTACACTATAGTACACATGCAATGGTAATGCCATATATGTAGTACATGCAATTATTTGTAATAGCATTATGGATTACATTACTTTGTGACACAACTCACCAAGGCAATGGAGACTTGAGGATGCCAATGGGTCCAATTACAAGGTCGCGCTCCAACAAGCTCAAAGCACAATTTCAGATTTATGTACAAGCTTTTGTTTCACAAGAACTTCAAGAAGTTTTGTTGATCAAGCTTGGAGAAGAGCTTAGGAAGACACCTAAGTGTGTGTGCACATTGGAGACATCAAACCAAGAGGGCTAACACTTAGCCAATTTTCACAAGCACAAGTCTAATCAATGGGCTTGGGCTTATTTTATCTTAAAAGGGCATGTGGACTTTTTTAGGCTTTTCATGGGCTGATTTGCATTAAGTGTGCATGTGCTTCATTAAAAAGTCATGTGCATGTTTTATTTTAAGGAACCAAGCTTGTGGGCCTAGTTTAAAAGCCCAATTCGCCCTCTTAAGTTAGTCTTCTATTTTGTGGTTTTCTTATCCTATTTGGACAAGGACTAGTCAATTTTAATTAGTTTTGAAGCCCAAATCCATGGGATTTATTCTGGGCAGATTTGTTTCAAGAAGGCCTTTTGATATTTTGGGCTTTCTTTAGGGTTTTTAGGTTATCTTTGTTAGGGTTTACATTGCAAAGGGTATTTAAACCTTTGCTTTAGCCATGAACACGAGTTTTAGAGAGATCAACAAAATTAGAAAGCGTTCTTCAAGAGAGAATTGAGATTCTTGCTTGTTTTACCTTAAGGATTGATTCAACTTATCAAGTAAGTTCTAACTTGTGGCGTTAATTCAATCCCTACAATCTTATACTCATTGTTACCAATTCCTTGCTGAGAGAAAGTGAGGCCGAGACTGAGAGAAGAAAAGTGGGGAAAGTGGCCTCAAAAGAAATTCAATTAAAAGGCCCAAATGAGAGAGAGGGTAGAAAGAAACAAAACTTCTATGCAAAAATGAGAGTTGTAAGGGTTGCTTGTGTGGAAAGGAGATGTTTGTTTGTACTTTTGTACAAGCAAGCTTATTTTAATGAATCTGACCTTGACCCTTGTTTGCCTAGTAGTGTTGTTTCTCTTTTGCAGGAGTATGGAGATGTTTTCCCTGAGGAGTTGCCTAAGGAATTGCCGCCTATTAGAGGAATAGAACATCAGATTGACTTCATGCCCAAGCAGATTCCAAATAGACCGACTTATAGGGCTAATCCTGAAGAAACTAAGGAACTCCAAAAGCAAGTGGAAGAATTGCTACAAAAGGGACACATCAGGGAGAGTCTTAGTCCTTGTGTCATGCCAGTGATTGATGAATTGCATGGTGCATGTGTATTTACCAAAATTGATCTTATGAGTGGTTACCATCAGATTAGAATGAAAATTGGTGATGAATAGAAAACTGCTTTTAAAACAAAACATGGTTTATATGAGTGGCTTGTGATGCCTTTTGGCTTAACTAATGCTCCTAGTACATTTATGCGTTTGATGAATCATGTTTTGAGGTCATTTATTGGTAAGTTTGTTGTGTTATATTTTGATGACATATTGATCTATAGCAAAAGCATTAATGAGCATATTGAGCATGTTAGGCTTGTGTTAGATGCACTTAGGGCAGAAAAGTTGTATGCTAAGTTAAAGAAGTGTACATTTTGCATGGATCGTGTCATATTTCTTGGTTATGTTGTTTCTTCTAATGGAATTGAGATGGACCAAGAAAAGGTCAAGGCAATTAGGGAGTGGCCGAGACCCACAAGTGTTACTCAGGTGAGATCTTTTCATGGACTTGTTAGTTTCTATAGGAGGTTTGTGAAAGATTTTAGTTCCATTGCAGCTCCATTGACTGAGATTGTTAAAAAGGCGGTAGGATTTAAGTGGGGAGAGGCGCAGGAAATTGCTTTTAACACTTTGAAAGAAAAACTTTGTTCTGCACCTATTTTGAGTTTACTTGATTTTTCTTCTACTTTTGAGATTGAATGTGATGCCTCTGGGATAGGTATTGGTGCTGTTTTATTGCAAGGAAGGCGTCTCATTGCCTATTTTAGTGAGAAGTTGAATGGTGCTCAAATGAAGTATTCCACTTATGACAAGGAGCTATATGCATTGGAAAGAGCTCTACAAAGTTGGCAACATTATATATGGCCAAAGGAATTCGTGATTCACACTGATCATGAGAGTTTGAAACATCTTAAGGGCCAAGGTAAGTTAAATAAAAGACATGCTAAGTGGTTGGAGTTCATAGAGACATTCCCATATGTTGTGAAATACAAGCAAGGTAAAGAAAATGTTATCGCTGATGCATTGTCTAGGAGGTATGCTCTAATCTCTTCTCTTAGTTCTAAGTTGATTGGGTTTGAGTATATAAAAGATTTGTACAAATCAGATTCTGACTTTGCTAATGTGTATGATGCATGTGAACAAGTTGCTTTTCAAAAGTTTTATAGGAATGATGGATAATTGTTTAGAGATAATAAACTATGTATTCCTACTTGTTCTATGCGTGAGATGCTTGATAGGGAGTCTCATGATGGAGGTTTAATGGGACATTTTGGTATTGCTAAAACACTTGACATATTACAGGAGCATTTGTATTGGCCTAACATGAAAAAGGATGTTGAAAGAGTTTGCTCTAGTTGTGTAGCCTGTAGGCACGCCAAATCCAAGGTGCAACCACATGGGTTGTACACGCCTACCTGTCCCTATTAGTCCTTGGATTGATATATCTATGGATTTTGTGTTAGGATTGCCTAGGACTAGGAAAGGACGTGATAGCATCTTTGTTGTAGTTGATCGATTTAGTAAAATGGCTCATTTTATTGCATGTCATAAATCTGATGATGCTACACATGTTGCTGATTTGTTTTTTAGGGATGTTGTTAGATTGCATGGAATTCCTAGAACCATTGTTTCAGATAGGGATTCTAAGTTTTTAAGTCACTTTTGGCGTGTTCTATGGAATAAATTGGGAACAAAGCTGTTGTTTTCTACAACTTGTCATCCCCAAACAGATGGACAAACTGAAGTGGTTAATAGAACCTTAGGATCTTTATTGCGTGCTGTTGTGGGTAAAAATTTGAAAGCTTGGGAAGATTGTTTGCCTTTGATTGAGTTTGCATATAATAGAAGCATTCATTCTTCTACAGGTTATTCTCCATTTGAGATTGTGTATGGTTTTAACCCATTAACTCCATTAGATTTGTTGCCTTTACCCTTGAATGAGATTGTTAATGTAGATGAGCAGCAAAGGGCCGAATTGGTTAAGACAATACATGAGAAAGCTAGGCAGCACATTGAGGAAAAGAACAAGAAGTATGCTCAAAGAGCCAATCAAGGGCGTAGGGAGATGAAGTTTGAACCTGGAGATTGGGTTTGGGTGCACTTCACGAAGGAGAGATTTCCTAAACAAAGGAAGTCCAAGCTTGATCCTAGAGGGGATGGTCCTTTTCAAGTGCTTGAACGCATCAATGACAATGCCTATAGGGTGGATTTGCCAGGAGAGTATAGTGTTAGTGCTACTTTTAATGTTTCTGATTTATCTCCCTTTGATAATGTAGGTCTTGATTCGAGGACGAATCCTTTTAAGGAGGGAGGGAATGATACAACTCACCAAGGCAACTGAGACTTGAGGATGCCATGGGTCCAATTACAAGGTCGCGCTCCAACAAGCTCAAAGCACAATTTCAGATTTATTTACAAGCTTTTGTTTCGCAAGAACTTCAAGAAGTTTTGTTGATCAAGCTTGGAGAAGAGCTTAGGAAGACACCTAAGTGTGTGTGCACATTGGAGACATCAAACCAAGAGGGCTAACACTTAGCCAATTTTCACAAGCACAAGTCTAATCAATGGGCTTGGGCTTATTTTATCTTAAAAGGGGCATGTGGACTTCTTTTAGGCTTTTTCATGGGCTGATTTGCATTAAGTGTGCATGTGCTTCATTAAAAAAGTCATGTGCATGTTTTATTTTAAGGAACCAAGCTTGTGGGCCTAGTTTAAAGCCCAATTCGCCCTCTTAAGTTAGTCTTCTATTTTGTGGTTTTCTTATCCTATTTGGACAAGGACTAGTCAATTTTAATTAGTTTTGAAGCCCAAATCCATGTGGGATTTATTCTGGGCAGATTTGTTTCAAGAAGGCCTTTTGATATTTTGGGCTTTCTTTAGGGTTTTTAGGTTATCTTTGTTAGGGTTTACATTGCAAAGGGTATTTAAACCTTTGCTTTAGCCATGAACACGAGTTTTAGAGAGATCAACAAAATTAGAAAGCATTCTTCAAGAGAGAATTGAGATTCTTGCTTGTTTTACCTTAAGGATTGATTCAACTTATCAAGTAAGTTCTAACTTGTGGCATTAATTCAATTCCTACAATCTTATACTCTTTGTTACCAATTCCTTGTTGTTTTGGGGGTGAAGGGTTTGTTAGATTGATTGAATTTAGGTTTGGGAACAATCATTGAAACGGAGGTGATCTAGACATTGATTCTAAGTTGTTGCCGTATCACTTTGTTACATGCAAGTATGTACACGGTAATGAAGAAAAGAATTTTGTTATATAGTACATATTTATATTTATAATAGTGTGCATAAAACTGAATATGTACTATTTAGTTACTTACAACTATTACATATGAATACATTAGTCAATGTTCCTATTTTTTGAATGCATAACTCACAAAATTGTTCCATATTTTCTTTTATTCATGCATGTGTACTTAATTGCTATGAGTTACGATACATATGGTACACATGTGTAATTATGCACATGACCCTATGTACATGTACACTACAGTACAATAATTGGTACAACTTGCACAATGTATACTTTGTTACATAGTGTTACCATAACTTATGTTATACCAATAGTGGTACCATATGTTATAGTGTGCCATTAGTGTGTACAACATGCACGTATGCACATGTAGGATGTGTACATAACCTTGGTATATATTATGCAACCAATTATATATTATGCACATGTATCCAACATACTACTATGTTATGGGTACACATGCAATGTATAGTGCACAATGGTATACTCATAGTGTGTACCATATAGTTATGTATACAATATGCTCTTATTATGCACTATAGTATATACCACCATATACTTTAGATACACGTACCACATACAATAACATGATATTAAACATTACTAAATTGTTACATATTAACATATGTATGTTCATAACTATGTATAACATATACTAGTAATGGTACCATGTGTATGTATGTACATGTGTATCTACAATAACTATATACCTATTACATTACACAATATGCTCATGTATGGTATCTTCACATGGCAATGTACATATGGTAAGTGCATATGTTTAATATGTTACATATGGTAGTAGTGTACCATGCATACATATACATTGTAACCATAGTGTACCATTTAATAAGTGCATGAGATGGTAACATGTATATACTACTACCATATGGAACATATGCATATATACATGTAATGGTATACTATATGTATACACTAGTCATTATTGCATGGGTTACATGTATACACTACTACAATAACTACACATGTTATTAACTATTGCATGTACATAACATACCATACCATATAGTACTAATGGTATGTTATATACACACTAGTACACTACTTTTATACTAGTTAGCCATTGGTACATAGTAGTATCAATGGTGTGCGTATACTATGTAACATAATACATAGTACCATACATATACTATGTGTATATATACACTAGCATTCAGTTATGCATGTGCTACATACCAGTATAATATGTAGCATATATGTGTACTGGCAATAATAGTGGTTATACATATGTTATACATGTATATGCACCAATACACCATAGTTACATGTATGTACCAGCATACAATGTATTAGTGTACCATACATTATGATACGGAAACCCCAAGAAAACAAGGTTCTTGAAACCCCCTAATTATGAACAATTATGAGTGCAACAATTGTTCAAATCAATGTAGAGAAGCAAAGATAGGTACCAAAACAAGAAATAAACTAGGAAACAAAGAAAGACACACAAAACTATGACAAAACTCAACGAATCCCAAGACCAATTTTTTATTTTTTTATTTTAATATCCCAATCAACCCAGAGTTCCAAGAATTGAACAAAAGATTCAAAGAAATCGTTTCTTGATAGGTTCTTGAATGAAAGAAGGACAATCTTAAAGAATCTTGAATGATAAGAACAAATCTTGAATGAAAGATCAAACAAAGATTCAAAGAATCAAAATCTTGAATGTTTCTTGATCATTCTTGAATTTTTCTTTTCTTTTCTTTCTACTGTTCACTTTTTTTGGCTATTTTCTTTTTTTTTTTGCTTTTTTCACTTTTTTTGTTTTTTTTTGTTTTTTTTATGATCAAGAAAACAAAGAATCAATTAAAGAAACAAGAACATAAAGAACCAATAATGGCAGATTCCTTCCAAGCAATTCAAACCTTTTTTTTTAACTTTTCTAAGGAATTCAACAACGAAAACAATGAAAGATACGTATGAGTTCAATAGAATTAAGTCAAAGCTCTGATACCAACTGATACGGAAACCCCAAGAAAACAAAGTTCTTGAAACCCCCTAATCCTACTGAATCAAAACCCCAATCTTTCTATTCTAAAAACATGCTAGTTCAAACCCCAATTATATGAAATTGAGACCCAAACCCAAAGAAAATTGAAGAATTGAACACGCCACAAGTGATTACCTTGATAAGTGATGCAATCCTTGAAGTAACAAAAAGAAGAACACACCTTACTTGAAGAGAATATCTCTCAATTTTGTTAATCAACCAAATCTGATGTTCACAAGGATTAATAAGGTGTTTATACCCTTTCCCACGACCTAAACCTAAAAGGAATAGGTTATAAGACCCTTTAATGCTAAAACAAGCCTAATCCTAACTAGTTTTGGAGTTTATAGCCCAATAACGCAATCTGATCCTAATTCACTTAGGATTGGGCTAAACCAACTTAAATAAGACCAAAATAACTTAAATAAACCTAAGGGAGGTGGATGGGCATAATGGATTACTCTACTTAGGCCCACACACTTGGTAGTCCAAAATTAGCTTTAAATAAACTAAGGCAAGTACTAATAAATACCTAGCCCATAACAAGCCTCTTTGGGCCTAATAAACAAAGGATAAATAACAAGCCTAATGTACTAAAATAAGTCCATAAGAATAATTGAGCTTGTCTTGAAATTTGGCTAAGTATTAGCCCCTCCACATGCCCTCTCTAGAAGAATCACAAGCTTGACTACTCCACTTGAATTCTCCACGGATGGTTCGGTCTTGTCATTAAGGTGAGATGTAATGTGACTTTGAACAAACCCTTGAAGTGCTTGTTTAAGCCTTGCTGCACGTTGTCTTGTAATAGGTCCACTTGGCAAAGTAAGCTTGTCTTGATGTGTTGCACATTGATCTCCATTGCCATGGTTTCTTGTATCATTCCCTCCCTCCTCAAAAGGATTCGTCCTCGAATCGGCCCCTGCATTATCAAATGGAGAGAGATCAGCAACATTAAACGTAGCAGATACTTGATACTCACCTGGCAAATCAATCCTGTAGGCATTATTATTAATCTTTTCAAGGACTTGGAAAGACCCATCGCCTCTAGGATCCAACTTGGATTTCCTTTGTTTAGGAAACCTCTCTTTCCTAAAATGTAACCAAACCCAATCACCAGGCTCAAATTGCATCAACTTTCGCCCTTGATTAGCTCTTTGTGCATATGCTTCATTCCGCTTCTCTATGTGTTGTCTGGCCTTCTCATGAATGTTGCGTACCAAGTCTGCTTTCTTTTGTCCATCTGTACTAGTTATCTCACATAAAGGTAAATGACACAAATCTAAAGGTATTAATGGATTAAAACCATAAACAATCTCAAAAGGTGAATAACCAGTAGTAGAATGTATGCTGCTATTGTATGCAAATTCTACTAATGGCAAACATTCTTCCCATGTTTTAATATTTTTACCAACCACGACACGTAAAAGAGAACCTAAAGTTCTATTCACCACCTCAGTTTGAGGACGGCAAGTAGTAGAAAACAAAAGTTTAGTACCTAGCTTACCCCAAAGAACATGCCAAAAGTGGCTCAAACTTCACTTCACGTTCAGAAACAATAGTCTTAGGAACACCATGCAAACGCACAACATCCCTAAAAAACAACTCGGCAATATTTACAGCATCATCAGTTTTATGACATGCAATGAAATGTGCCATCTTACTAAACCGATCTACTACTACAAATATACTATCCCTACCTTTTTTCGTCCTAGGCAACCCTAAAACAAAGTCCATAGATATGTCAGTCCACGGATGCTTAGGCACAGGCAAAGGAGTATACAAACCATAAGGATGGGTTTTAGATTTTGATTGTCTACAGGCAACACACTTAGAACAAATTTTCTCAACATCTTTTCTCATGTGAGGCCAATAAAAATGTTCACAAAGTATGTCATATGTCTTTTGAACCCCAAAATGACCCATCAAACCCCCACAATGTGATTCACGCACAAGGACTTCCCGCATAGAACATTTAGGCACACATAACTTGTTCTCCCTAAACAGAGCCATCATGTCTATAAAATCTTTGGAATGCAGCATGCTCACAAGCACCAAACACATTGCCAAAATTAAAATCCGAAGCATACAAATCCCTAATGTACTCAAACCCTAACAATTTAGAACTTAAAGTAGTGATTAGAGTGTACCTTCTTGAAAGTGCATCAGCAATTACATTCTCCTTACCTTGTTTGTATTGTATCACGTATGGAAAGGTCTCTATGAATTCCAGCCACTTCGCATACCTCTTGTTCAACTTACCTTGGCCCTTTAGATGTTTCAATGACTCATGATCAGAATGGATCACAATGCTCTCACCAAGGCATAGAGTTCCTTGTCATAAGTGGAATAATTCAATTGTGGCCCATGAAGCTTTTCACTGAAGTATGCAATGGGACGCTTACCCTGCATCAAAACAGCACCAATACCTAACCTGGAGGCATCACATTCTATCTCAAATGCTTCATTAAAGTTAGGCAAAGCCAATACAGGCACAGAACACAATTTATCTTTCAATGTATTAAAAGCAAGTTCTTGTGCCTCATTCCACTTAAATCCAATATCCTTTTTAATTATTTCAGTCAATGGCACAACAATGGTACTAAAATCTTTCACAAAATGCCTATAAAAGCTAGCTAAACCATGAAAACTACACACATCACTAATACACTTAGGAGTAGGCCAATCTTTAATAGCCTTAACCTTCTCCTCATCAACATGCACACCATGGGCAGAAATAACAAAGCCAAGAAAAATAACTTTATCCATACAAAAAGAACACTTTTTAAATTTAGCATATATTTTTTCATGCCTAAGTGCTTCTAGTATAGATTTAAGATGCATAAAATGCTCATCAAGGCTTTTGCTTAAATTAAAATGTCATCAAAGTATACAACCACAAACTTGCCAATAAAATCACGCAAAACATGGTTCATTAATCTCATAAAAGTGCTAGGTGCATTTGTCAAACCAAATGGCATGACCATCCACTCATATAGACCATATTTTGTTTTAAAGGCTGTTTTCCATTCATCCCCTACTTTCATTCTAATCTGATGATAACCACTCATGAGATCAATATTTGTAAATAAACAAGCACCATGTAGCTCATCAAGCAAATCATCTAGCCTAGGAATGGGGTGGCGATACTTTACCGTTATCTTATTTATTGCCCTTTAATCCACGCACATACGCCAAGTTCCATCTTTCTTTGGCACCAATAGCGCTGG
Source organism: Erythroxylum novogranatense (assembly GCA_029891385.1). NCBI lineage: Eukaryota > Viridiplantae > Streptophyta > Magnoliopsida > Malpighiales > Erythroxylaceae > Erythroxylum > Erythroxylum novogranatense. The sequence goes on along the minus strand of CM057225.1, from coordinate 60,285,314 downwards.
AATTGCGCATGGGCTTAGACTTTCTCTCACGTGCCCCCTCTCAAGCAACTCTTCCACTTGCCTTTGAAGCTCCTTTGTCTCCTCAGGATTACTCCTATAGGCTGGGCGATTTGGAATTTGAACTCCTGGCACGAGATCAATCTGATGTTCAATGCCCCTAAATGGTGGTAGTCCCTTGGGCAACTCATCTAGAAAGACATCAGAGTATTCTTGCAAAACAAGTCTCACAACTCTAGGCACAGAAGGGTCAAGGTCAGTCTCACCATAAAACAACTCCTTGTACATAAGCAAAACCAATGGTTTTTGTGTGTACATGACCTTCCTCAACTCTTTTTCTTTTGCAAAGAAAGTACTTTTTTTTGTTCCACTCTTCTTTTCACTCTTCTCTCCTTTTTCAACTGCACCACTCTCTTTCTTTTGCTCATTAGTGCCCTTGTTCTTATTTTCTTGAATGGCCTCTTTTTCTTTTTTTCTTTTTAAACTCTCAGCCTCTCCAAGTTTTTGTTCTTCCATGGCTTTTACAAGTCTCAACTGATCCTTATGAACTTCTTTTGGTGAAAGGGGTGCCAATGTGAAGTGTTTCTCCCCCATCTTGAATGAATATCTATTTTTGAATCCATCATGTAGTACACGTCTATCATATTGCCATGGTCTCCCCAATAGTAAATGACGAGCATGCATAGGAACTACATCACACAACACTTCATCGGAATATCTCCTAATTGAGAACGCCACTAGCACTTCCTTGTTCACCCTAACCTCTCCACACTCATTAAGCCATTGCAACTTATAAGGACTAGAGTGTTTAATGAGAGGCAGCCCCAATTTCTGAAATAAAATTGTGCTTGCAACATTGGTGCAACTACCTCCATCAATTATTAAACAGCACATCTTACCCTTAATTAAACATCTGGTGTGGAATATATTCTCCCTTTGTTCCTCAAGTGGAGTAGTCAAGCCTGTGATTCTTCTAGAGAGGGCATGTGGAGGGGCTAATACTTAGCCAAATTTCAAGACAAGTTCAATTATTCTTATGGACTTATTTTAGTACATTGGACTTGTTATTTATCCTTTGTTTATTAAGCCCAAAGAGACTTGTTATGGGCTAGGTATTTATTAGTATTTGCCTTAGTTTATTTAAAACTTGTTTTGGACAACCAAGTGTGTGGGCCTAAGTAGAGTAATACATTAGGCCCATCCACCTCCCTTAGGTTTATTTAAGTTATTTTGGCCTTATTTAAGTTAATTAGCCCAATCCTAAGTGGAATAGGATCAGATTGCATTATTGGGCTATAAACTCCTAAACTAGTTAGGATTAGGCTTGTTTTAGCATTAAAGGGTCTTGTAACCTATTCCTTTTAGGTTTAGGTCGTGGGCAAGGGTATAAATACCTTATTTTATCCTTGTAAACATTAGATTTTGGTTGATTAACGAAATTGAGAGTTCTCTTCAAGTAAGGTGTGTTCTTCTTATTGTTACTTCAAGGATTGCATCACTTATCAAGGTAATCACTTGTGGCGTGTTCAATTCTTCAATTTTCTTTGGGTTTGGGTCTCAATTCCGTATAATTGGGGTTTGAACTAGTATGTTCTTAGAATAGAAAGATTGGGGTTTTGATTCAATAGGATTAGGGGGTTTCAAGAACCTTGTTTTCTTGGAGTTTCCGTATCAGTTGGTATCAGAGCTTTGGCTTAATTCTATTGAGCTCATATGTATCTTTCATTGTTTTCTTTGTTGAATTCCTTAGAAAGGTTAAAAAAAAAGGGTTTAAATTGCTTGGAACGAATATGCCATTATTGGTTCTTTGTGTTCTTGTTTCCTTAATTGGTTGTTTGTTTTCTTGATCAAAATTAAAAAAACAGAAAAAAAAAAAGCAAAAAATAGAAAAAAAGGGAGAAAAATAGAACAAAAAAAGTGAACAGTATAAAGAAAAGAAAAAAAAATTCAAGAATGATCAAGAAACATTCAAGATTGTGGTTCTTTGAATCTTTGTTTGGTCTTTCATTCCAGATTTGTTCTTATCAGTCAAGATTCATTAAGATTGTCCTTCTTTCATTCAAGAACCTATCAAGAAACGATTTCTTTGAATCTTTTGTTCAATTCTTGGAACTTTGGGTAGATTGGGATATTAAAATTAAAAAAATTAAAAAAAATTGGTCTTGGGTTCGGTGAGTTTTGTCATATTTTTGTGTTTCTTTCTTTGTTTCCTAGTTTATTTCTTGTTTTGGTACCTATCTTTGCTTCTCTACATTGATTTGAACAATTGTTGCACTCATAATTGTTCAATTGACACAAGAATCGTTGCCTACACTACTCTTCATCCGTGTATTGGCACTTTGATTTATTTTCTGTCCGTATAATATTTTGCTTCTAGATTTGTTTCATCTATTCGTTTTTCTTTGTTAGGCTTGCTATCTTTGTGCTTTCTACTTGAACTTGTTGCTTGTTGATTTCCTTGATCTTGTTGAAGTGATCCTGAAAAGTAACATAAAGGAGGCACTTGAGTGGAAAAAGGCAAGAGTGTGAGATTATATAGTGAAAAGTCATTTTATTGTGTGAAACACGAGTGGAAAATTTTGTTTTAGAGAGAAACACGTGAGGGAGTGTTGTGAGGTTTCTAACGTTTTCTTGCAGGAATTGATCATGTCTCATAATAGCAATAAAGATGGCAAGAGTGATGGGAGTGAAGAGGACCAACAAAATACATTCTTTACTCTTGAAGCAATGCAAAATCAGTTCAAGAGAATAGAGACTATGTTCCTTGAAGTCAAAGACAAGTTCGAGCAGCAAGATAGAAACTTTGAAAGACAAGATAGACTTCTTAGAACTATTCAAGCTGAATCTTCAGGGAATAATGGGCCAAGAAGAAGAGAGAACCCTCCACTTCATAATCATTATCACTATGAGGAGGAGCAAGATGAAGATGGATTTGATGAGGAAGAGTGGTATGGAGCTCGAAACAATGCAAGAGGTGGTAGAGGAGATAGAGGCCGAAATAGAGGTGGTTATAGAGGAAGAGCTGAAAGAGGCAAAGAGGAGGAAGAGACTGAAAGAGTAGATAGAAACATTGGCAGCATCAAAATGAAGATGCCGTCATTTCAAGGAAGGAATGATGCTGATGCCTACTTAGAGTGGGAAAGGGAAGTAGAGATGATATTTGCCTGCCACAATTATTATGAGGTTCTAAGGTGAAGTTAGCGGCAGTTGAGTTTTCTGATTATGCTGCTGTTTGGTGGGATCAATTGATGGTTAGTAGAAGACGAACTGGAGAAAGACCTGTTGAAACCTGGGATGAGATGAAACGCATCATGAAAAAGAGATTTGTGCCAAGTTACTACTATAGGGAGTTGCATCAAAAACTCCAAACATTGAGGCAAGGCACAAAGAGCGTGAAAGATTACCACAAGGAGATGGAGATAGCTATGATAAGAGCTAACATAGAGGAGGATAGAGAGGCTACAATGGCTCGATTCCTTGCTGGTCTAAATAAAGAGATATCGAATGTGTTAGAGCTTCATCAATACTTAGAGTTGGAGGACATGGTAAGCATGGCTATGAAGATTGAAAAGCAATTGAAGGAAAAGGTTTCAGCAAGGGCAATACCTCGGGATCTTCAAATTCTTGGGGTCCTAAATGGCCAAAGAAGGAGAAAAAGAACAAGGATAAGTCCTATGACAATAAGGACAAGTCGAAGGAAAAGTGGACAGCCTCTAAAGGTGTGCCTACATCTAATGATCAAAATCCTAACACTAAGCAAAGAGATATCAAATGCTTCAAGTGTTTGGGTTCAGTCATAGGGCAAACCAATGTCCCAATAGGAAGATCATGTATTTGCGAGATGGGGTAATTGAATCGAAGATAGTGATGGAAGTGATATGCTGAGTTGGAGGATTGCACCGATGAAGAAGTTGAGCAACCAATCAAACTGAAGCATTAGTAGTGAGGCGAGCTCTCAATGTACAAGAAAAGATAAAGCTTGAGGAACAAAGGAGAATATATTCCACACAGATGTTTAATTAAGGGTAAGATGTGCGGTTTAATAATTGATGGAGGTAGTTGCACCAATGTTGCAAGCACAATTTTAGTTGAGAATTGGGGCTGCCTCTCATTAAGCACTCTAGTCCTTATAAGTTGCAATGGCTTAATGAGTGTGGAGAGGTTAGGGTGAACAAGCAAGTGCTAGTGGCGTTCTCAATTGGGAGATATTCCGATGAAGTGTTGTGTGAAGTAGTTCCTATGCATGCTGGTCATTTACTATTGGGGAGACCATGGCAATATGATAGGCGTGTACTACATGATGGATTCAAAAATAGATATTCATTCAAGATGGGGGAGAAACACTTCACATTGGCACCCCTTTCACCAAAAGAAGTTCATGAGGATCAGTTGAGACTTGCAAAAGCCATGGAAGAACAAAAACTTAGAGAGGCTGAGAGTTTAAAAAGAAAAAAAGAAAAAGAAAAAGAGGCCATTCAAGAAAATAGGAACAAGGGCCCAATTGAGAGTAATTGCACTAGTGAGCAAAAGAAAGAGAGTGGTGCAGTTGAAAAACGAGAGAAGAGTGAAAAGAAGAGTGAAACAAAAAAAAGTACCTACTTTGCAAAAGAAAAAGAGTTGAGGAAGGTCATGTACACACAGAAACCATTGGTTTTGTTTATGTACAAGGAGTTGTTTTATGGTGAGACTGACCTTGACCCTTCTGTGCCTAGAGTTGTGAGACTTGTTTTGCAGGAATACTCTGATGTCTTTCCAGATGAGTTGCCCAAAGGACTACCACCATTGAGGGGCATTGAACATCAGATTGATCTCGTGCCAGGAGTTCAAATTCCAAATCGCCCAGCCTATAGAAGCAATCCTGAGGAGACAAAGGAGCTTCAAAGGCAAGTGGAAGAGTTGCTTGAGAGGGGGCACGTGAGAGAAAGTCTAAGCCCATGCGCAGTTCCAGTGCTATTGGTGCCAAAGAAAGATGGAACTTGGCGTATGTGCGTGGATTAAAGGGTAATAAATAAGATAACGGTAAAGTATCGCCACCCCATTCCTAGGCTAGATGATTTGCTTGATGAGCTACATGGTGCTTGTTTATTTACAAATATTGATCTCATGAGTGGTTATCATCAAATTAGAATGAAAGTAGGGGATGAATGGAAAACAGCCTTTAAAACCTAATATGGTCTATATGAGTGGATGGTCATGCCATTTGGTTTGACAAATGCACCTAGCACTTTTATGAGATTAATGAACCATGTTTTACGTGATTTTATTGGCAAGTTTGTGGTTGTATACTTTGATGACATTTTAATTTATAGCAAAAGCCTTTATGAGCATGTTATGCATCTTAAATCTATACTTGAAGCACTTACGCGTGAAAGACTATATGCTAAATTTAAAAAGTGTTCTTTTTGTATGGATAAAGTTATTTTTCTTGGCTTTGTTATTTCAGCCCATGGTGTGCATGTTGATGAGGAGAAGGTTAAGGCTATTAAAGATTGGCCTACTCCTAAGTGTATTAGTGATGTGCGTAGTTTTCATGGTTTAGCTAGCTTTTATAGACGTTTTGTGAAAGATTTTAGTACCATTGCTGCGCCATTGACTGAAATAATTAAAAAGGATGTCGGATTTAAGTAGAATGAGGCACAAGAACTTGCTTTTAATACATTGAAAGATAAATTGTGTTCTGCGCCTATCTTGAGTTTGCCTAACTTTAATGAAGCTTTTGAGATAGAATGTGATGCCTCTGGGTTAGGTATTGGTGCTGTTTTGATGCAGGGTAAGCGTCTCATTGCATACTTTAGTGAAAAGCTTCATGGGCCACAATTGAATTATTCCACTTATGACAAGGAACTCTATGCCTTGGTGAGAGCATTGGAGACTTGGCAGCATTATCTCTGGCCAAAAGAGTTTGTGATCCATTCTGATCATGAGTCATTGAAACATCTAAAGGGCCAAGGTAAGTTGAACAAGAGGCATGCGAAGTGGCTGGAATTCATAGAGACCTTTCCATACTTGATACAATACAAACAAGGTAAGGAGAATGTAATTGCTAATGCACTTTCAAGAAGGTACACTCTAATCACTACTTTAAGTTCTAAATTGTTAGGGTTTGAGTACATTAGGGATTTGTATGCTTCGGATTCTGATTTTGGCAATGTGTTTGGCGCTTGTGAGCATGCTGCATTCCAAAGATTTTATAGACATGATGGCTATCTGTTTAGGGAGAACAAGTTATGTGTGCCTAAATGTTCTATGCGGGAAGTCCTTGTGCGTGAATCACATTGTGGGGGTTTGATGGGTCATTTTGGGGTTCAAAAGACATATGACATACTTTGTGAACATTTTTATTGGCCTAACATGAGAAAAGATGTTGAGAAAATTTGTTCTAAGTGTGTTGCATGTAGACAAGCGAAATCTAAGACTCATCCTTATGGTTTGTATACACCTTTGCCTGTGCCTAAGCATCCGTGGACTGACATATCTATGGACTTTATTTTAGGGTTGCCTAGGACAAAAAAAGGTAGGGATAGTATATTTGTGGTAGTAGATCGGTTTAGCAAGATGGCACATTTCATTGCATGTCATAAAACTGATGATGCTGTAAATATTGCCGAGTTGTTTTTTAAGGATGTTGTGCGTTTGCATGGTGTTCCTAAGACTATTGTTTCTGATCGTGATGTGAAGTTTTTGAGCCATTTTCGGCGTGTTCTTTGGGGTAAGCTAGGTACTAAACTTTTGTTTTCTACTACTTGCCATCCTCAAACTGACGGACAAACTGAGGTAGTTAATAGAACTTTAGGTTCTCTTTTACGTGCTGTGGTTGATAAAAATATTAAAACATGGGAAGAATGTTTGTCATTAGTTGAATTGGCATACAATAGGAGCATACATTCTACTACTGGTTATTCTCCTTTTGAGATTGTTTATGGTTTTAATCCATTAACACCTTTAGATTTGTGTCCTTTACCTTTAAGTGAGATAACTAATATAGATGGACAAAAGAAAGCAGATTTGGTGCGCAACATTCATGAAAAGGCGAGACAACACATAGAGAAACGAAATGAAGCATATGCACAAAGAGCTAATCAAGGGAGAAAGTTGATGCAATTTGAGCCTGGTGATTGGGTTTGGTTACATTTTAGGAAAGAGAGGTTTCCTAAGCAAAGGAAATTGAAGTTGGATCCTAGAGGCGATGGGCCTTTCCAAGTCCTTGAAAAGATTAATAATAATGCCTACAGATTGATTTGCCAGGTGAGTATCAAGTATCTGCTACATTTAATGTTGCTGATCTCTCTCCATTTGATAATGTAGGGGCTGATTCGAGGACGAATCCTTTTGAGGAGGGAGGGAATGATACAAGAAGCCATGGCAATGGAGATCAAGGTGCAACACATCAAGACAAGCTTACTTTGTCAAGTGGACCTATTACAACACAACGTGCAGCAAGGCTTAAACAAGCACTTCAAGGGTTTGTTCAAAGTCACATTACATCTCACCTTTATGACAAGACTGAACCATCAGTGAAGAATTCAAGTGGAGTAGTCAAGCCTGTGATTCTTCTAGAGAGGGCATGTGGAGGGGCTAATACTTAGCCAAATTTCAAGACAAGTACAATTATTCTTATGGACTTATTTTAGTACATTGGACTTGTTATTTATCCTTTGTTTATTAAGCCCAAAGAGACTTGTTATGGGCTAGGTATTTATTAGTATTTGCCTTAGTTTATTTAAAACTTGTTTTGGACAACCAAGTGTGTGGGCCTAAGTAGAGTAATACATTAGGCCCATCCACCTCCCTTAGGTTTATTTAAGTTATTTTGGTCTTATTTAAGTTAGTTTAGCCCAATCCTAAGTGGAATAGGATCAGATTGCATTATTGGGCTATAAACTCCTAAACTAGTTAGGATTAGGGTTGTTTTAGCATTAAAGGGTCTTGTAACCTATTCCTTTTAGGTTTAGGTCGTGGGCAAGGGTATAAATACCTTATTTTATCCTTGTAAACATTATATTTTGGTTGATTAACGAAATTGAGAGTTCTCTTCAAGTAAGGTGTGTTCTTCTTATTGTTACTTCAAGGATTGTATCACTTATCAAGGTAATCACTTGTGGCGTGTTCAATTCTTCAATTTTCTTTGGGTTTGGGTCTCAATTCCGTATAATTGGGGTTTGAACTAGCATGTTCTTATAATAGAAAGATTGGGGTTTTGATTCAATAGGATTAGGGGTTTCAAGAACCTTGTTTTCTTGGGGTTTCCGTATCAAAGTTGTAGAAAACAAAAGCTTTGTTCCCAATTTATTCCATAGAACACGCCAAAAGTGACTTAAAAACTTAGAATCCCTATCTGAAACAATGGTTCTAGGAATGCCATGCAACCTAACAACATCCCTAAAAAACAAATCAGCAACATGTGTAGCATCATCAGATTTATGACATGCAATAAAATGAGCCATTTTACTAAATCTATCAACTACAACAAAGATGCTATCACGTCCTTTCCTAGTCATAGGCAATCCTAACACAAAATCCATAGATATATCAATCCAAGGACTAATAGGGACAGGTAGAGGCGTGTACAACCCATGTGGTTGTACCTTGGACTTGGCTTGCCTACACGCTACACAACTAGAGAACACTCTTTCAACATCCTTTTTCATGTTAGGCCAATAAAAATGCTCTTGTAATATGTTAAGTGTTTTAGCAATACCAAAATGTCCCATTAAACCTCCATCATGAGACTCCCTAGCAAGCATCTCAAGCATAGAACAAGTAGGAATACATAGTTTATTATCTCTAAACAAATATCCATCATTCCTATAAAACTTTTGAAAAGCAACTTGTTCACATGCGTCATACACATTAGCAAAGTCAGAATCTGATTTGTACAAATCTTTTATATACTCAAACCCAATCAACTTAGAACTAAGAGAAGAGATTAGAGCATACCTCCTAGACAATGCATCAGCGATCACATTTTCTTTACCTTGATCACATTTTCAGTGTGAATCAAGAATTCCTTTGGCCATAGATAATGTTGCCAAGTTTGTAGAGCTCTTACCAATGCATATAGCTCCTTGTCATAAGTGGAATACTTCATTTGAGCGCCATTCAACTTCTCACTAAAATAGGCAATGGGACGCCTTCCTTGCAATAAAACAGCACCAATACCTATCTCAGAGGCATCACATTCAATCTCAAAAGTAGAAGAAAAATCAGGTAAACTCAAAATAGGTGCAGAACAAAGTTTTTCTTTCAAAGTGTTAAAACAATTTCTGCGCCTCTCCCCACTTAAATCCTACCTCCTTTTAACAATCTCGGTCAATGGAGCTGCAATGGAACTAAAATTTTCACAAACCTCCTATAGAAACTAGCAAGTCCATGAAAAGATCTCACCGAGTAACACTTGAGGTTTCGCCACTCCCTAATTGCCTTGACCTTTTTGGTCCACCTCAATTCCATTAGAAGAAACAACATAACCAAGAAATATGACACGATCCATGCAAAATGTACACTTCTTTAACTTAGCATACAACTTTTCTGCCCTAACTGCATCTAACACAAGCCTAAGATGCTCAATATGCTCATTAATGCTTTTGCTATAGATCAATATGCCATCAAAATATACCACAACAAACTTACCAATAAATGACCTCAAAACATAATTCATCAAACGCGTAAATGTACTAGGAGCATTAGTTAAGCCAAAAGGCATCACAAGCCACTCATATAAACCATGTTTTGTTTTAAAAGCAGTTTTCGATTCATCACCAATTTTCATTCTAATCTTATGGTAACCACTCATAAGATCAATTTTGGTAAACACACATGCACCATGCAATTCATCAATCATATCATCCAATCTAGGTATAGGATGGCGATACTTTACCGTTATCTTGTTAACAGCTCTGCAATCCACACACATGTGCCAACTCCCATCCTTCTTTGGAACCAATATCACGGCACAAGCACAAGGACTAAGACCCTCCCTGATGTGTCCCTTTTGTAGCAATTCTTCCACTTGCTTTTGGAGTTCCTTAGTTTCTTCAGGATTAGCCCTATAAGTTGGTCTATTCGGAATCTGCGCCCTAGGCATGAAGTCAATATGATGTTCTATTCCTCTAATAGGCGGCAATTCCTTAGGCAACTCCTCAGGAAAAACATCTCCATACTCCTGCAAAAGAGAAACAACACTACTAGGCAAACAAGGGTCAAGGTCAGATTCATTAAAATAAGCTTGCTTGTACAAAAGTACAAACAAACATCTCCTTTCCACACAAGCAACCCTTACATCTCTCATTTTTGCATAGAAGTTTTGTTTCTTTCTACCCTCTCTCTCATTTGGGCCTTTTAATTGAATTTCTTTTGAGGCCTCTTTCCCCACTTTTCTTCTCTCAGTCTCGGCCTCACTTTCTCTCTTTTCTTTTGATTTAGATTTCTGCTCCCCTTTTGCAAGGTTCTCAACCTTCCCGTCAATCTTTGTATTATCATGCTTTTCTTGAATTTTTTTTATCCTGTCTTTGCTGCATTCCCTCCAAGCTCCTTTTTAATTGCATTTGGTCCTCATATACCTCTTTTGGTGCCAATGAAGCAAGAACAAATTTCTGATCTCCCATAGTAAATGAATACCTATTCTTAAAACCATCATGTAACACTCTTCTATCATATTGCCAAGGTCGACCGAGCAATAAATGACAAGCATGCATAGGTACAACATCACAAAGTACTTGATCAGAATACTTTCTAATGGAGAAAGATAGAAGGACTTGTTTATTTACCTTGATTTCTCCCATGTCATTCAGCCATTGTAGTCTATACGGCCTAGGGTGTTTCAAGCACTCCAACCCTAGTTTTTCTACGATCAATGTACTAGCCACATTAGTGCAGCTGCCCCCATCAATGATCAGGCCACAAATCTTCTCATTCACTAGGCATCTGGAATGAAAAATATTTTCCCTTTGCTCAATTCCATCTTCCTTCACTTGAGCATTCAAAACTCGCCTAGTAACAAGTAACTCACCCCTAGGTGCATCCTCAACTTCCACATCAGAACAATCTTCCAACTTAGGCATGGAAGCCAAATCATCTTCTTCCTCCTCAGACACAACTTCTCCTCCTCTCACAAACATTGTTTTCTTGTTTGGGCATTGAGAAGCAATATGACCAACACCAAGACATTTAAAGCATTTAATAGTCCTATGCTTTTCAGAATTGGAACTAGAAGAACTTGGAGTTTTAAAAGTACCTTTTGGATCTGCCTTGTTCTTCTCTTCCTTTAGCTTGTCTTTGTCCTTCTCATTCTTCTTGGACCATTTTGAGTTCCAATTTGTAGTAAAGCTTGGGTAAGAAGCCTTGTTGGAGCTTTTGTACTTGAGTTGCCTCTCCACCTTCATGGCCATATTCAACATCTCCTCTAACTCCACATAATGGTGCAATTCAATAACATTGGCAATGTCTTTGTTCAAACCAGCCAAGAAACGTGCCATGGTGGCTTCTCTTTCTTCTTCTACATTAGCCCTAATCATGGCTATCTCCATCTCCTTATGGTACTCTTCTACACTTTTGGTGCCTTGTCTCAAGGTTTGGAGTCTTTGATGGAGCTCCCTATAGAAGTAATTAGGCACAAACCTCTTCTTCATGACCCTCTTCATTTCAACCCAAGTATCAATAGGATCCTCTCCATTACTTCTTTTGTTCAAAACAAGTTGATCCCACCAAATAAGTGCATAATCATGAAATTCCACAGCAGCAAGCTTCACCTTCTTCTCCTCAGAATAGTTATGGCATTCAAAAATCATCTCCACCTTTCTTTCCCATTCTAAGTAAGCTTCTGGATCATTCTTACCTTGGAAAGATGGTATTTTCATCTTGATACTACCCAAGTTTCTATCCACACGCTCGACCCTGTCTCCTCCTCTTGCATTGTCTCGGCCTCTATAGCCTCTTCCTCTTCCTCTATCATTCCGTCCCCCACTTCCACCAAATCTGGCCCTATGCCAATCTTCTTCATCTTCCCCATCATCATATTCATCTTCATACTCATAGCGCACAAGAGTTGGCTCCCTAGCATTTTGCCTCCTTGTTGCACCATTAGATGAAGCCTCTCGTTGTAAATTCCTAATGGCTTGATCTTGTCTATCAAATTTATCACTGACATCCCTGAACATGTTGATACAGAACCTCCAAGAATAGATTTTGAGAACTCCTTAACGACGAACCCAAATACTGACCTGAAAACCCCTAGTCGAATTCAGTACAACCTCAAGGATGAAGGTTAGAATTCAGATTACCTTGAATTGATCTAGATCTAAGATTCGAAACAATTCAGCCTCTAATCCTAGATTTGAAACACTCCACAAGAAAGTTGATCAAACTACTTGAATGTTTCAAGCATGTATTCACGCAAGAACACAAAGATAAAAGCAAAACGGCTTTTAGGTTAAAATTTCATCCCAAAAAAGAACCCATCACAATTAGTCCCTAGGCATATATATAGCCTTTACATAACATTAAAAAACCTATTCGATATGGAAAACTTAATAGAATAGGAAACCTATTCGATATGGAAAACTTAATAAAATAGGAAACCTATTACGATATGGAAAACTTAATAAATAGGAAACCTATTCGATATGGAAAACTTAATAAATAGGAAACCTATTCTGATATGGAAAACTGAATAGGAAACCTATTCTGATATGGAAAACTTAATAAAAACGTGGTTAAACACTAAATCAAGCCTCATTCGTGAATGTCAACTTGTAACAAATTAAAGTTGACATCTTCAGCCCTTGTCTCCAAACGTGGCATCCCATGCAGTCCATGCAAGCCATTGCTAGCCAAAGTCACCAAGCCTTGTAAATGGCAATTTAATGCTTGCTGAATCTTTTGGCTCGTGATCTAGTAATTGGACCTCTTGGCAAAACAATTGGATTGGAGATCATCTCTTCATGCTCCTCACGTCCTTGCTCTTGACCAAGCTGATTCGCATCATTTCCCCTCTCCTCAAAAGGATTCGTCCTCGAATCATAAGCATCACCTACATCAAAAGGACTCAAATCAGCAACATTAAATGAAGCACTCACATTATACTCACCTGGCAAATCCACTTTATATGCATTATCATTAATCCGTTCAAGGATTTGAAAAGGACCAGCTCCTCGTGGATTTAGTTTAGACTTCGTTGCTCGGAAATCGTTCTTTGAAAATGAACCCAAACCCAATCACCAGGCTGAAACAACATTGGTTTCCTTCCTTTATTCACCCTAGAAGCTACTTTGACATTTTGCTTCTCAATCCTCTCCTTAACTTGCTGATGTAACTTCTTCACATAATCTGCCTTTGAACTAGCATCAACACTCACAAAATCATTAGATGGCAAGGGTAATATATCCAAAGGAGTAAGCGGATTGAAACCATACACAATTTCAAAAGGAGAACAATGAGTAGTGCTATGAACAGCCCTATTATAAGCAAACTCCACAAATGGTAAACAATCCTCCCACGTCCTAATGTTCTTTTCTAACACAGCCCTAAGTAAAGTAATCAATGTTCGATTCACAACCTCAGTTTGGCCATCGGTTTGAGGATGGCAAGTTGTTGAAAACAACAACTTAGTTCCCAACTTTCCCCACAGAACACGCCAGAAATGGCTCAAAAATTTAACATCTCTATCACTAATAATGCTTTTAGGTATACCATGCAAATGCACGACCTCTTTAAAGAACAAATCAGCAATCATCTTAGCATCATCAGTCTTATGACACGGTATAAAATGAGCCATTTTACTAAATCTATCAACCACAACAAAAATACTATCACGACCTTTCCTAGTTTTAGGCAAACCAAGCACAAAATCCATAGACAAATCAATCCAAGGTCCATTAGGAACAGGAAGTGGTGTGTACAAACCATGTGGTTTCAGCCTAGACTTAGCTTCTCTACATGTAATGCAATGCTCACAAACTTTATGCACATCATGTTTCATACCAGGCCAATAAAAATGCTCTATCAGCATATCATAGGTTTTACTTACCCCAAAATGACCCATCAATCCTCCTCCATGTGCTTCCTTAACTAACAATTCTCTCATGGAACACTTAGGAATACACAACCTACTTTTCTTAAACAAGAAACCATCAAACAAATGAAATTCTCTCAAAACAGCCACATCACCACATGAATTATATATGTCACCAAAATCCTCATCAACGGCATACAATTCCTTAATATGCTCAAAGCCTAGCAATATAGCACTAAGAGAATTAAGTAACACATACCTTCGCGATAACGCATCAGCCACAACATTTTCCTTACCTCTCTTGTATTTAATCACATATGGAAATGTTTCTATGAACTCCACCCATTTGGCATGTCTACGGTTCAGCTTATCTTGCCCCTTCAAATGTTTCAAACTCTCATGGTCAGTATGTATCACAAACTCCTTTGACCACAAATAGTGCTGCCATGTATGCAAAGCTCGATACAATGCATATAACTCTTTGTCATACGTTGGATACTTCAAAGCTGCCCCACTTAATTTTTCACTAAAGAACATCAATGGCCTTTGATCCTGTAACAAAACAGCTCCAATTCCTATGCCACTTGCATCACATTCAATCTCAAAAGTCTTATCAAAATTAGGCAAAGCAAGCAAAGGTGCATTACACAATTTATCTTTCAGTTCATTAAATGCATGTTCTTGGGCCTCTCCCCAAACAAATGTGACATTTTTCTTAACTAACTCATTCAAGGGTGCAGCTATGGTGCTGAAATTTCTAATAAACCTCCTATAGAAACCAGCAAGTCCATGAAAACTCCTCACCTCACTAGCACTCGTAGGACTCGGCCAATCTCTAATAGCCTTGACCTTGTCCTCATCAACCTCTATACCATCACTAGTCACCACAAAACCAAGAAAATGAACCTTATCCATGCAAAAACTACACTTATTAAGGTTAGCATACAGCTTCTCACGCCTAAGAACGTCTAACACAATACGCACATGCATGACATGATCATCCAAACACTTAGAGTAAACAAGAATATCATCAAAATACACAACAACAAATTTACCCAAGTGCTCACGCAACACATGATTCATCAAGCGCATGAATGTACTAGGTGCATTAGTAAGACCAAACGGCATAACCAACCACTCATACAGCCCATATTTAGTCTTAAACGCTATTTTCCACTCATCACCCACACTCATTCGAATTTGATAATAACCAGATTTCAAATCAATTTTTATGAACAAACAAGAACCATGTAATTCATCAAGCATATAATCTAATCTAGGAATAGGATGTCGATACTTTACAGTGATTTTATTGATGGCTCGACAGTCCACGCACATCCTGTACGTCCCGTCCTTCTTTGGCACAAGAATAACAGGAACCGAACAAGGACTTAAGCTTTCTCTCACATATCCCTTAGCTAGCAATTCCTCCACCTGTCTCTGTATCTCCTTTGTCTCGAAAGGATTAGCTCGATATGTTGGCCTATTGGGAATGGCAGCCCCCGGAATGAAGTCAATTTGATGCTCTATGCCTCGGATTGGTGGCAACCCATCAGGCATTTGCTCGGGAAACAAATCAGCATATTCCTGCAAAAGATCAACAAACACACTGGGCAAAGATTGGTTAGCATTAGTAGTTTCCAAACAAGGCCCTTTGCACAAAAGCACAAACATAGGCTGTTTGAGAAGAAAACATGTTTAACCTCACTTGTACTAGCTAACAAACTCACATTTTCTCTCCTCTTTTATTTTTTTCAATCTGGATTTGCTTTTGTTGCGCTTTTCTCTCTTTCTTTTCACTCAGTTTTTGTTCACTCTCTTTTTCTCTCGTTTCATTCAGTTTTTGTTCACTCTTTTTTTCTCTCTTTTCACTTTTTTTCTTTCTTTTCAAATTCAAGTCTCATTCTTTCCATTTTACATTGATCTTCATATACTTCTTTGGAAGAGAGCGGTGTCGAGAATCGTCTTTCGTCCATCTTTAGTGAATGAATACCGATTGAGGTATCCATCATGTATAGCTCGCCTATCATACTGCCATGGACGTCCAAGCAAAATCTCTCCAGCATGCATTGGCACCACATCACAC
Source organism: Erythroxylum novogranatense (assembly GCA_029891385.1). Taxonomy (NCBI): domain Eukaryota; kingdom Viridiplantae; phylum Streptophyta; class Magnoliopsida; order Malpighiales; family Erythroxylaceae; genus Erythroxylum; species Erythroxylum novogranatense. The sequence goes on along the minus strand of CM057225.1, from coordinate 60,269,223 downwards.
AACACGTCATCATGATATTTACCAATGGAAAAAGAAACTATAGATTGCCGATTTACCTTAACCTCTCCACATTCATTCAGCCACTGAAGTTTGTAAGGTCATGGATGAGGTTGTGTAGATAGCCCCAATCGATCAACCAAGAGTGTACTTACCACATTGGTACAGCTACCACCATCCACAATCACAATGCAAGCCTTCCCTTGAACATGACATCTTGTATGGAACAAGTTGTCTCGCTGATCCTCATGGTTTTCCTCCTTCAATTGCATGTTAAGAACACGCCTAGTAACCAGCAAATCTCCCTTTATTGGTTCTTCAATGCTCCCATCACTACTGATCTTCCAATTCGGCATCTCACCACCATCACTCTCATCATCACTTTCTTCTTCATCAGTCACTATCTCACCATTTTCATAGTCATAACTCTCTTGTTTGGACATTCTTTGCTGATATGTCCCACACCTTGACACTTCCAACACTTAATATCTCGATTTCGCTGCCTTGGCTCATCGAATTTGGACTTGCCCTTAGAACTTGATTCGGCCTTCGCTTTACCACCATCTTGAACAGCCTTGCTGCCACCTTTAAAATCACGTTTTCCATCCCTATTCCAAGAAGAATTTGCATTAGAAATAGGTTTGGAATAATACCTTGCTGTTCCTTTTCTTTGAATTTGCCTTTCTACTTTGATGGCAATGTGCACCATTTCTTCTAATTCCACATATGGCTGTAAATCCACTCGGTCAGCTATGTCTTGATTCAAACCAGCCAAGAAACGTGCCATGGTCGTCTCCACATCCTCTTCTAAGTCAGCCCTAGTCATCAACATCTCCATTTCTTTGTAGTAATCATCAACACTCTTACTTCCTTGCTTAAGAACCTGAAGTCTTTGCATGATTTCCCTATGGAAATGTCTAGGAACAAACCGCTTCCTCATGACTGATTTTAGATCAGCCCACGTTTCAATTGGGTACTCCAAATTCCTTCTCCTACTAGTCACTAACTGATCCCACCAGGCTATTGCATAATCTGTGAATTGAGTAACAGTAAGCTTGACCTTCTTTTCTTCAATACATCTATGGCACTCAAAAATAAGTTCAACTTGTTTCTCCCATTGCAAATAAGCTTCGGATCGATGTACCTCAAAATTTGGTATTTTAAGCTTGATGCTCCCAAAGCTTCTATCTGCACCATCTTCACCTCTATGATTTTTCCATAGTTAACATTATTATTCGGCCTTCCCCTACCCCTTCCAGCACCACGGCCTCTTCTTCCTCCACCTCTAGGGAAAATTAGTTCAACATCAGCTGCATCTTCCTCCTCAAGCTCATGGTCATCTTCCTCAAATTCTGGTTGTTGCACCTGATTTCGACCACCAACTTGTCTTTCTTGTCGTTCGGAGTTGCTCTTTCAACATTCCGCAACCTTAAATTCATACGTTCCAAGGTTTCGTTTATATTCTCCATGGCTCGGTATAAGCGTAAATTCTGCTTGTTGAGCCTCACGCAACCTATCCGGATCAATCTGAACTCTCCTTTCATCATCACCTTGATTAGACATTATACCTGCAAGAAAAGGTTAGTACAAACAAATATAGGCCTCACAACACTCCCTCGCGTGTTTACACTCAAATAATGAAGGTTGTTCACTCGTGTTTCACTCAATTGATGTTTTCGCTCAAGGTTCAGCTCACACCTCTCAAGCTGATTTCTTTTATGTTCTTAGGAGAATCACACTTTATGAAACAATTCCAATAGCCTTCCTCGTGATGTATCCCGAACCTAAAATTCCCAATGCCTCACTAATCAAATCGGTTCAAACAGCCCCATAAATGGTGAAAATTTCGGACTGAAAATTATAATGATTCTAACCCACCTAGATTCGATCCTTATCTCCTAAATAGCAAGGAGAATGAAAATTTTTGTAGAAGGGATTTTGTATTTTTTTTTTGCTCCCTCTCACTATCTCTTTGAAGACAACCTCAATTCACCCCAACGAAACAAGGATAGCAACAAAGAACAAGACCGAACAAGATCAAATTTAGAAACGAAACGAAATTGATAGGGATAAAACCTGATCTAGAGCCGAGCTCGATACCAAATGATCTGGAACCTCCAAGAATAGACTTTGAGAACTCCTTAACGACGAACCCAAATCTGACTGAAACCCTAGTCGAATTCAAGACAACCTCAAGGATGAAGGTTAGAATTGATTACCTTGAATTGATCTAGATCTAAGATTCGGAACAATTCAGCCTCTAATCCTAGATTTGAAACACTCCACAAGAAAGTTGATCAAACTACTTGAATGTTTCTGAAGCATGTATTCACGCAAGAACACAAAGATAAAAGCAAAACGACTTTTAGGTTAAAATTTCATCCCAAAAAAAAGAACCCATCACAATTCGTCCTAGGCATATATATAGTGTAACATCCCGTTACCGGAGTGACGGGTATATTGGCAATTTGGATCGGGTTTAGGATTTGGTACAGGCAAGTGTTGCATCGTACATGTGTTATTGTTTCTATTGTACAGATACATATATATATGTACGTACATGTATGACAATTCCCGACTTGATTGTGAAATCAGAAATTGGTTATAATTGGTCAGTTGAGAATCGACTTAATTGTACAATTGGAAAATTGATCAAAATCGTACATATGAAAATTTGGTTGTGAAAATTGGAAATTTAGTAATAAGTGTATAATTAGGTTTTGACTATGGAATTGGAGTAAAATGGAATTTAGAGAAATGGAAATTTGGAATTTGAGCATAGGAATTGGCATTACTCAATTTTAGTGAATTTATGGAAATTTCTCCGGAAATTTTAGAGTAAGAGATCCGGACCGAAAAATTGGCATAGTGACTGATTTATTTGATTCCGAGTCCGAGAATGAATGATAATTGATGTGGAACAATTGGAATTATGATTTTGGGAGTATTGTTAATGGTTATTGCGAAATTGGGAGAAAAATGGAATAGAAATCGGATTTGTTAGACCCTAAGAATTGGACATGAGTCAAATGATTATATATATATATATGTATAAGCTTAAGAGAGAAGCTTAATTGTTCATTAAGCTCATCGACGTTCGTGGGTGAGAAAACTGGGGATTTGGAGTTGCTTGAAGGATTCTTAACGGATTGAAGCTCGAATCAAGTAAGTTTCTATATGTTTATGAGTTAAAATCGTTTCATTTGATCATTGATTTGAGTGAGAAATTGTTTAGAGAATTTGAAAGCATCGACGATAGGGTTTGTGAGAGTTTGATTTGGGTGTTTGATGAAAAAGGGTTTAAATGATGTTTTGAGGTTAGAAATAAGTTGGGTTTAAGGTTTAAAATGGATTGAGAGTGTTTAGAATGGATTTTGGTGGATTTATATCAGAGGATCTGAGAGATTTCTGGGTTTCGGACGAGTTTCTGGGTTCGCACGTCGCGACGTGTGAAGAACACGCCGCGGCGAGCCCCCTTAGCGTGCACGTCGCGACGAATATAAATATATATAATTCGTGCGCCGCGACGAGCAGAGTATCGGCCGCACGCCGCGACGAGCGGAGTTGTGCGCCGCGACGAGCAGGCTTGGTCCGCACGTCGCGACGAGCAGCAGCGTACGTCGCGACGAACAGCGGATTATACGCCGCGACGAAGGATGGGACGTCGCGACGAGGAGGAGTGTTTTCCGAAAAGTGAAATGGTTTAGTTATTTGGAAATTTGAGAATCTTGGGATTTAATTTGGATTGGTTATGGATCAAAATGGCATTTGAGAGAATAGGAATTTGCAATTTGGGAGAAATGAAATCAAGTGATTATGAGATGATTGTTACAAGTAATGAGTTTGAGGTTTAATTTCAAATGAATTGGTTCTTAAATGATTAATTGGAATTTGAAGACTAAGAATAGTGAATTGATAAGAATAGGAATTTAGAAATTGAATTTGATGATTATCGAATTGAGTGGTGTTTAATTGGAATGTGACCTTAGAGTAAGGAATTGAATTATGGCATTGAGAACTGCTCAATTAGAGTGAGAGTGATCATATTGAGAAATTCAGGAATATGATTGGGAATGTCATAACATGTATAGTATTTATCGAAATTGCTATTGATTATTGAATTTGGCATGATTGGTAATGTGTGATTTATTTGATTTGATATAGAGGTTCTGATGGATCGTCATTCCACGGACAGTATTGGGACTTCCAGACGGTAGCTCGGAAGTGCAGCTGAGTAACCTAGTTGGTTTCTCAGCCTTATGTGTTTCATTATATGCATTGATTGCCATGAGGAAGCGCGGATGGATAGATGTGTGATTGATTTGATTGATTTCGGACCATGGGTGTTCGAAATATTTGATTGTGATATTGAAGTGGAAAGATGAGTAAATATGTATGAATGCATGAATGAATTAAATTGTAAATGCATTAGCGAAAATGATTGGGCGTAAATGACTGAAATTGGGAAGTGACACATGCATTCATGCATCATTGAATGATCGATAATGGTAGTTGTGACGGTGGTACCAACGTATGCAGAGCCACACGCTCAATGCACTCTTGGCCCGTCCCTGGGCTTTTCAGGGCAGAATCACGCCAAACGATATGAGAGCTTTAAGCTCAACGCACAGGACCTCGGGTCCAACGATTGATAGAGCCGCAGGCTCACCGCAGGGCATATCATGCCCAACGATTTCAGAGCCAATGGCTCAACGTAAATGATTTCAGGCGCACGGTCACAACAACGAAATGAAATTGGAAAGAGTCACATGTGCATCATATATATATATGTGAATGATTGAATGTGATTTGTGTGAAATTGGTAATGCATGTGATATGACTGTAAATGCTACTGTGTGTTATGTGTATATGATTGTGAATGCATGAGTTGGGTGAACCATCGATGATGGTTTCTCACTGAGTTCGCAAACTCACAAACTCACCCAACATTGCATCTATTTTCCAGGAAATGAAGAATACCCCGTTAGTGAAACGAGAGTATGTTCGCAGGATTCAAGTGAAGGTCAGGGTCGGGATCAGTGTCGTCACATCTGCATTAGCATAGTGAATTGTTTCAGTGGGCCCTTTTGATTTATGTGTACTTGTATGGTATGACTGAAATTGGTTTATAATTGAAATTGTTTTGTAATTGCAAATGTTTTGTTATAATTGGGCCAAATCATTATTGTTTTGCGCACTCAACTGTTTTCGTAAGAAAAGAAAAATGTTATATCAAGTTTTTTTTTTAAAAAAAGTAGTGACTGTTCTAGTACGCTACCCTCGCGAGTCACGGGCTCGGATATCACCGTCGATATCGGGTTCGGGTCTCGTCGGGAGTGGGGTACTACATTTGTGGTATCAGAGCCCAGAAGTACAATCTTACATGGGCATTCTGAGAAAAATGTGTCAAAGTGCATGCATATAAGTCATGTCTCGACAGATAGTGACGACTGATCCCCGGTCTAGCATACGAGTCTCATACATGAGCCTGTACTAGTGGTTTAAGTGGTTAGAAATAGTGAAGGAAAGATGATGTGTAAAATGTGATAAATGGAAATTGTGGAACGGTCAAGGAATAAGAATCAGTATAGGGTACGATATGATACTTGGAAATTTAGTGTATTGGTCCTGATGGGTATATTATGAAATATGACATTAGAGTTATATTGGCTGTGAATGTGAAATAGATGTGAAAATGTATATGTGTAGTTGTGGATTGATAGAAGCAATATCGGGATATGGTAAAGATGGTAAGATTGAAAGTGTATAAGTAAAGTGAACGGGGAATAAAATGTTTTATGATCAGAGTTGCGCAGCGAAAGCATGAAGAGAGTTGTGATTGGAAGTTTATGACTTAGAGTTGGAATATGTTAAGTAAGAAAGTAAGAATGAATGAACATGTGTGATATGGATTTGAGTGATTGTGTAAAACGAAATAGTGAAAAGATCAAAAGGTAAGAAAATGATATTAATAGATGAAAAAGTTGAACAGTTGTTAAGATCAGTGGATTTGTCTATGCGAATGCACACCTGATAATGGAAATGATATTGGAAATCAATTGGTGAGTTAGTGGATAACCGCCAATCATAAATTGTATGGTTAAAATTCATATGAGTTGGAGTAAGAAATGAAAGTGCTTATAGTGAATAAAATGGGAATGAATTGAGATTGTAATTAGGACACTGGTATGGTAAAATCCTCATGATCGAGGATAGGTACAAAAAGGAAAAATGTGGTCAAAAATCAAATGAGATTGAAGTGTCTTTAGCATAAGTGACTAATTGGTATATTGATGTAATAATTGTAAGGGTATGTACCTCAATGAACCGTATTAAAAAGGATGCTCTGGTTATGTGGATTATGGCATAGATGGATCTTCAAGGGACATCGTGAATAATCAAAATTGATTTTCCTAGGATATTGAGAATAATCGATAAGAAATGTGATATTTGTTAATGATTAGGAATTGAAAGAAGAGTTTTCCTGAATTGGATTAAGTTGATTAGATGATTAAAATTGAAAAAATTTAGCAATGAAAGGACAAATTGAGGTAAATGTGAAATGAATGAAAAGTTGTTATTGGGAGTGTAAAAGATAGAATACGTTATTAAGAAGGTATATGTTATGATAATGTAAAGAATCCAAGCGTAAGCAGGATTATTGACTAGTAAAGAGATATAAATCGTGATTATGAGGATAATACCGGTACAGGTATATTTTGTGTGAATATAGTAAAGCATAAAGTGATTTGATGAATGGGTTATCAACCCAGTTGGTATGAGGGCAATAAATCGGATATGTGGAGAAGTTAGTGTAAGAGAACATGTATTTGAACATATTATGATGAAATTGAGGAGATTACAAGAAAATTGTTTTCATTGGAAAATACTTAAGGAGTTTTGCAAAAGAGTGAAATGTTTAAATTAAGTTTAAAGTAGATAGTGACTGTGACCATTGACGATCGACTGAATATATTTGAAAAGTGAAGAAGATAATGTGGCACAGTTGAGGAAATTGTATACCATGCCAGTGTTACAATAGTGAATTGATCTTGGTTACATAATTAGTGGACGAATTATTATTCGAATATTGTATTGGGAGATAAAATGCAAATAGAGGTATTGATAAATGTGAAATTGTAAAGGATAGGTATCTCTAAGGAATTGGGAGTTATTTTAGAATAGATTGTATATTGGATGCGTCCAGGAATTGGTAAATGTTTTCTGATCTTAACTGATAAAGAAAGTGTTAGAGGAAAAATATGTGAAGTGAATGATTAATGATTGTAAGAAGAGACACTTGGAGAAATGTGCAATTCGATTTGGAAGTGTTATGATATATAATGAATTGTAAAGAGTAAAATGTGATTTATTGAAATAGTGTAAAGAGATTCTATAAGTATGGAGAGCTTATGGGCTGCATTGGTATTTGATGACTTGAAAATTTACTGTATTGGAAAGTGTTGTGAAAGTTAGAGGTTCTATTCGGACAGAAATGTTTTGGATGCATATGCGTTTGTAAAGCAATAATGATTAAGATATTAGTGAATTGGGAAAAAGGACTATGCGTTTGAGTGTTTCAAAATTTCGTTATTAAAGCAAATAATTAGATGATAAGGTTATGAAATTTGATGTAAGATTAAGTGTAAACCGTCGAGTTGGTAAAGCGCAAAAAGAACATATTAGTAATTAGAATTCCAAGTCAAATATGCAGGCGTGTATTGAAAACATGGCAGAATCCGAATTAAAAGTGATGAATTAGTGGATCATTTGAGGAATTTGTGAATAGTTTTGCTATAAGAAAATGAGTTTGTGACTGGACTAAGTAGTATAAGTAATTTTCATTTCAGGAACTGTTAGTGAAAATCCAAGAAGTAATTGGTAGGAGTATATTAGAAGAGTAATAGAAAGTAAAATGTGTTATTGAGAAATGATGAGTATGTTTGACCTATGTGGTTGACTGTGTGTTATCAATGAGAAACAACTATTTTGTTAAAGTTTATAGGATTATGAGATGATGTATAGGTAAGATTGATTGTGTTAAATTGGTGATATCAATTCGAATAGCGTATAAAAGATCATATATTCAAAAAAGAGTTGTTCATCCGGATAGTAAAGTGAACAGGACCTAATATAGTTGAAGGCCCTGAATGATTTGAGTTAAAATTTATAGGTGATTTGAATCTGTAATAGGAGTTAAGAAATCCAAATTGATGAGAGATGAAATTCGTTATTAATGGCCTTGATGTGACCATGTTGTGAATCGATATATGGATTGGCAAATTAGTAGAACTTAAAAGATGAATTGGATGGACAGAAATAGGAAATATCGATATGATCGGATGTGAGTAGCAGTGGCTTTGAATATAAAGAATTACGCGTAATAAAAAAGAAATCGTTAAACAATACAGAGATTGAGTAAGGAAAAAGGAGGTAAGTAAGTGATTGTAGTGTGATTAAGATAGCAGGTCAGTTGTGTAGTGAAATAAGTGGAAACCAGAGAATAAATGACCGAAAAGACTCCCCTATTGTTTTGACGAATCGTATATGAAATTTCGAGGACGAAATTTTTATTAGGAGGGGAGAATTGTAACATCCCGTTACCGGAGTGACGGGTATTTGGCAATTTGGATCGGGTTTAGGATTTGGTACAGGCAAGTGTTGCATCGTACATGTGTTATTGTTTCTATTGTACAGATACATATATATATGTACGTACATGTATGACAATTCCCGACTTGATTGTGAAATCGGAAATTGGTTATAATTGGTCAGTTGAGAATCGACTTAATTGTACAATTGGAAAATTGATCAAAATCGTACATATGAAAATTTGGTTGTGAAAATTGGAAATTTAGTAATAAGTGTATAATTAGGTTTTGACTATGGAATTGGAGTAAAATGGAATTTAGAGAAATGGAAATTTGGAATTTGAGCATAGGAATTGGCATTACTCAATTTTAGTGAATTTATGGAAATTTCTCCGGAAATTTTAGAGTAAGAGATCCTAAAAAATTGGCATAGTGACTGATTTATTTGATTCCGAGTCCGAGAATGAATGATAATTGATGTGGAACAATTGGAATTATGATTTTGGGAGTATTGTTAATGGTTATTGCGAAATTGGGAGAAAAATGGAATAGAAATCGGATTTGTTAGACCCTAAGAATTGGACATGAGTCAAATGATTATATATATATATATATGTATAAGCTTAAGAGAGAAGCTTAATTGTTCATTAAGCTCATCGACGTTCGTGGGTGAGAAAACTGGGGATTTGGAGTTGCTTGAAGGATTCTTAACGGATTGAAGCTCGAATCAAGTAAGTTTCTATATGTTTATGAGTTAAAATCGTTTCATTTGATCATTGATTTGAGTGAGAAATTGTTTAGAGAATTTGAAAGCATCGACGATAGGGTTTGTGAGAGTTTGATTTGGGTGTTTGATGAAAAAGGGTTTAAATGATGTTTTGAGGTTAGAAATAAGTTGGGTTTAAGGTTTAAAATGGATTGAGAGTGTTTAGAATGGATTTTGGTGGATTTATATCAGAGGATCTGAGAGATTTCTGGGTTTCGGACGAGTTTCTGGGTTCGCACGTCGCGACGTGTGAAGAACACGCCGCGGCGAGCCCCCTTAGCGTGCACGTCGCGACGAATATAAATATATATAATTCGTGCGCCACGACGAGCAGAGTATCGGCCACGCCATGACGAGTGGAGTTGTGCGCCACGACGAAAGCAAGCTTGGTCCGCACGTCATGACGAAAGCAAGCAGCGTCGTCATGACGAACAATGGATTATATGCCGCGACGAAGGATGGGACGTCATGACGAGGAGGAGTGTTTTCCGAAAAGTGAAATGGTTTAGTTATTTGGAAATTTGAGAATTTTGGGATTTAATTTGGATTGGTTATGGATCAAAATGGCATTTGAGAGAATAGGAATTTGCAATTTGGGAGAAATGAAATCAAGTGATTATGAGATGATTGTTACAAGTAATGAGTTTGAGGTTTAATTTCAAATGAATTGGTTCTTAAATGATTAATTGGAATTTGAAGACTAAGAATAGTGAATTGATAAGAATAGGAATTTAGAAATTGAATTTGATGATTATCGAATTGAGTGGTGTTTAATTGGAATGTGACCTTAGAGTAAGGAATTGAATTATGGCATTGAGAACTGTTCTGAATTAGAGTGAGAGTGATCATATTGAGAAATTTAGGAATATGATTGGGAATGTCATAACATGTATAGTATTTATCGAAATTGCTATTGATTATTGAATTTGGCATGATTGGTAATGTGTGATTTATTTGATTTGATATAGAGGTTCTGATGGATCGTCATTCCACGGACGATATTGGGACTTCCACGGTAGCTTGGAAGTGCAGGTGAGTAACCTAGTTGGTTTCTCAGCCTTATGTGTTTCATTATATGCATTGATTGCCATGAGGAAGCGCGGATGGATAGATGTGTGATTGATTTGATTGATTTCGGACCATGGGTGTTCGAAATATTTGATTGTGATATTGAAGTGCAAAGATGAGTAAATATGTATGAATGCATGAATGAATTAAATTGTAAATGCATTAGCGAAAATGATTGGAACTGTAAATGACTGAAATTGGGAAGTGACACATGCATTCATGCATCACTGAATGATCAGATAATGGTAGTTGTGACCGGTGGTACCAACGTATGCAGAGCCACAGGCTCAATGCACTGTGCCCGTCACTGGGCTTATCAGGGCAGATCACGCCCAACGTATATGAGAGCTTTAAGCTCAACGCACAGGATTACATCTTGAATGAGTTAATGAATACCTTTTAGAGTACGAAGGAGATATTAAATATCAAGGCTCATGGGCCAGAAGCTAATGTAGCATCTTCTTCTACGCCTAAGGATAAGGGCAAGCAAAAGAATAAGGGTCTAATGAAAAAGAAGGCCCAAAGAGGAGTCAAGGTCTAACCTATGAAAAAGAAGGCCAAAGAAAACACCAAGATAGCAAATGGATCCTATGTTTCAACAAAATCAGTAGAAGTAATTATAGTAGACTTTTCTAGTGTTCATAGGTTATATTTAGAGGATGTGTATTACATCCCAATGTTTATAAGAAACCTGTGTTTTGTTTTTTCCTAATAAAATATGGTTATTCCTTATATTTTGAAAATGTTGTTTCAATATATGAGAATAAGGATTTTATTTGTAATGTGATAATTAAACAAGGATTGTTCTTTATAGAACCTATGACAAGCTAACTAAACACCACAAAATTTTTAAAACCAAGACAATTCAATGATTCTAACATTAATTCAAAATATCTGTGGCATTTAATAATAGGTCATATCAATCAAAAAAGACTTGACAAGTTAGTGAAGGATGGGTTTCTTACGAGCTTGGATAATGATCCATTACCCATATGTGAATCTTGTATTGAAGGAAAAATGACCAAGACCTTATTTCCTTCCAAAAGAAGTAAATCTAAATCCACGTTGAACCTAGTACAAGCTGATATGTGTGGGCACATGAATGTACAAACTATAGGAAGTTATAAATATTTCGTAACCTTTATAGATGATTACTCTAGACATTGCTATTTGTATTTGATGCATAAAAGAGTGAGTACTTGGGAAAATTTTAAAGAATTTAAAGCTGAAGATAGAAAGCAGCTAGGCAAGCCATTACAATAACTTTAATCAGATCGAGGTTCTAATTGACAATGGAATTGTTTCCAACTTGTCAGCTCCTCGAAGAGTTTAACAAAATGGTGCAGCAGAGAGGAGGAATAGAACTCTATTGGAAATGGTAAGATCAATGATGTCCTACGCTAGCCTTCCAGATTCATTCTACAATATGTCAGACAAATGACAACATATCTTCTTAACTTTGTTCCATCCAAATCGGTGCCAAAAATACCTAAGGAGTTATGGACTGGCCGAGTGCCATTATCGCGGCAATTAAGGACTTAGGGCTACCCAGCCCATGTTCTAAGGCTTAATTCCACAAAGATTGAACCAAACTTAGAAGTATTTTTTTTTAGGATATCCTACGGGTACACGAGGGTACTATTTTTACAGTCCTCATGACAGGAAGGAATTTATCTCGACAAATGTGACCTTCTTAGAGAAAGAAATTATGACAAATCACAAAGGAAGAAGTGAAGTAGTACTAAAGGAGTTAGTCATTTCATCCATGATACGGCAACAACCTAGAATCAATGTCTAGATCACCTCCGTTTCAATGATTGTTCCCAAACCTAAATTCAATCAATCTAACAAGACCCTTCACCCCCAAAACAGCAAGGATTTGGTAACAAAGAGTATAAAGATTGTAGGAATTGAATTAACGCCATAAGTTAGAACTTACTTGATAAGTTGAATCAATCCTTAAGGTAAAACAAGCAAGAATCTCAATTCTCTCTTGAAGAATGCTTTCTAATTTTATTGATCTCTAAAAAACTCGTGTTTTTCCCTAAAGCAAGGGTTTAAATACCCTTTGCAATATAAACCCTAACAAAGATAACCTAAAAATCCTAAAGAAACCCCAAGTATCAAAAGACCTTCTTGAAACAAATCTGCCCAAGAACAAATCCAACATGGATTTGGGCTTCAAAACTAATTAAAATTGACTAGTCCTAGACCAAATAGGATAAGAAAACCGTAAAAAAAAGACTAACTTAAGAGGGGCTAATTGGGCTTTTAAACTAGGCCCACAAGCTTGGTTCCTTAAAATAAAACATGCACATGACTTTTTTAATGAAGCATATGCACACTTAATGCAAATCAGCCCATGAAAAAGCCTAAAAGAAGTCCACATGCCCTTTATAAGATAAAATAAGCCTAAGCCCATTGATTAGACTTGTGCTTGTGAAAATTAGCTAAGTGTTATCCCTCTTGATTTGATGCCTCCAATGTGCACACACACTTAGGTGTCTTCCTAAGCTCTTCCCCAAGCTTGATCAACAAAACTTGAAATTCTTGTGAAACAAAAGCTTGTACATAAATCTGAAATTGTACTTTGAGCTTGTTGGAGCGTGATCTTGTAATTGGACCCATTGGCATCCTCAAATCTCCATTGCCTTGGTGAGTTGTATCATTCCCTCCCTCCTCAAAAGGATTCGTCCTTGAATCAAGACCTACATTATCAAAGGGAGATAAATCAGAAACATTAAAAGTAGCACTAACACCATACTCACCTGGCAAATCCACCCTATAGGCATTGTCATTAATGCGTTCAAGCACTTGAAAAGGACCATCCCCTCTAGGATCAAGCTTGGACTTGCTTTGTTTAGGAAATCTCTCCTTCTTGAAGTGCACCCAAACCCAATCTCTAGGTTCAAACTTCATCTCCCTACGACCTTGATTGGCTCTTTGAGCATACTTCTTGCTCTTTTCCTCAATGTGCTGCCTAGCTTTCTCATGTATTGTCTTAACCAATTCGGCCCTTTGCTGCCCATCTACATTAACAATCTCATTCAAGGGTAAAGGCAACAAATCCAATGGAGTTAATGGGTTAAAACCATACACAATCTCAAATGGAGAATAACCTGTAGAAGAATGAATGCTTCTATTATATGCAAACTCAATCAAAGGCAAACAATCTTCCCAAGCTTTCAAATTTTTACCCACAACAGCACGCAATAAAGATCCTAAGGTTCTATTAACCACTTCAGTTTGTCCATCTGTTTAGGGATGACAAGTTGTAGAAAACAAAAGCTTTGTTCCCAAAAGTGACTTAAAAACTTAGAATCCCTATCTAAAACAATGGTTCTAGGAATGCCATGCAACCTAACAACATCCCTAAAAAACAAATCAGCAACATGTGTAGCATCATCAGATTTATGACATGCAATAAAATGAGCCATTTTACTAATTCTATCAACTACAACAAAGATGCTATCACATCCTTTCCTAGTCGTAGGCAATCCTAGCACAAAATCCATAGATATATCAATCCAAGGACTAATAGGGACAGGTAGAGGCGTGTACAACCCATGTGGTTGTACCTTGGACTTGGCTTGCCTACACGCTACACAACTAGAGCAAACTCTTTCAACATCCTTTTTCATGTTATGCAAATAAAAATGCTCCTGTAATATGTTAAGTGTTTTAGCAATACCAAAATGTCCCATTAAACCTCCATCATGAGACTCCCTAACAAGCATCTCACGCATAGAACAAGTAGGAATACATAGTTTATTATCTCTAAACAAATATCTATCATTCCTATAAAACTTTTGAAAAGCAACTTGTTCACATGCATCATACACATTAGCAAAGTCAGAATCTGATTTGTACAAATCTTTTATATACTCAAACCCAATCAACTTAAAACTAAGAGAAGAGATTAGAGCATACCTCCTAGACAATGCATCAGCGATGACATTTTCTTTACCTTGCTTGTATTTCACAACATATGGGAATGTCTCTATGAACTCCAACCACTTAGCATGTCTTTTATTTAACTTACCTTGGCCCTTAAGATGCTTCAAACACTCATGATCAGTGTGAATCACGATTTCCTTTGGCTATAGATAATGTTGCCAAGTTTCTTTTTTTCGAATTTTAATGATGAACTAACTATAATAATCAAGAACAAACAGAAAATTAAAGATAAAGATTGAATTTAAAACCTAGGCTCTGATACCAAAGAAGATACGACAACAACCTAGAATCAATGTCTAGATCACCTCCGTTTCAATGATTGTTCCCAAACCTAAATTCAATCAATCTAACAAGACCCTTCACCCCCAAAACAGCAAGGATTTGGTAACAAAGAGTATAAAGATTGTAGGAATTGAATTAGCATACAAGTTAGAACTTACTTGATAAGTTGAATCAATCCTTAAGGTAAAGCAAGCAAGAATCTCAATTCTCTCTTGAAGAATGCTTTCTAATTTTATTGATCTCTCCAACACTCGTGTTCATGGCTAAAGCAAGGGTTTAAATACCCTTTGCAATGTAAACCCTGACAAAGATAACCTAAAAACCCTAAAGAAAGCCCAAAATATCAAAAAAGCCTTCTTGAAACAAATCTGCCCAAGAATAAATCCCACATGGATTTGGGCTTCAAAACTAATTAAAATTGACTAGTCCTTGTCCAAATAGGATAAGAAAACCACAAACTAGAAGACTAACTTAAGAGGGGCAAATTGGGCTTTTAATGAATTGGTTCCTTAAAATAAATCATGCATATGACTTTTTTAATGAAGCACATGCACACTTAATGTAAATCAGCCCATGAAAAAGCCTAAAAGAAGTCCACATGCCCTTTATAAGATAAAATAAGCCCAAGCCCATTAATTAGGCTTGTGCTTGTGAAAATTAGCTAAGTGTTAGCCCTCTTGATTTGATGCCTCCAATGTGCACACACACTTAGGTGTCTTCCTAAGCTCTTCCCCAAGCTTGATCAACAAAACTTCTTGAAGTTCTTGTGAAACAAAAGCTTGTACATAAATCTGAAATTGTGCTTTAAGCTTGTTGGAGCATGACCTTGTAATTGGACCCATTGGCATCCTCAAGTCTCCATTGCCTTGGTGAGTTGTATCAATCCAAACAAAGAGTTGATTTGGATTTAGCATAATAAGATGTCGAAATGGATCAAGAGTTGAATCAGAAGAGTAGCCTGAGCATCAAGTAGAGCCTAGACGTAGTGGGAGGGTTATGAGACATCCAGATAGGTATCTAGGTGTAGGAGAAGGAATAATTGCCATCCCAAACAAAGAAGAAACGGATCCCATTACTTATACACAGGTTATTATTGATGTTGACATAGAAAAATTGCACAAGGCGATGTAATCAGAAATAGATTCCATGTACACCAATGAGGTCTGGATCTTTGTAGATCTACCACTAGATGTGAAAGCCATAGCTTGTGAATGGATATACAAAAGGAAAGAGCATTTGATGGAAAGGTAGAGACTTTTAAAGCTAGATTGGTAGCTAAAGGCTATACTCAAAAAGAGGGTATAGACTATGAGGAGACTTTTTCTCCCGTTGTCATGCTTAATTCCATCAAAATTCTTTTGGCTATAGTAGCATATTTCGATTATGATGTTGGACCCCATTTTCAGAGCCTAACAATCGATTTGGATACCAACAGATACTTGCCCCGGGTTTCGAGATTGAGAAGACCATTCGCGACAATCGCGCGAGGGTGGTGTGAAAGAAAATGAAAGTATTTCAATAACAGAGACGCCTTCAAAAAGGATCACCAGGGTGAAACACTCAAAAACTATAATTTTACAAACATTTTTAAGCAAACACACACATTCAAATCTAACCACAAGCTAAACGTACTCACACACAAAAGAAACTTCAATTCTTCATGTCATTACAATACCAAAGAGTTTAAACAAATTTTACTTACATAGCATCATACATATCAAAGCTTAATACAAACACAAAATGATGCTCAATGTTGACATGCCTATATAGCTATCCAAAATAGTCACTAACTAGTACAAAAGTCTCTACTATCTTGGAGTTTTCAATGCCCTGCAAGGATCAATTGTCGTCTTGTTCTGCATCTGAGGAGGGAAAAGTGGGGTGAGCTACATAGCTTAGTGGCTAATTTATATATAGCCATCAGTAATTTGCCACAAATTCAAGAATATGTATATATATATCTAACAATTCAAGCATTTTCAGATTAACTCAAAAACTCACAATTAGACAAGTCATCTCATAACTCATAACATTGGCTTTAATAATTATGCATAACGAGCACATATATCTGCTTGACAATTTAAAGATGCAATGCACAAACAAATGGCTCGAAAGTTCCATGGAAATATAATGGTGAAATAGAAGTTTACACCATGAACAGAATGAGTCCATTTCGGAGCTCATATGCCACAAGCGGGCAACCGGGAGAAGGCTTTTGTTAACGTGCACGTGACGAACAAAATGGTCCCACTCTCGCCAAAACAAAAGCATATATTCATTTTATCATATGCTCATACTATCATGCTTTTTCTTTTATTTAATTCAAAATGTTATAACCTCTTTCAAGGTATAACATAATCACAAAGCATCATGCATTATTAATCTTCATAACAATTCAAAAATCAAACAATTAATACATACACACACATAGGCAAGAATTTGCCTAATTACACAATAAATATAGATACATTACCCACCTAATTTTGCTTGACAATATAAGTTCAATGTTGTCTTTCCTCTTGTTGTCGGATAGGGCTTGCTTGGTTTCCTATAACAAACCAAGTTCTCATTTAAACAACATTTAAAGGAAATTCATAAGGCTTCAATAATCAAAAATGCTAAAATTGAACTATAACTCCTTGAAAATCCATACTTTCAGGTCTATTTGAACTTAAAATTGAACTATAACCCCTTTATGATTAGGTAAAAGAAAAAACATGTTGGGACTGCTCTTATACTGAGACAATATTCTATACTTAACTTCCATCCAAACATTGATTTCTTTAAAGGTTGAATTTAAAATTCATTTCTTCACACAACTTGTATCCCGATTTTATGCTCTATTTGGATAGCTACACAAAAGGTTATGCTCTAATTATCGAAGCATGTTTGGTGTTGGAAAGTTCACTGCGGTGAGCTTTTCCATAAAGGAAAAGTTCACCCAAAATCTAACAAGTTGGCCGCGGTGAACCCCTGAGTTGGTCGCAGCAAACTTCACTCCTTAAAGTTGATCGTGGTGAACTTCGACAAAGGCAACGCTAACACTTCATTTTTCCAGATTTTATTCCCACCTTTTGATACAACTCACTAAGGCAATGGAGACTTGAGGATGCCAATGGGTCCAATTACAAGGTCGCGCTCCAACAAGCTCAAAGCACAATTTCAGATTTATGTACAAGCTTTTGTTTCACAAGAACTTCAAGAAGTTTTGTTGATCAAGCTTGGAGAAGAGCTTAGGAAGACACCTAAGTGTGTGTGCACATTGGAGGCTTCAAACCAAGAGGGCTAACACTTAGCCAATTTTCACAACCTGAAGTCTAATCAATGGGCTTGGGCTTATTTTATCTTATAAGGGGCATGTGGACTTCTTTTAGGCTTTTCATGGGCTGATTTGCATTAAGTGTGCATGTGCTTCATTAAAAAGTCATGTGCATGTTTTATTTTAAGGAACCAAGCTTGTGGGCCTAGTTTAAAAGCCCAATTCGCCCCTCTTAAGTTAGTCTTCTATTTTGTGGTTTTCTTATCCTATTTGGATAAGGACTAGTCAATTTTAATTAGTTTTGAAGCCCAAATCCATGTGGGATTTATTCTTGGGCAGATTTGTTTCAAGAAGGCCTTTTGATATTTTGGGCTTTCTTTAGGATTTTTAGGTTATCTTTGTTAGGGTTTACATTGCAAAGGGTATTTAAACCTTTGCTGTAGCCATGAACACGAGTTTTTAGAGAGATCAATAAAATTAGAAAGCATTCTTCAAGAGAGAATTGAGATTCTTGCTTGTTTTACCTTAAGGATTGATTCAACTTATCAAGTAAGTTCTAACTTGTGGCGTTAATTCAATTCCTACAATCTTATACTCTTTGTTACCAATTCCTTGCTGTTTTGGGTGTGAAGGGTCTTGTTAGATTGATTGAATTTAGGTTTGGGAACAATCATTAAAACGGAGGTGATCTAGACATTGATTCTAGGTTGTTGCCGTATCACCTTTCACACATAATCTATCTTAAACCTAAACCATCCCTTCCAATTCATTTTCAACTCCATTTCAACCCCAAAATCATTCCCAAATACATCATAATCTATCTTTGATCATTAACCCTAAAAGATTAAAGCATTTCCATACACCATTCATTAATAACTCCCTACACACTTTCAACTTCATTTTCACTTCTAACTATCGTTAGACATGGTTAATCTAACAATCAAGAAAAGAAGAATGCTTGTACTTACTTGTTTAAGCTTCAAATCCTTGAAACTCTTCAAGTTCTCCACAACCCTAGCTTGATTTTCTCCTCTTTTTCATTCCCTCTTCCACGATGCTTCTCTCTTCTCAAACAAGACAAAAAGTTTTTCTTCTAATTCTACACTATAATAATCATCAAATTTCCCTTTTTCCCTCCAACATAAGCCTTATAACCTTTAGACTTAAGTAATCTTCCAATTCTACCCCCTTCTTTCATTTAATCCAAGACTACTTACTTTAGGCCATAATCTTATACAAAATTTATTCAAATTATGTTTAATAAATAATAATAAAAACTTGACGCTCAACATTTCTCCCACTCTTAAAAGAATTTCATCCTCAAAATTATTACTTGAATCATTGAAGAGTTGTGGGTACTTCTCCTCTATGGCTTCCAATGGCTCCCATGTTGCTTCCTCCGTCAAATGGTTTTTTCATAAAACTTTAACTAGCTTTACAAACTTGTTTCTCAAAACTTTTTCCTTCAAATCTAGGATCTCCACTAGTTGCTCCTCATAGGTCAAATCATCCCTCAATGATTTCATATGGTCCTATATATCTCGGACTAAGCTTGTCTTTCTTACCAAACCTCAAAACCCCCTTCTATAGAGAAGCTCTCAAAAACACTTTGTCTCCCACTTAAAATTCTATCCCTTTTCTATGTGCATTCGCATAACTCTTCATTCTATCTTGAGCTGCTTTAATCATCTATTTCACCAATTTAATCTTATCAACTATGACTTGCACCAACTCAAGCCCTAAAATCCTCCTTTCACCTTCCTCATCCCAACAAATAGGAGTTTTGCACCTCCTAACATATAAAGCTTCATAAGGTACCATCTGAATTCCTGAATGATAGGAATTGTTGTAAGCAAACTCAATTAAAGGCAAATGATCATCCCATGAGCGCTTGAAATCCATAACATAAGCCTCAACATTGCCTCCAAAGTCTGTATTGTCCTGTTTAATTGTCCATCAGTCTGTGGATGGATAGTTGTACTAAAGTGCAACTTAGTTCCCAAAGCCTCCTGTAAGCTTTCCAAGAATCTAGAGGTGAACTTGGGATCTCTAATCTAAAACTATAGAGCTTGGAATCCCATGTAGTCTGATTATTTCATTCACATATTTCTTAACCAAAGCATTCAAAGAATCTGTTTGCTTAATTGGCAATAAATGTGCTGACTTGGTTAGCCTATCCACTATCACCCATATTGCACCATGTTTCCTATTAGTTTTGGGCAACCCCATTAAGAAATCCATCGTAATCTTTTTCTACTTCCATTCAGGAATAGAAAAAGGCTTAAGCTTGCCTGAAGATGCCTGATGCTCAGCCTTGAATTGCTGACACACTAAGTATCTTTTAGTATACTCCACAATATCCTTCTTCATTCTTTTCCACTAAAAATGCTATTTTAAATCTCTATACATTCTCGTACTCCCCGGGTGCATTGTGCACCTCATAAAAAATCTCATCTTTTAGCTCTTGCATATCTGGAATACATAATCGTTTACATACCACCATCAATCCATCTTCCTTTACCTCTATTTCAGAAGGTTTGCCATTTTTAATCTCCTCTCTGAGCCTGCTCAAGTACTCATCATGTGCCTGCAATTCTTTAATCTTCTCATTTATCATTGGCCTTACCCTAAAGTTAGCCAATATACACCCAGATTCATTTTGCCTCAATGTTACTCGAAGTTTGGCTAATTCCTTTAGCAAAGGAACATACACTGTCTCCAGATGTGCCATGGTCGATTTTCTGTTCAATGCATCCGCTACTACATTAGCTTTCCCCGGGTGGTAGTCTATCATCAAGTCATAATCTTTCAGAAGCTCTAACCATCTTTTCTTTCTCAGATTCAACTCTTTCTGGCTCATTAGGTACTTAAAGCTCTTGTGGTCTGTAAACACCTTGGTGGTGACTCCATATAAATAATGTCTCCATATTTTCATTGTAAAAATTATAACATCTAACTCCAAGTCATGTGTAGGATAATTCATCTCATAAGGCTTTAATTGCCTAGAAGCATAGGCAATGACCCTATCTCCTTGCATCAATACATAGCCCAATCCCTTCCTTGAGGCATCACTATACACTATATATCCATCATGATCTAAAGGCAAAGTCAAAATCGGTGTCATTGTGAGTCTCTTCTTTAATTCCTCAAAACTATTCTAACACTCCTTTGCCCACACAAACTTCTGATTCTTGCTCGTCAATTTGGTAAGTTGAGCTGCTATTACAGAAAAGCCCTCCATAAACCTCCTGTAATATCCAGCTAAACCTAACAAACTCCTCACTTCAGCTACATTCTTAGGTGCTTCCCATTTCACAACCGCTTCTATCTTCCTCGGATCCACATGCACTCCTTGCTTTGAAATTACATGTCCAAAGAATGCTACTTTCCTTAACCAAAATTTACATTTGTCGAATTTGGTGTACAACTCATTCTTCCTCAATGTCTCCAAAGCAATCCTCAAATACTCTTCATGCTCCTTATCAATCTTGGTATAAACAAATATATCATCAATAAAGACAATGATAAATTGGTCTAAAAAGGAATTAAAAACTCGATTCATCAAGTCCATAAAAACTGCAGGTGCATTCGTTAACCCAAAAGGCATGACCAAGAACTCAAAATGGCCATACCATGTTCTAAAAGTAGTCTTTGGCACATCACACTCCTTTATCCTCAACTGGTGGTAGCCCGATCTTAACTCTATCTTGGAGAAGACTTTTTTCCCTTTCAATTGGTCAAACAAATCATCTATGCGTGGGAGAGGATATCTATTCTTGATGGTGACATGATTGAGCTGTCAGTAGTCCACGCACATTCTCAATGATCCATCTTTCTTCTCACAAAAATAACCGGAGCTCCCCAAGGTGAAGAGCTCAGCTTTATATACCCTTTCTCCAACAACTCTTCCAATTGCTCCTTAAGCTCTTTCAATTCTGTCGAAGTCATTCGGTAAGGTGAAATTGAGATTGGTGTAGTACTTGGAAGAAGTTGAATGGAAAACTAAATCTCCCTAAGTGGTGGTAGTCCTGGTAATTCCTTAGGAAAGACATTCGAGAATTCCCTCACCATAGGTATTTCTTCTATGTTCCCTCCATTAGCCTTCGTGTCTACCACATAGGGCAAAAATGCCTCATATCTTTTCCTCATCATCTTCTCTGCTGTCATAGCTGAAACAATTCTGGGCGGGCTTGTTTTTCTATCCCCTATAAACACCACTCTTTTTGTCGTTGTCCAATTCGAACTCCACTGTCTTTTGTTTACAATCTAGATGGGCATTATATTTCTCTAATGTGTCCATACCAAAATTACATCTAAGCCTCCTATTTTCAACGACATTAAGTCCACCACTAGGTGTTCCCCACCAATACATATCTCACACTCTCTATAAACTTAACTAATCACAATATACTAGCCGAATGGAGTACTAACCATTAAGGGAGTATCCAATAGGCTCAATTCCTTACCATGCATAGTTCTACTTGATGACACAAATGAATGGGTAGAACTCAGATCAATCAAAACAACAAAATAAACATCAAATAATTTAACTGTACCAGTCACAACTTCTGAAGTGATCTCTACATCCTCCCGTATCGTTGCAAACACCTTAGCCGGTGCTTGCCCCCTGGGTCTCCCTGGAAGATTCACCCTCTTAGTTGCATCAAAACTACCCACTTTAGTTGCAGTCTTGTGCCCCACTGTCTTAACTTTCCTTGAAACTTGCATATGACCTCTCTCCTGTCTTGCATACTGAGGGCACTCTTTAGCCATGTGCCCTTTCTTTCCACATTTGAAACAAGCTCCTGTCAACCTGTAGCATTCTCCTCCATGGAACTTGCCACAATGATTGCATTTAGGTATAGAAAACTTATCCCCTTCTCCTCTACTGCCTCCCGCAGTTGAGGCATGATGAGAACCAATAGAAGTCCTCATAGGTTTAGGCCTACTTGCACCACTGCTCCTCTTCTCAGACTATACAGGGAGAGTCCTAGCACTCCTCTCGGGCATAGAAGTACCACCTCCCCTCTTGAACTAGTCTCTCCCCTTTCTCTTCTTGTTCACGACACTCTTTATATTCTCAATGTTTTCAACCCTCAATGTCGCTTCAACCAGCTGTTGAAAATCACAGAAGTTCTGCATCATTGCTTTTTCTCTAATGGCTAGGTGTAGTCCTGATTCAAACTGACGACACTTAACCACCTCACTCAACATCATTTCTGCTGCATATCGGGATAATTGTGTAAACTGACATTCATACTCACTTACTGTCACTTCCCTCTGGGTGAGACTCAAAAATTCCCTCTGCTTTTGCTGAATATACACCTCAGACAAATACTTTTTCTTGTACACCACTAAGAAATCTTTCCATGTGAACATTGACGGTCTCATCTAACTCCCCGGCACACTCTCCCACCAATGTAGAGCATCTCTCTGAAGCAAGCTAGTAGCATACACAACCTTCTCAGCATCCTCACATTCCATCTGATCCTGATACGGCAACAACCTAGAATTAATGTCTAGATCACCTCCGTTTCAATGATTGTTCCCAAACCTAAATTCAATCAATCTAACAAGACCCTTCACCCCCAAAACAGCAAGGAATTGGTAACAAAGAGTATAAGATTATAGGAATTGAATTAACACCACAAGTTAGAACTTACTTGATAAGTTGAATCAATCCTTAAGGTAAAACAAGCAAGAATCTCAATTCTCTCTTGAAGAATGCTTTCTAATTTTGTTGATCTCTCTAAACTCGTGTTCATGGCTAAAGCAAAGGTTTAAATACCCTTTGCAATGTAAACCCTAACAAAGATAACCTAAAAACCCTAAAGAAAGCCCAAAATATCAAAAGGCCTTCTTGAAACAAATCTGCCCAAGAATAAATCCCACATGGATTTGGGCTTCAAAACTAATTAAAATTGACTAGTCCTTGTCCAAATAGGATAAGAAAACCACAAAATAGAAGACTAACTTAAGAGGGGCGAATTGGGCTTTTAAACTAGGCCCACAAGCTTGGTTCCTTAAAATAAAACATGCACATGACTTTTTTAATGAAGCACATGCACACTTAATGCAAATCAGCCCATGAAAAAGCCTAAAAGAAGTCCACATGCCCCTTATAAGATAAAATAAGCCCAAGCCCATTGATTAGACTTGTGCTTGTGAAAATTGGCTAAGTATTAGCCCTCTTGGTTTGAAGCCTCCAATGTGCACACACACTTAGGTGTCTTCCTAAGCTCTTCTCCAAGCTTGATCAACAAAACTTCTTGAAGTTCTTGTGAAACAAAAGCTTGTACATAAATCTGAAATTGTGCTTTGAGCTAGTTGGAGCGCGACCTTGTAATTGGACCCATTGGCATCCTCAAGTCTCCATTGCCTTGGTGAGTTGTATCATTCCCTCCCTCCTCAAAAGGATTCTTCCTCGAATCAAGACCTACATTATCAAAGGGAGTAATTCAGAAACATTAAAAGTAGCACTAACATTATACTCTCCTGGCAAATCCACCCTATAGGCATTGTCATTGATGCGTTCAAGCACTTGAAAAGGACCATCCCCACTAGGATCAAGCTTGGACTTCCTTTGTTTAGGAAATCTCTCCTTCCTGAAGTGCACCCAAACCCAATCTCCAGGTTCAAACTTCATCTCCCTACGCCCTTGATTGGCTCTTTGAGAATACTTCTTGTTCTTTTCCTCAATGTGCTGCCTAGCTTTCTCATGTATTGTTTTAACCAATTCGGCCCTTTGCTGCCCATCTACATTAACAATCTCATTCAAGGGTAAAGGCAACAAATCCAATGGAGTTAATGGGTTAAAACCATACACAATCTCAAATGGAGAATAACCTGTAGAAGAATGAATGCTTCTATTATATGCAAACTCAATCAAAGGCAAACAATCTTCCCAAGCTTTCAAATTTTTACCCACAACAGCACGCAATAAAGATCCTAAGGTTCTATTAACCACTTCAGTTTGTCCATCTGTTTGGGGATGACAAATTGTAGAAAACAAAAGCTTTGTTCCCAATTTATTCCATAGAACACGCCAAAAGTGACTTAAAAACTTGGAATCCCTATCTGAAACAATGGTTCTAGAAATGCCATGCAATCTAACAACATCCCAAAAAAACAAATCAGCAACATGTGTAGCATCATCAGATTTATGACATGCAATAAAATGAGCCATTTTACTAAATCGATCAACTACAACAAAGATGCTATCACGTCCTTTCCTAGTCCTAAGCAATCCTAACATAAAATCCATAGATATATCAATCCAAGGACTAACGGGGATAGGTAGAGGCGTGTACAACCCATGTGGTTGCACCTTGGATTTGGTGTGCCTACAGGCTACACAACTAGAGCAAACTCTTTCAACATCATTTTTCATGTTAGGCCAATAAAAATGCTCCTGTAATATGTCAAGTGTTTTAGCAATACCAAAATGTCCCATTAAACCTCCATCATGAGACTCCCTAGCAAGCATCTCACGCATAGAACAAGTAGGAATACATAGTTTATTATCTTTAAACAAATATCCAGAAGCTTACTTAGAATGGGAAAGAAAGGTGGAGATGATTTTTGAATGCCATAACTATTCTGAGGAGAAGAAGGTGAAGCTTGCTGCCGTGGAATTTCATGATTATGCACTTATTTGGTGGGATCAACTTGTTTTGAACAAAAGAAGGAATGGAGAGGATCCTATTGATACTTGGGCTGAAATGAAGAGGGTCATGAAGAAGAAGTTTGTGCCTAGTTACTTCTATAGGGAGCTCAATCAAAGGCTCCAAACCTTGAGACAAGGCACCAAAAGTGTAGAAGAGTACCATAAGGAGATGGAGATAGCCATGGTTAGGGCTAATGTAGAAGAAGAAAGAGAAGCCACCATGGCACGTTTCTTGGCTGGTTTGAACAAAGACATTGCAAATGTTATTGAATTGCACCATTATGTGGAGTTAGAGGAGATGGTGAATATGGCCATGAAGGTGGAGAGGCAACTCAAGTACAAAAGCTCCAACAAGGCTTCTTACCCAAGCTCTACTACAAATTGGAACTCGAAATGGTCCAAGAAAAATGAGAAGGACAAAGACAAGCTAAAGGAAGAGAAGAACAAGGCAGATCCAAAAGGTACTTTTAAAACTCCAAGTTCTTCTAGTTCCAATTCTGAAAAGCATAGGACTATTAAATGCTTTAAATGTCTTGGTGTTGGTCATATTGCTTCTCAATGCCCAAACAAGAAAACAATGTTTGTGAGAGGAGGAGAAGTTGTATCGAGGACGAAGAAGATGATTTGACTTCCATGCCTGAGTTGGAAGATTGTTCGATGTGGAAGCCGAGGATGCACCTAGGGGTGAATTACTTGTTACTAGGCGAGTTTTGAATGCTCAAGTGAAGGAAGATGGAATTGAGCAAAGGAAAATATTTTCATTCGGATGCCTAGTGAATGAGAAGATTTGTAGCTTTGATCATTGATGGGGGAAGCTGCACTAATGTGGCTAGTACATTGATGGTAGAAAAACTCGGGTTGGAGTGCTTGAAACACCCTAGGCTGTAGAGACTACAATGGCTGAATGACATGGGGGAAATCAAGGTAAATAAACAAGTCCTTGTATCTTTCTCCATTGGAAAGTATTCTGATCAAGTACTTTGTGATGTTGTACCTATGCATGCTATTGCTCGGTCGACCTTGGCAATATGATAGAAGAGTGTTACATGATGGTTTTAAGAATAGGTATTCATTTATTATGGGAGATCAGAAATTTGTTCTTGCTCCATTGGCACCAAAAGAGGTATATGAGGACCAAATGCAATTAAAAAGGAGTATGGAGGGAATGCAACAAAGACAGGACAAAAAAACTTCAAGAAAAGCATGACAATACAAAAATTGAGGGGAAGGTTGAGAACCTTGCAAAAGGGGAGCAAAAATCTAAATCAAAAGAAAAGACAGAAAGTGAGGCCGAGAGTGAGAGAAGAAAAGTGGGGAAAGAGGCCTCAAAAGAAATTCAATTAAAAGGCCCAAATGAGAGAGAGAGGGTAGAAAGAAACAAAACTTCTATGCAAAAATGAGAGATGTAAGGGTTGCTTGTGTGGAAAGGAGATATTTGTTTGTACTTTTGTACAAGGAAGCTTATTTTAATGAATCTGACCTTGACCCTTGTTTGCCTAGTAGTGTTGTTTCTCTTTTGCAGGAGTATGGAGATGTTTTCCCTGAGGAGTTACCTAAGGAATTGCCGCCTATTAGAGGAATAGAACATCGATTGACTTCATGCAGGGCACTGATTCCAAATAGACCAAACTTATAGGGCTAATCTGAAGAAACTAAGGAACTCCAAAAGCAAGTGGAAGAATTGCTACAAAGGGACACATCGGGGAGAGTCTTAGTCCTTGTGCCGTGCGGTGATATTGGTTCCAAAGAAGGATGGGAGTCTGCATGTGTGTGGATTGCAGAGTCATTAACAAGATAACGGTAAAGTATCGCCATCCTATACCTAGATTGGATGATATGATTGATGAATTGCATGGTGCATGTGTGTTTACCAAAATTGATCTTATGAGTGGTTACCATCAGATTAGAATGAAAATTGGTGATGAATGGAAAACTGCTTTTAAAACAAAACATGATTTATATGAGTGGCTTGTGATGCCTTTTGGCTTAACTAATGCTCCTAGTACATTTATGCGTTTGATGAATCATGTTTTGAGGTCATTTATTGGTAAGTTTGTTGTGGTATATTTTGATGACATATTGATCTATAGCAAAAGCATTAATGAGCATATTGAGCATCTTAGGCTTGTCTTAGATGCACTTAGGGCAGAAAAGTTGTATGCTAAGTTAAAGAAGTGTATATTTTGCATGGATCGTGTCATATTTCTTGGTTATGTTGTTTCTTCTAATGGAATTAGGTGGACCAAGAAAAGGTCAAGGCAATTAGGGAGTGGCCGAGACCTATAAGTGTTACTCAGGTGAGATCTTTTCATGGACTTGCTAGTTTCTATAGGAGGTTTGTGAAAGATTTTAGTTCCATTACAGCTCCATTGACTGAGATTGTTAAAAAGGAGGTAGGATTTAAGTGGGGAGAGGCGTAGGAAATTGCTTTTAGAGATTTGGGTGCACTTCAGGAAGTAGAGATTTCCTAAACAGAGGAAGTCTAAGCTTGATCCTAGAGGGGATGGTCCTTTTCAAATGCTTGAACGCATCAATGACAATGCCTATAGGGTGGATTTGCTAGGTGAGTATGGTGTTAGTGTTGCTTTTAATGTTTCTGATTTATCTCCCTTTGATAATGTAGGTCTTGATTCGAGGACGAATCCTTTTGAGGAGGGAGGGAATGATACAACTCACCAAGGCAATGGAGACTTGAGGATGCCAATGGGTCCAATTACAAGGTCACGCTCCAACAAACTCAAAGCACAACTTCATATTTATGTACAAGCTTTTTTTTCACAAGAACTTCAAGAAGTTTTGTTGATTAATCTTGGGGAAGAGCTTAGGAAGACACCTAAGTGTGTGTGCACATTGGAGGCATCAAACCAAGAGGGCTAACACTTAGCCAATTTTCACAAGCACAAGTCTAATCAATGGGCTTGGACTTATTTTATCTTATAAAGAGCATGTGGACTTCTTTTAGGCTTTTTCATGGGCTGATTTGCATTAAGTGTGCATGTGCTTCATTAAAAAAGTCATGTGCATGTTTTATTTTAAGGAACCAAACTTGTGGGCCTAGTTTAAAAGCCCAATTCCTACAATCTTTATACTCTTTGTTACCAAATCCTGGCTGATTTGTGGGTGAACAGTCTTGTTAGATTGATTGAATTTAGGTTTGAGAACAATCATTGAAACGGAGGTGTTCTAGACATTGATTCTAGGTTATTGCCGTATCAGGAGGAGTGTCAAGCAATCTTGTATAACTGATTCGACTATGGAGGCTGAGTATGTTGCTGCTTGTAAAGCAGCAAAGGAAGCAGTCTGGCTCCTAAAGTTCCTAAATGATTTGGAGGTAGTTCTAGAGGCAGAAAAGGCCATTACACTTTATTGTGATAATAGTGGGGCAGTGGCTAATTCTAAATAAACTCAGAACCACAAAGCTGCCAAACACATTGAGCAAAAGTATCATCTTATAAGGGAGATAATACAACGTGGAGAAGTGGATGTGGTAAAGATTCCCACCGAGCAAAACCTTGCTGATCTGTTCACAAAGACATTGACTCAAAAGAGCTTTGAGGGTCACCTAGAAGGGATGGGAATCAGGGATATGTCAAACTTCCTTTAGGGCAAGTTGGAGATTGTTGGAGTTATGTAAATATAGTGCCCTGAAAAGCAAGTGTATTTACATGTAACTTTATCTTCTTCAGTTACAGTTTTGTAATGAAAATATTTATTATTAATAAAACAAAAGAGTTTGGTTTTATCTGTATGAGCATTATATATCTGGTCATAAGATACCAAGATTCTTTTGTAAGTAATATAAATATACATAGAGATGTATGGGAAACATGTATATTATTAGAATCTGAATTAATTGTTTCACAGTTGAATAATCAAGTTGGTCGCTTGATTACGGTTTAGACTGTAGTGTTGCGATTTATCTCCATATAAGTAAAGGAGTTTACTTCAAGGGAATCATGAGTTTCATATCATGATACTAGTTGACTATCGATAATGGCACTATTAAATGAACCTGGAATCAAGTATGTTTTCAAGAATAAAGTGGGCCGTTACTTTAATCTTAAAGCATACAACTTAAGCATTCGCTTATTATGAACCATAATCTTGATAAGTGGTGAACTCATATATGTTTCATTATAATTCTTGATATGATCGAAATGGATTTTTAGAGTATTAATCCGATTATGCATGTTGGAATTATTAATTGAAACATGTATCAGGGAACATTCACTCAAATAAAGAGTTGTTATCATCTCTTCTAGATGTTTTAAGGAGATTTGGTGATTAAACTGACTCCAGTAGTTTGATGGACTAGCTACCCATCAAGTCTTAAAACTGAGATGAGATCTTATGTGTTAATCACCATATAAAGTAAAATGAGAGATCTAGAAGGAAAAATCAACATAAGGTGATGCGAATCAGCTTGGTCAAGAGCAAGGACGTGAGGAGCATGAAGAGATGATCTCCAATCCAATTGTTTTGCCAAGAGGTCCAATTACTAGATCACGAGCCAAAAGATTCAGAAGCATTAAATTGCCATTTACAAGGCTTGGTGACTTTGGCTAGCAATGGCTTGCATGGACTGCATGGGATGCCACGTTTGGAGACAAGGGCTGAAGATGTCAACTTTAATTTGTTACAAGTTGACATTCACGAATGAGGCTTGATTTAGTGTTTAACCACGTTTTTATTAAGTTTTCCATATCAGAATAGGTTTCCTATTCAGTTTTCCATATCAGAATAGGTTTCCTATTTATTAAGTTTTCCATATCAGAATAGGTTTCCTATTTATTAAGTTTTCCATATCAGAATAGGTTTCCTATTTTATTAAGTTTTCCATATCAGAATAGGTTTCCTATTCTATTAAGTTTTCCATATCAGAATAGGTTTTTTTTTAATGTTATGTAAAGGCTATATATATGCCTAGGACGAATTGTGATGGTTTTTTTTGGGGATGAAATTTTAACCTAAAAGTCGTTTTGCTTTTATCTTTGTGTTCTTGCGTGAATACATGCTTCAGAAACATTCAAGTAGTTTGATCAACTTTCTTGTGGAGTGTTTCAAATCTAGGATTAGAGGCTGAATTGTTTCGAATCTTAGATCTAGATCAATTCAAGGTAATCTGAATTCTAACCTTCATCCTTGAGGTTGTACTGAATTCGACTAGGGTTTTCAGGTCAGTATTTGGGTTAAATCGTTAAGGAGTTCTCAAAGTCTATTCTTGGAGGTTCCAGTATCATTTGGTATCGAGCTCGGCTCTAGATCAGGTTTATCCTATCAATTTCGTTTCGTTTCTAAATTTGATCTTGTTCTGGTCTTGTTCTTTGTTGCTATCCTTGTTTCGTTGGGGTGAATTGAGGTTGTCTTCAAAGAGATAGTGAGAGGGAGGAAAAAAAGAAAAAAAAAATACAAA
Source organism: Erythroxylum novogranatense (assembly GCA_029891385.1). Lineage (NCBI taxonomy): Eukaryota > Viridiplantae > Streptophyta > Magnoliopsida > Malpighiales > Erythroxylaceae > Erythroxylum > Erythroxylum novogranatense. Next base: position 60,238,224 of record CM057225.1, on the reverse strand, counting down.
ATCCCTTCTACAAAAAATTTTCATTCTCCTTGCTATTTAGGAGATAAGGATCGAATCTAGGTGGGTTAGAATCAATATAATTTTTCAGTCCCGAAATTTTCACCATTGATGGGGGCTGTTTGAACCGACTTGATTAGTGAGGCATTGGGAATTTTAGGTTCGGGATACATCACAAGGAAGGCTATTGGAATTGTTTCATAAAGTGTGATTCTCCTAAGAACATAAAAGAAATCAGCTTGAGAGGTGTGAGCTGAACCTTGAGCGAAAACATCAATTGAGTGAAACACGAGTGAACAACCTTCATTATTTGAGTGTAAACACGCGAGGGAGTGTTGTGAGGCCTATATTTGTTTGTACTAACCTTTTCTTGCAGGTATAATGTCTAATCAAGGTGATGATGAAAGGAGAGTTCAGATTGATCCGGATAGGTTGCGTGAGGCTCAACAAGCAGAATTTACGTTTATACCGAGCCATGGAGAATATAAACGAAACCTTGGAACATATGAATTTAAGGTTGCGGAATGTTGAAAGAGCAACTCCGAACGACAAGGAAGACAAGTTGGTGGTGAAATCAGGTGCAACAACCAGAATTTGAGGAAGATGACCATGAGCTTGAGGAGGAGATGCAGCTGATGTTGAACTAATTTTCCCTAGAGGTGGAGGAAGAAGAGGCCGTGGTGCTGGAAGGGTAGGGAAGGCGAATAATAATGTTAACTATGGCAGAAATCATAGAGGTGAAGATGGTGCGGATAGAAGCTTTGGGAGCATCAAGCTTAAAATACCAAATTTTCGAGGTACATCAGATCCAGAAGCTTATTTGCAATGGAAGAAACAAGTTGAACTTATTTTTGAGTGCCATAGATGTATTGAAGAAAGAAGGTCAAGCTTACTGTTACTCAATTCACAGTTATGCAATAGCACTGGTGGGATCGATTAGTGACTAGTAGGAGAAGGAATTTGGAGTACCCAATTGAAACGTGGGCTAATCTAAAATCAGTCATGAGGAAGCGGTTTGTTCCTAGACATTTCCATAGGGAAATCATGCAAAGACTTCAGGTTCTTAAGCAAGGAAGTAAGAGTGTTGATGATTACTACAAAGAAATGGAGATGTTGATGACTAGGGCTGACTTAGAAGAGGATGTGGAGACAACCATGGCACGTTTCTTGGCTGGTTTGAATCAAGACATAGCTGACCGAGTGGATTTACAGCCATATGTGGAATTAGAAGAAATGGTGCACATTGCCATCAAAGTAGAAAGGCAAGTCCAAATTCGATGAGCCAAGGCAGCGAAATCGAGATATTAAGTGTTGGAAGTGTCAAGGTGTGGGACATATCAGCAAAGAATGTCCAAACAAGAGAGTTATGACTATGAAAAATGGTGAGATAGTGACTGATGAAGAAGAAAGTGATGGTGGTGAGATGCCAGAATTGGAAGACTGTAGTGATGGGGGCATTGAAGAACCAATAAAGGGAGATTTGCTGGTTACTAGGCGTGTTCTTAACATGCAATTGAAGGAGGAAAACCATGAGGATCAGCGAGACAACTTGTTCCATACAAGATGTCATGTTCAAGGGAAGGCTTGCATTGTGATTGTGGATGGTGGTAGCTGTACCAATGTGGTAAGTACACTCTTGGTTGATCGATTGGGGCTGTCTACACAACCTCATCCACGACCTTACAAACTTCAGTGGCTGAATGAATGTGGGGAGGTTAAGGTAAATCGGCAATCTATAGTTTCTTTTTCCATTGGTAAATATCATGATGACGTGTTGTGTGATGTGGTGCCAATGCATGCTGGAGAGATTTTGCTTGGACGTCCATGGCAGTATGATAGGCGAGCTATACATGATGGATACCTCAATCGGTATTCATTCACTAAAGATGGACGAAAGACGATTCTGGCACCGCTCTCTTCCAAAGAAGTATATGAAGATCAATGTAAAATGGAAAGAATGAGACTTGAATTTGAAAAGAAAGAAAAAAAAGAAAGAGAGAAAAAAAGAGTGAACAAAAACTGAATGAAACGAGAGAAAAAGAGAGTGAACAAAAACTGAGTGAAAAGAAAGAGAGAAAAGCGCAACAAAAGCAAATCCAGATTGAAAAAAATAAAAGAGGAGAGAAAAATGTGAGTTTGTTAGCTAGTACAAGTGAGGTTAAACATGTTTTCTTCTCCAAACAGCCTATGTTTGTGCTTTTGTGCAAAGGGCCTTGTTTGGAAACTACTAATGCTAACCAATCTTTGCCCAGTGTGTTTGTTGATCTTTTGCAGGAATATGCTGATTTGTTTCCCGAGGAAATGCCTGATGGGTTGCCACCAATCCGAGGCATAGAGCATCAAATTGACTTCATTCCGGGGGCTGCCATTCCCAATAGGCCAGCATATCGAGCTAATCCTTTCGAGACAAAGGAGATACAGAGACAGGTGGAGGAATTGCTAGCTAAGGGATATGTGAGAGAAAGCTTAAGTCCTTGTTCGGTTCCTGTTATTCTTGTGCCAAAGAAGGACGGGACGTACAGGATGTGCGTGGACTGTCGAGCCATCAATAAAATCACTGTAAAGTATCGACATCCTATTCCTAGATTAGATGATATGCTTGATGAATTACATGGTTCTTGTTTGTTCACAAAAATTGATTTGAAATCTGGTTATTATCAAATTTGAATGAGTGTGGGTGATGAGTGGAAAACAGCGTTTAAGACTAAATATGGGCTGTATGAGTGGTTGGTTATGCCGTTTGGTCTTACTAATGCACCTAGTACATTCATGCGCTTGATGAATCATGTGTTGCGTGAGCACTTGGGTAAATTTGTTGTTGTGTATTTTGATGATATTCTTGTTTACTCTAAGTGTTTGGATGATCCTGTCATGCATGTGCGTATTGTGTTAGACGTTCTTAGGCGTGAGAAGCTGTATGCTAACCTTAATAAGTGTAGTTTTGCATGGATAAGGTTCATTTTCTTGGTTTTGTGGTGACTAGTGATGGTATAGAGGTTGATGAGGACAAGGTCAAGGCTATTAGAGATTGGCCGAGTCCTACGAGTGCTAGTGAGGTGAGGAGTTTTCATGGACTTGCTGGTTTCTATAGGAGGTTTATTAGAAATTTCAGCACCATAGTTGCACCCTTGAATGAGTTAGTTAAGAAAAATGTCACATTTGTTTGGGGAGAGGCCCAAGAACATGCATTTAATGAACTGAAAGATAAATTGTGTAATGCACCTTTTCTTGCTTTGCCTAATTTTGATAAGACTTTTGAGATTGAATGTGATGCAAGTGGCATAGGAATTGGAGCTGTTTTGTTACAGGATCAAAGGCCATTGATGTTCTTTAGTGAAAAATTAAGTGGGGCAGCTTTGAAGTATCCAACGATGACAAAGAGTTATATGCATTGTATCGAGCTTTGCATACATGGCAGCACTATTTGTGGTCAAAGGAGTTTGTGATACATACTGACCATGAGAGTTTGAAACATTTGAAGGGGCAAGATAAGCTGAACCGTAGACATGCCAAATGGGTGGAGTTCATAGAAACATTTCCATATGTGATTAAACACAAGAGAGGTAAGGAAAATGTTGTGGCTGATGCGTTATCGCGAAGGTATGTGTTACTTAATTCTCTTAATGCTAGATTGCTAGGCTTTGAGCATATTAAGGAATTGTATGCCAGTGATGAGGATTTTGGTGACATATATAATTCATGTGGTGATGTGGCTGTTTTGAGAGAATTTCATTTGTTTGATGGTTTCTTGTTTAAGAAAAGTAGGTTGTGTATTCCTAAGTGTTCCATGAGAGAATTGTTAGTTAAGGAAGCACATGGAGGAGGATTGATGGGTCATTTTGGGGTAAGTAAAACCTATGATATGCTGATAGAGCATTTTTATTGGCCTGGTATGAAACATGATGTGCATAAAGTTTGTGAGCATTGCATTACATGTAGAGAAGCTAAGTCTAGGCTGAAACCACATGGTTTGTACACACCACTTCCTGTTCCTAATGGACCTTGGATTGATTTGTCTATGGATTTTGTGCTTGGTTTGCCTAAAACTAGGAAAGGTCGTGATAGTATTTTTGTTGTGGTTGATAGATTTAGTAAAATGGCTCATTTTATACCGTGTCATAAGACCGATGATGCTAAGATGATTGCTGATTTGTTCTTTAAAGAGGTCGATGCGTTTGCATGGTATACCTAAAAGCATTATTAGTGATAGAGATGTTAAATTTTGAGCCATTTCTGGCGTGTTTCGTGGGAAAGTTGGGAACTAAGTTGTTGTTTTCAACAACTTGCCATCCTCAAACCGATGGCCAAACCGAGGTTGTGAATCGAACATTGATTACTTTACTTAGGGCTGTGTTAGAAAAGAACATTAGGACTGGGAGGATTGTTTACCATTTGTGGAGTTTGCTTATAATAGGGCTGTTCATAGCACTACTCATTGTTCTCCTTTTGAAATTGTGTATGGTTTCAATCCGCTTACTCCTTTGGATATATTACCCTTGCCATCTAATGATTTTGTGAGTGTTGATGCTAGTTCAAAGGCAGATTATGTGAAGAAGTTACATCAGCAAGTTAAGGAGAGGATTGAGAAGAAAATGTCAAAGTAGCTTCTAGGGTGAATAAAGGAAGGAAACCAATGTTGTTTCAGCCTGGTGATTGGGTTTGGGTTCATTTTAGCAAAGAACGATTTCCGACAACGAAAGTCTAAACTAAATCCACGAGGAGCTGGTCCTTTTCAAATCCTTGAGCGGATTAATGATAATGCATATAAAGTGGATTTGCCGGTGAGTATAATGTGAGTGCTTCATTTAATGTTGCTGATTTGAGTCCTTTTGATGTAGGTGATGCTTATGATTCGAGGACGAATCCTTTTGAGGAGAGGGGAAATGATGCGAATCAGCTTGGTCAAGAGCAAGGACGTGAGGAGCATGAAGAGATGATCTCCAATCCAATTGTTTTGCCAAGAGGTCCAATTACTAGATCACGAGCCAAAAGATTCAGCAAGCATTAAATTGCCATTTACAAGGCTTGGTGACTTTGGCTAGCAATGGCTTGCATGGACTGCATGGGATGCCACGTTTGGAGACAAGGGCTGAAGATGTCAACTTTAATTTGTTACAAGTTGACATTCACGAATGAGGCTTGATTTAGTGTTTAACCACGTTTTTATTAAGTTTTCCATATCAGAATAGGTTTCCTATTTAGTTTTCCATATCAGAATAGGTTTCCTATTTATTAAGTTTTCCATATCAGAATAGGTTTCCTATTTATTAAGTTTTCCATATCAGAATAGGTTTCCTATTCTATTAAGTTTTCCATATCAGAATAGGTTTTTTTTATGTTATGTAAAGGCTATATATATGCCTAGGACGAATTGTGATGGGTTCTTTTGGATGAAATTTTAACCTAAAAGCCGTTTTGCTTTTATCTTTGTGTTCTTGCGTGAATACATGCTTAAGAAACATTCAAGTAGTTTGATCAACTTTCTTGTGGAGTGTTTCAAATCTAGGATTAGACGCTGAATTGTTTCGAATCTTAGATCTAGATCAATTCAAGGTAATTTGAATTCTAACCGTCATCCTTGAGGTTGTACTGAATTCGACTAGGGGTTTTCAGGTCAGTATTTGGGTTCGTCGTTAAGGAGTTCTCAAAGTCTATTCTTGGAGGTTCCGTATCACTCTACTACAAATTGGAACTCGAAATGGTCCAAGAAAAATGAGAAGGACAAAGACAAGCTAAAGGAAGAGAAGAACAAGGCAGATCCAAAAGGTACTTTTAAAACTCCAAGTTCTTCTAGTTCCAATTCTGAAAAGCATAGGACTATTAAATGCTTTAAATGTCTTGGTGTTGGTCATATTGCTTCTCAATGCCCAAACAAGAAAACAATGTTTGTGAGAGGAGGAGAGGTTGTGTCGAGGAGGAAGAAGATGATTTGACTTCCATGCCCGAGTTGGAAGATTGTTCGATGTGGAAGTTGAGGATGCACCTAGGGTGAATTACTTGTTACTAGGCGAGTTTTAATGCTCAAGTGAAGGAAGATGGAATTGAGCAAAGGGAAAATATTTTTCATTCCAGATGCCTAGTGAATGAGAAGATTTGTAGCCTGATCATTGATGGGGGAAGCTGCACTAATGTGGCTAGTACATTGATGGTAGAAAAACTCGGGTTGGAGTGCTTGAAACACCCTAGGCAGTATAGACTACAATGGCTGAATGACATGGGGGAAATCAAGGTAAATAAACAAGTCCTTGTATCTTTCTCCATTGGAAAGTATTCTGATCAAGTACTTTGTGATGTTGTACCTATGCATGCTTGTCATTTATTGCTCGATCGACCTTGGCAATATGATAGAAGAGTGTTACATGATGGTTTTAAGAATAGGTATTCATTTACTATGGAGATCAGAAATTTGTTCTTGCTCCATTGGCACCAAAAGAGGTATATGAGGACCAAATGCAATTAAAAAGGAGTATGGAGGAATGCAACAAAGACAGGACAAAAACTTCAAGAAAAGCATGACAATACAAAATTGAGGGAAGGTTGAGAACCTTGCAAAAGGGAGCAGAAATCTAAATCAAAAGAAAAGAGAAAGTGAGGCCGAGAGTGAGAAAAGAAAAGTGGGAAAGAGGCCTCAAAAGAAATTCAATTAAAAGGCCCAAATGAGAGAGAGGGTAGAAAGAAACAAAACTTCTATGCAAAAATGAGAGATGTAAGGGTTGCTTGTGTGGAAAGGAGATGTTTGTTTGTACTTTTGTACAAGCAAGCTTATTTTAATGAATCTGACCTTGACCCTTGTTTGCCTAGTAGTGTTGTTTCTCTTTTGCAGGAGTATGGAGATGTTTTCCCTGAGGAGTTGCCTAAGGAATTGCCGCTTATTAGAGGAATAGAACATCAGATTGACTTCATGCCTTGCGCAGATTCCAAATAGACCGACTTATAGGGCTAATCTGAAGAAACTAAGGAACTCCAAAGCAAGTGGAAGAATTGCTACAAAAGGGACACATCGGGGAGGTCTTAGTCCTTGTCTTGTGCAGTGATATTGGTTCCAAAGAAGGATGGGAGTTGGGCATGTGTGTGGATTGTAGAGTCATTAACAAGATAACAGTAAAGTATCGCCATCCTATACCTAGATTGGATGATATGATTGATGAATTGCATGGTGCATGTGGGTTTACCAAAATTGATCTTATGAGTGGTTACCATCAGATTAGAATGAAAATTGGTGATGAATGGAAAACTGCTTTTAAAACAAAACATGGTTTATATGAGTGGCTTGTGATGCCTTTTGGCTTAACTAATGCTCCTAGGAGGTATGCTCTAATCTCTTCTCTTAGTTCTAAGTTGATTGGGTTTGAGTATATAAAAGATTTGTACAAATCAGATTCTGACTTTGCTAATGTGTATGATGCATGTGAACAAGTTTCTTTTCAAAAGTTTTATAGGAATGATGGATATTTGTTTAGAGATAATAAACTATGTATTCCTACTTGTTCTATGCGTGAGATGCTTGCTAAGGAGTCTCATGATGGAGGTTTAATGGGACATTTTGGTATTGCTAAAATACTTGACATATTACAGAGCATTTTATTGGCTAACATGAAAAGGATGTTGAAAGAGTTTGCTCTAGTTGTGTAGCGTGTAGGCAAGCCAAGTCCAAGGTGCAACCACATGGGTTGTAGACGCCTCTACCTGTCCCTATTAGTCCTTGGATTGATATATCTATGGATTTTGTGTTAGGATTGCCTAGGACTAGGAAAGGACGTGATAGCATCTTTGTTGTAGTTGATCGATTTAGTAAAATGGCTCATTTTATTGCATGTCATAAATCTGATGATGCTACACATGTTGCTGATTTGTTTTCTAGGGATGTTGTTAGATTACATGGCATTCCTAGAACCATTGTTTCAGATAGGGATTCTAAGTTTTTAAGTCACTTTTGGCGTGTTCTATGGAATAAAATGGGAACAAAGCTTTTGTTTTCTACAACTTGTCATCCCCAAATAGATGGACAAACTGAAGTGGTTAATAGAACCTTAGGATCTTTATTGCGTGCTGTTGTGGGTAAAAATTTGAAAGCTTGGGAAGATTGTTTGCCTTTGATTGAGTTTGCATATAATAGAAGCATTCATTCTTCTACAGGTTATTCTCCATTTGAGATTGTGTATGGTTTTAACCCATTAACTCCATTGGATTTGTTGCCTTTACCCTTGAATGAGATTGTTAATGTAGATGGGCAGCAAAGGGCCGAATTGGTTAAGACAATACATGAGAAAGCTAGGCAGCACATTGAGGAAAAGAACAAGAAGTATGCTCAAAGAGCCAATCAAGGGCGTAGGGTGATGAAGTTTGAACCTAGAGATTGGGTTTGGGTGCACTTCAGGAAGGAGAGATTTCCTATACAAAGGAAGTCCAAGCTTGATCCTAGAGGGGATGGTCCTTTTCAAGTGCTTGAACGCATCAATGACAATGCCTATAGCGTGGATTTTCCAGGAGAGTATAGTGTTAGTGCTACTTTTAATGTTTCTGATTTATCTCCCTTTGATAACGTAGGTCTTGATTCGAGGACGAATCCTTTTGAGGAGGGAGGGAATGATACAACTCACCAAGGCAATGGAGACTTGAGGATGCCAATGGGTCCAATTACAAGGTCGCGCTCCAACAAGCTCAAAACACAATTTCAGATTTATGTACAAGCTTTTGTTTCACAAGAACTTCAAGAAGTTTTGTTGATCAAGCTTGGAGAAGAGCTTAGGAAGACACCTAAGTGTGTGTGCACATTGGAGGCTTCAAACCAAGAGGGCTAACACTTAGCCAATTTTCACAAGCACAAGTCTAATCAATGGGCTTGGGCTTATTTTATCTTATAAGGGGCATGTGGACTTCTTTTAGGCTTTTTCATGGGCTGATTTGCATTAAGTGTGCATGTGCTTCATTAAAAAGTCATGTGCATGTTTTATTTTAAGGAACCAAGCTTGTGGGCCTAGTTTAAAGCCCAATTCGCCCTCTTAAGTTAGTCTTCTATTTTGTGGTTTTCTTATTCTATTTGGACAAGGACTAGTCAATTTTAATTAGTTTTGAAGCCCAAATCCATGTGGGATTTATTCTTGGGCAGATTTGTTTCAAGAAGGCCTTTTGATATTTTGGGCTTTCTTTAGAGTTTTTAGGTTATCTTTGTTAGGGTTTACATTGCAAAGGGTATTTAAACCTTTGCTTTAGCCATGAACACGAGTTTTTAGAGAGATCAATAAAATTAGAAAGCATTCTTCAAGAGAGAATTGAGATTCTTGCTTGTTTTACCTTAAGGATTGATTCAACTTATCAAGTAAGTTCTAACTTGTGGCGTTAATTCAATTCCTACAATCTTATACTCTTTGTTACCAATTCCTTGCTGTTTTGGGGGTGAAGGGTCTTGTTAGATTAATTGAATTTAGGTTTGGGAACAATCATTGAAACGGAGGTGATCTAGACATTGATTCTAGGTTGTTGCCGTATCATTTGCTACAGCTTTAAATCCTCGCTGCGCTATCCTCTCCTTCTTCTGGTATCTAAATCATTTGCCTTTGAATCTTTTCCTTTAGCAATCTACTTTCTCCTTGTTGTTGTATCCTCAACAAATTAGATTTACCACTTGTTCTTCAAGGACAATTTGGTTAACAACATCCTTTGGTGGGAAAGGAGAAGAAATGTTTAGAGGAGATTTTCTTAGAAGAAGAAGAACAAAAAATGAAACTCTTTCAATTGGTATTTTCGATTCTACCTTGCATGAAAGGAGAGAAGGTGTCAAGAACAAGCAAGATGTCTTTCTTTCACTCCAATTTTGGTTATGCATTAATGGAAGAAGAGAGAGGCATCCAATGCATCACTTCTTGCATTAATCAATCATAAAATAGCTAATAAATGAGACTCTCTTCATTTATCTTTAAAATGGCTATATGAAAAGACTATAACCTAAAATTGAATAACCAATTTCGATTTTGGCAAGAAGAATGAAGGAAAATGGTCCATCTAATGTACATCTTTCATCTTTAATTTAATGAATGCAAATAGGTTACATGCTAACATTAAAAGACAACGATTAAACCATTTAATGATAAGTTCATAACTCCAAATCTTTATTTTAGCATTTTAATGCCAAATGTGTAGCTGCACATTTAACCTAAGAAAACCAAGATTGCTACTTCTCCTTTTAAAAAATTATTTTAATATAATTAATCTAATTAATTACATTAAACCAAAATCTAGCCCATTTCTAAATGTACATTTGGGCTTCTAATTAATCATTAATTAGACCAAGCCCAACATTCAATTATGGGCTTCTAAAACCTCCATTTATATTTCTTACTTAGCTTGATAACCTTCTTTAAAGCCAAGTGGGGAATCTTATTGAACTTTGATAATTCAAGCTCCAATAAGCTTAGAATTAATTCAATCTCATTAGAATTAATTCTAGCTTATTAACTAAATGTCATTCCACGAAAGACAATTAGTTGAACTCTTGAATTATTAAATATTATGAGAATACATGTTTTATGTCTAATTGCAAACCCTATTTAGAACCTTATTATAGCCATCCGCACAATAAAAGGTAAAATTACCTTTTTGCCCTTATGTTGGTTTTTCCTTCTAGATCTCCCGTTTTACATTACATGGTGATTAACACACAAGATCTCATCTTGGTGTCAAGACTTGATGGGTAGCTAGTCCATCAAACTAATGGCGCCGGTTTAATCACCAAATCCCCTTAAAACATCTAGAAGTGATGATAGCACTATAAACTCTTTATTTGAGTGAATGTTCCCTGATACATGTGTCAATTAATAATTCCAACATCCAGACATTGGATAAATAATAAGCGAATTATAATGAAACATATATGAGTTCACCACTCATCAAGATTTTCATAATAAGCGAATGCTTAAGCTATATGTTTTAAAATTAAAGTAACAACCCACTTTATTCTTGAAACATACTTGATTCTACATTCATTTAATAGTGCCATTATCGATAGTCTACTACTATCATTATATAAAACTCATCATTTTCTTTAAGTAAACTCCTTTACTTATATGGAGATAAATCGCAACACTACAGTCTAAACCATAATCAAGTAACCGACTTGATTATTCAATTGTGAATCAATTAATTCAGATTATAATAATATACATGTTTCCCATACATCTCTATGTATATGTATATTACTTACAAAATAATCTGGTTAAAATATTACTAACAAAAGAATCTTGGTACCTTTTGACCAGATATATAATGCTCACACAGATAAAACCAAACCCTTTTATTTTATTAATAATAAATATTTTCATTACAAAACTGTAACTGAAGAAGATAAAGTTACATGTAAATACACTTGCTTTCCAAGGCACTATATTTACATAACTCCAACAAGGTTCTGTGGGAATCTTTACCACATCCACCTCTCCACGTTGTATTGTCTTCCTTATGAGATGATACTTTCTGTCAATATGTTTGGCAGCTTTGTGGTTTCGAGGTTCTTTAGAATTAGTCACTACCTCACTATTATCACAATAAAGTCTAATGGCTTTTTCTGCCTCTGGAACTACCTTCAAATCATTTAGAAACTTTCGGAGTCAGACTGCTTCCTTTGCTTCTTCACAAGCAGCAACATAATCAACCTCCATAGTCGAATTAGCAATACAAGATTGCTTGACACTCCTCCAAACTATGTGATACGGCAACAACCTAGAATCAATGTCTAGATCACCTCCGTTTTAATGATTATTCCCAAACCTAAATTCAATCAATCTAACAAGACCCTTCACCCCCAAAACAGCAAAGAATTGGTAACAAAGAGTATAAGATTGTAGGAATTGAATTAACGCCACAAGTTAGAACTTACTTGATAAGTTGAATCAATCCTTAACGTAAAACAAGCAAAATCTCAATTCTCTCTTGAAGAATGCTTTCTAATTTTATTGATCTCTCTAAACTCGTGTTCATGGCTAAAGCAAGGGTTTAAATACCCTTTGCAATGTAAACCCTAACAAAGATAACCTAAAAATCCTAAAGAAAGCCCAAAATATCAAAAAGGCCTTCTTGAAACAAATCTGCCCAAGAATAAATCCCACATGGATTTGGGCTTCAAAACTAATTAAAATTGACTAGTCCTTGTCCAAATAGGATAAGAAAACCACAAAATAGAAGACTAACTTAAGAGGGGCGAATTGGGCTTTTTAACTAGGCCCACAAGCTTGGTTCCTTAAAATAAAAAATGCACATGACTTTTTTTAATAAAGCACATGCACACTTAATGCAAACCAGCCCATGAAAAAGCCTAAAAGAAGTCCACATGCCCTTTATAAGATAAAATAAGCTCAAGCCCATTGATTAGACTTGTGCTTGTGAAAATTGGCTAAGTGTTAGCCCTCTTGATTTGATGCCTCTAATGTGCACACACACTTAGGTGTCTTCCTAAGCTTTTCCCCAAGCTTGATCAACAAAACTTCTTGAAGTTCTTGTGAAACAAAAGCTTGTACATAAATCGGAAATTGTGCTTTAAGCTTGTTGGAGCGTGACCTTGTAATTGGACCCATTGGCATACTCAAGTCTCCATTGCCTTGGTGAGTTGTATCATTCCCTCCCTCCTCAAAAGGATTCGTCCTCGAATCTAGACCTACATTATCAAAGGGAGATAAATTAGAAACATTAAAAGTAGAACTAACACTATACTCTCCTGGCAAATCCACCCTATAGGCATTGTCATTGATGCGTTCAAGTACTTGAAAAGGACCATCCCCTCTAGGATCAAGCTTGGACTTCCTTTGTTTAGGAAATCTCTCCTTCCTGAAGTGCACCCAAACCCAATCTCCAGGTTCAAACTTCATCTCCCTACGCCCTTGATTGGCTCTTTGAGCATACTTCCTGAAGTGCACCCAAACCCAATTTCTTGATGTTGCATAGCCTCCAAAGTAAAGAATGTGTGTTGATCAGCCTCATTATTCTTTTCATCCTTGTCACTACCTTTACTATCCTTTGAATTGGACATGATGTAAAACCTGCAAAAATACGTTAGAATAGCTCCTCACGCACTCCCTCACGTGTTTCTCTCTAAATCAGATTGGATACCCTCGTGTTTCACTCAAGAAGATGGCTTTTACCCTCAAATGAGCTTACACACTCTTGCCTTTTACCACTTTAGATTCTAGCACAGTTTTACTTGTCCGGATCAATCACTACCAACCAAATAAACACAACAGCAACGTAATTCAAAAGGAAAGCAACGAATACCTAAATAAAGGAAGAAAAACACAAAGCTAGATTCAATTTAATGTAAAGAAAACAAGGAAGACTAAAATAAAAACATACTAGATGGAGAAAACGTATGTGAACGATTTTTGGTACCAATTGAGCAATATGAAACAAGATTACTCAATTCAAGTGTAATGGAAACAAAAAGGACAGCAAACAAAAAAAACAACCAAAGAGTTGAAGAAAAGACGAAACTAGGAATTAAACTCAACCCTAAACCCAAATTAGCAAGAACATTCCAATCTGCCCCAATTACTCAAGAACTTAAAGATAAGCAATTATATCAAAGACACACGTTTTGAGCAAAGAACGTAAATCTTGAAACAAGAAAGTGTTTGTTGGTGCAAGAAAACAAGTATGGATGAGTTTCTTTAATGAAGGATGTGTTCTTGAAGAATCTTGAATAGAAACGAAATTAAAGAATTCTTGAATGATCAGCTTCGTTCTTGACGAATCTTGCAAGCAAATCAACTCAAACTCACAAAGATTCACAATCTTGATTTTCTTTTTTTTTAACTTCTTTCTTTCTTTCTTTTCTTTCTTTTCTTCTTTTTCTTTCATTCTTTCCTTCTTTTCTTTCTTTCTTTCTTTCTTTCTTTCTTTCCTTTCTTTCTTTTCTTTTCTTTTCTTTTTTTCTTTCTTCTTTTTTTTTTCGAATTTTAATGATGAACTAACTATAATAATCAAGAACAAACAGAAAATTAAAGATAAAGATTGAATTTAAAACCTAGGCTCTGATACCAAAGATGATACGACAACAACCTAGAAAGAAAAAGACTAATTTAAGAGAGGCGAATTGGGCTTTTAAACTAGGCCCACAAGCTTGGTTCCTTAAAATAAAACATGCACATGACTTTTTTTAATAAAGCACATGAACACTTAATGCAAACCAGCCCATGAAAAAGCCTAAAAGAATCCCACATGCCCTTTATAAGATAAAATAAGCTCAAGCCCATTGATTAGACTTGTGCTTGTGAAAATTGGCTAAGTGTTAGCCCTCTTGATTTGATGCCTCCAATGTGCACACACACTTAGGTGTCTTCCTAAGCTTTTCCCCAAGCTTGATCAACAAAACTTCTTGAAGTTCTTGTGAAACAAAAGCTTGTACATAAATCTGAAATTGTGCTTTAAGCTTGTTCGAGCGTGACCTTGTAATTGGACCCATTGGCATCCTCAAGTATCCATTGCCTTGGTGAGTTGTAACACTATGGCTCACCTCCAAACAATGGTAAGAGGCGTGCTGTTAGAAAGCAACAGAACCTTGAGGTCAGGGGTTCGAATCCTGACCAAAGAGGACAATACTGTTTAAGGTTGGATGCCGCGGTATAACCTGCAAACACACGCCGGGGTATAACCTCCAAACATGATACGACAACAACCTAGAATCAATGTCTAGATCACCTCCGTTTCAATGATTGATCTCACATCTAAATTCAATCAATCTAACAAGACCCTTCACCCCCAAAACAGCAAGGAATTGGTAACAAAGAGTATAAGATTGTAGGAATTGAATTAACACCACAAGTTAGAACTTACTTGATAAGTTGAATCAATCCTTAAGGTAAAACAAGCAAGAATCTCAATTCTCTTTTGAAGAATGCTTTCTAATTTTATTGATCTCTCTAAAACTCGTGTTCATGGCTAAAGCAAGGGTTTAAATACCCTTTGCAATGTAAACCCTAACAAAGATAACCTAAAAACCCTAAAAAAAAGCCCAAAATATCAAAAAGGCCTTTTTGAAACAAATCTGCCAAAGAATAAATCCCACATGGATTTGGGCTTCAAAACTAATTAAAATTGACTAGTCCTTGTCCAAATAGGATAAGAAAACCACAAAATAGAAGACTAACTTAAGAGGGGCGAATTGGGCTTTTAAACTAGGCCCACAAGCTTGGTTCCTTAAAATAAAACATGCACATGACATTTTTAATAAAGCACATGCACACTTAATGCAAACCAGCCCATGAAAAAGTCTAAAAGAAGTCCACATTCCCTTTATAAGATAAAATAAGCCCAAGCCCATTGATTAGACTTGTGCTTGTGAAAATTGGCTAAGTGTTAGCCCTCTTGATTTGATGCCTCCAATGTGCACACACACTTAGGTGTCTTCCTAAGCTCTTCCCCAAGCTTGATCAACAAAACTTCTTGAAGTTTTTGTGAAACAAAAGCTTGTACATAAATCTAAAATTGTGCTTTGAGCTTGTTGGAGTGTGACCTTGTAATTGGACCCATTGGCATCCTCAAATCTCCATTGCAACAAAAGCTTGTACATAAATCTGAAATTGTGCTTTAAGCTTGTTGGAGCGTGACCTTGTAATTGGACCCATTGGCATCCTCAAATCTCCATTGCCTTGGTGAGTTGTATCAAAACACCTACGGGTGGGGTGTGGGGTCCAACAATAACCTTCCTTAAAGCCAAGTGGGGAATCTTATTGGATTTTGATAATTCAAGCTCCAATAAGCCCAGAAATAATTCAATCTCATTGGAATTAATTCTAGCTTATTAACTAAATGTCATTCAACTAAAGATAATTAGTTGAAGTCTTGAATTATTAAATATTATGAGAATTTGTCTAATTGCAAACCCTATTTAGAACCTTATTATAGCCATCCACACAACAAAGGGTAAAATTACCGTTTTGCCCTTATGATACGGAACCTCCAAGAATAGACTTTGAGAACTCCTTAACGACGAACCCAAATACTGACCTGAAAACCCCTAGTCGAATTCAGTACAACCTCAAGGATGAAGGTTAGAATTCAGATTACCTTGAATTGATCTAGATCTAAGATTCGAAACAATTCAGCCTCTAATCCTAGATTTGAAACACTCCACAAGAAAGTTGATCAAACTACTTGAATGTTTCTGAAGCATGTATTCACATAAGAACACAAAGATAAAAGCAAACGGCTTTTAGGTTAAAATTTCATCCCAAAAAAACCATCACAATTAGTCCTAGGCATATATATAGCCTTTACATAACATAAAAAAAACCTATTTCGATATGGAAAACTTAATAGAATAGGAAACCTATTCGATATGGAAAACTTAATAAAATAGGAAACCTATTCGATATGGAAAACTTAATAAATAGGAAACCTATTCGATATGGAAAACTTAATAAATAGGAAACCTATTCGATATGGAAAACTGAATAGAAACCTATTCGATATGGAAAACTTAATAAAACGTGGTTAAACACTAAATCAAGCCTCATTCGTGAATGTCAACTTGTAACAAATTAAAGTTGACATCTTCAGCCCTTGTCTCCAAACGTGGCATCCCATGCAGTCCATGCAAGCCATTGTTAGCCAAAGTCACCAAGCCTTGTAAATGGCAATTTAATGCTTCTGAATCTTTTGGCTCGTGATCTAGTAATTGGACCTCTTGGAAAACAATTGGATTGAGATCATCTCTTCATGCTCCTCACGTCCTTGCTCTTGACCAAGCTGATTCGCATCATTTCCCTCTCCTCAAAAGGATTCGTCCTCGAATCATAAGCATCACCTACATCAAAAGGACTCAAATCAGCAACATTAAATGAAGCACTCACATTATACTCACCTGGCAAATCCACTTTATATGCATTATCATTAATCCGCTCAAGGATTTGAAAAGGACCACTCCTCGTGGATTTAGTTTAGACTTTCGTTGTCATGAAATCGTTCTTTGCGAAAATGAACCCAAACCCAATCACCAGCTGAAACAACATTGGTGTCCTTCCTTTATTCACCCTAGAAGCTACTTTGACATTTTGCTTCTCAATCCTCTCCTTAACTTGCTGATGTAACTTCTTCACATAATCTGCCTTTGAACTAGCATCAACACTCACAAAATCATTAGATGGCAAGGTAATATATCCAAAGGAGTGTTTAATTGAAACCATACACAATTTCAAAAGGAGAACAATGAGTAGTGCTATGAACAGCCCTATTATAAGCAAACTCCACAAATGGTAAACAATCCTCCCACGCCCTAATGTTCTTTTCTAACACAGCCCTAAGTAAAGTAATCAATGTTCGATTCACAACCTCGGTTTGGCCATCGGTTTGAGGATGGCAAGTTGTTGAAAACAACAACTTAGTTCCCAACTTTCCCCACGAACACGCCATGAAATGGCTCAAAATTTAACATCTCTATCAGTAATAATGCTTTTAGGTATACCATGCAAACGCATCGACCCTTTAAAGAACAAATCAGCAATCATCTTAGCATCATCGGTCTTATGACACGGTATAAAATGAGCCATTTTACTAAATCTATCAACCACAACAAAAATACTATCACGACCTTTCCTAGTTTTAGGCAAACCAAGCACAAAATCCATAGACAAATCAATCCAAGGTCCATTAGGAACAGGAAGTGGTGTGTACAAACCATGTGGTTTCAGCCTAGACTTAGCTTCTCTACATGTAATGCAATGCTCACAAACTTTATGCACATCATGTTTCATACCAGCCAATAAAATGCTCTATCAGCATATCATAGGTTTTACTTACCCCAAAATGACCCATCAATCCTCCTCCATGTGCTTCCTTAACTAACAATTCTCTCATGGAACACTTAGGAATACACAACCTACTTTTCTTAAACAAGAAACCATCAAACAAATGAAATTCTCTCAAAACAGCCACATCACCACATGAATTATATATGTCACCAAAATCCTCATCACGGCATACAATTCCTTAATATGCTCAAAGCCTAGCAATCTAGCACTAAGAGAATTAAGTAACACATACCTTCGCGATAACGCATCAGCCACAACATTTTCCTTACCTCTCTTGTATTTAATCACATATGGAAATGTTTCTATGAACTCCACCCATTTGGCATGTCTACGGTTCAGCTTATCTTGCCCTTCAAATGTTTCAAACTCTCATGGTCAGTATGTATCACAAACTCCTTTGACCACAAATAGTGCTGCCATGTATGCAAAGCTCGATACAATGCATATAACTCTTTGTCATACGTTGGATACTTCAAAGCTGCCCCACTTAATTTTTCACTAAAGAACATCAATGGCCTTTGATCCTGTAACAAAACAGCTCCAATTCCTATGCCACTTGCATCACATTCAATCTCAAAAGTCTTATCAAAATTAGGCAAAGCAAGCAAAGGTGCATTACACAATTTATCTTTCAGTTCATTAAATGCATGTTCTTGGGCCTCTCCCCAAACAAATGTGACATTTTTCTTAACTAACTCATTCAAGGGTGCAGCTATGGTGCTGAAATTTCTAATAAACCTCCTATAGAAACCAGCAAGTCCATGAAAACTCCTCACCTCACTAGCACTCGTAGGACTCGGCCAATCTCTAATAGCCTTGACCTTGTCCTCATCAACCTCTATACCATCACTAGTCACCACAAAACCAAGAAAATGAACCTTATCCATGCAAAAACTACACTTATTAAGGTTAGCATACAGCTTCTCACGCCTAAGAACGTCTAACACAATACGCACATGCATGACATGATCATCCAAACACTTAGAGTAAACAAGAATATCATCAAAATACACAACAACAAATTTACCCAAGTGCTCACGCAACACATGATTCATCAAGCGCATGAATGTACTAGGTGCATTAGTAAGACCAAACGGCATAACCAACCACTCATACAGCCCATATTTAGTCTTAAACGCTGTTTTCCACTCATCACCCACACTCATTCAAATTTGATAATAACCAGATTTCAAATCAATTTTTGTGAACAAACAAGAACCATGTAATTCATCAAGCATATCATCTAATCTAGGAATAGGATGTCGATACTTTACAGTGATTTTATTGATGGCTCGACAGTCCACGCACATCCTGTACGCCCCTGTCCTTCTTTGGCACAAGAATAACAGAACCGAACAAGGACTTAAGCTTTCTCTCACATATCCCTTAGCTAGCAATTCCTCCACCTGTCTCAGATCTCCTTTGTCTCGAAAGGATTAGCTCGATATATGGCCTATTGGGAATGGCAGCCCCGGAATGAAGTCAATTTGATGCTCTATGCCTCGGATTGGTGGCAACCCATCAGGCATTTCCTCGGAAACAAATCAGCATATTCTGCAAAAGATCAACAAACACACTGGGCAAAGATTGGTTAGCATTAGTAGTTTCCAAACAAGGCCCTTTGCACAAAAGCACAAACATAGGCTGTTTGGAGAAGAAAACATGTTTAACCTCACTTGTACTAGCTAACAAACTCACATTTTTCTCCTCTTTTATTTTTTCAATCTGGATTTGCTTTTGTTGCGCTTTTCTCTTTTCTTTTCACTCGCTTTTGTTCACTCTCTTTTCTCTCGTTTCATTCAGTTTTGTTCACTCTTTTTTTTCTCTCTTTTCACTTTTTTTTTCTTTCTTTTCAAATTCAAGTCTCATTCTTTCCATTTTACATTGATCTTCATATACTTCTTTGGAAGAGAGCGATGCCAGAATCGTCTTTCGTCCATCTTTAGTGAATGAATACCGATTGAGGTATCCATCATGTATAGCTCGCCTATCATACTGCCATGGACGTCCAAGCAAAATCTCTCCATCAACATCTCCATTTCTTTGTAGTAATCATCAACACTCTTACTTCCTTGCTTAAGAACCTGAAGTCTTTGCATGATTTCCCTATGGAAATGTCTAGGAAAAAACCGCTTCCTCATGACTGATTTTAGATCAGCCCACGCTTCAATTGGTACTCCAAATTCCTTCTCCTACTAGTCACTAATCGATCCCACCAGCTATTGCATAATCTGTGAATTGAGTAACGAGAAGCTTGACCTTCTTTTCTTCAATACATCTATGGCACTCAAAATAAGTTCAACTTGTTTCTCCCATTGCAAATAAGCTTCGGATCCGATGTACCTCGAAAATTTGGTATTTTAAGCTTGATGCTCCCAAAGCTTCTATCCGCACCATCTTCACCTCTACGATTTCTGTCATAGTTAACATTATTATTCGCCTTCCCTACCCCTTCCAGCACCACGGCCTCTTCTTCCTCCACCTCTAGGGAAAATTAGTTCAACATCATTGCATCTCCTCCTCAAGCTCATGGTCATCTTCCTCAAATTCTGGTTGTTGCACCTGATTTCGACCACCAACTTGTCTTCCTTGTCGTTCGGAGTTGCTCTTTCAACATTCCGCAACCTTAAATTCATACGCTCCAAGGTTTCGTTTATATTCTCCATGGCTCGGTATAAACGTGTAAATTCGCTTGTTGAGCCTCACGCAACCTATCCGGATCAATCTGAACTCTCCTTTCATCATCACCTTGATTAGACATTATACTGCAAGAAAAGGTTAGTACAAACAAATATAGGCCTCACAACACTCCCTCGTGTTTACACTCAAATAATGAAGGTTGTTCACTCGTGTTTCACTCAATTGATGTTTTCGCTCAAGGTTCAGCTCACACCTCTTAAGTTGATTTCTTTTATGTTCTTAGGAGAATCACACTTTATGAAACAATTCCAATAGCCTTCCTCGTGATGTATCCCGAACCTAAAATTCCCAATGCCTCACTAATCAAGTCGGTTCAAACAGCCCCCATCAATGGTGAAAATTTCGGGACTGAAAAATTATATTGATTCTAACCCACCTAGATTCGATCCTTATCTCCTAAATAGCAAGGAGAATGAAAATTTTTGTAGAAGGGATTTTGTATTTTTTTTTTGCTCCCTCTCACTATCTCTTTGAAGACAACCTCAATTCACCCCAACGAAACAAGGATAGCAACAAAGAACAAGACCAGAACAAGATCAAATTTAGAAACGAAAACGAAATTGATAGGGATAAAACCTGATCTAGAGCCGAGCTCGATACCAAATGATACGGAACCTCCAAGAATAGATTTTGAGAACTCGTTAACCATTTAACCCAAATACTGACCTGAAAACCCCTAGTCGAATTCAGTACAACCTCAAGGATGAAGGTTAGAATTCAGATTACCTTAAATTGATCTAGATCTAAGTTTCGAAACAATTCAGCCTCTAATCCTAGATTTGAAACACTCCACAAGAAAGTTGATCAAACTACTTGAATGTTTCAAGCATGTATTCACGAAGAACACAAAGATAAAAGCCAAACGACTTTTAGGTTAAAATTTCATCCCCAAAAAACCATCACAATTCGCCCTAGGCATATATATAGCCTTTACATAACATAAAAAAAACCTATTCGATATGGAAACTTAATAGAATAGGAAACCTATTCGATATGGAAAACTTAATAAAATAGGAAACCTATTCGATATGGAAAACTTAATAAATGGGAAACCTATTCGATATGGAAAACTTAATAAATAGGAAACCTATTCGATATGGAAAACCGAATAGGAAACCTATTCGATATGGAAAACTTAATAAAACGTGGTTAAACACTAAATCAAGCCTCATTCGTGAATGTCAACTTGTAACAAATTAAAGTTGACATCTTCAGCCCTTGTCTCCAAACGTGGCATCCCATGCAGTCCATGCAAGCCATTGCTAGCCAAAGTCACCAAGCCTTGTAAATGGCAATTTAATGCTTGCTGAATCTTTTTGGCTCGTGATCTAGTAATTGGACCTCTTGGCAAAACAATTGGATTGTAGATCATCTCTTCATGCTCCTCACGTCCTTGCTCTTGACCAAGCTGATTCGCATCACCTTATGTTGGTTTTTCCTTCTAGATCTCTCATTTTACTTTATATGGTGATTAACACATAAGATCTCATCTCAGTTTTAAGACTTGATGGGTAGCTAGTCCATCAAACTACTGGAGTCAGTTTAATCACCAAATCTCCTTAAAACATCTAGAAGAGATGATGATAACAACTCTTTATTTGAGTGAATGTTCCCTGATACATGTTTCAATTAATAATTCCAACATGCAGACACTGGATTAATACTCTGTAAAAATCCATTTCGATCATATCAAGAATTATAATGAAACATATATGAGTTCACCACTCATCAAGATTATGGTTCATAATAAGCGAATGTTTAAGTTGTATGCTTTAAGATTAAAGTAACGGCCCACTTTATTCTTGAAAACATACTTGATTCCAGGTTCATTTAATAGTGCCATTATCGATAGTCAACTAGTATCATGATATGAAACTCATGATTCCCTTGAAGTAAACTCCTTTACTTATATGAAGATAAATCGCAACACTACAGTCTAAATCGTAATCAAGCGACCAACTTGATTATTCAACTGTGAATCAATTAATTCAGATTCTAATAATATACATGTTTCCCATACATCTCTATGTATATTTATATTACTTACAAAAGAATCTTGGTATCTTATGACCAGATATATAATGCTCATACAGATAAAACCAAACTCTTTTGTTTTATTAATAATAAATATTTTCATTACAAAACTGTAACTGAAGAAGATAAAGTTACATGTAAATACACTTGCTTTTCAGGGCACTATATTTACATAACTCCAACAATCTCCAACTTGCCCTAAAGGAAGTTTGACATATCCCTGATTCCCATCCCTTCTAGGTGACCCTCAAAGCTCTTTTGAGTCAATGTCTTTGTGAACAGATCAGCAAGGTTTTGCTCGGTGGGAATCTTTACCACATCCACTTCTCCACGTTGTATTATCTCCCTTATAAGATGATACTTTTGCTCAATGTGTTTGGCAGCTTTGTGGTTCTGAGGTTCTTTAGAATTAGCCACTGCCCCACTATTATCACAATAAAGTGTAATGGCCTTTTCTGCCTCTAGAACTACCTCCAAATCATTTAGGAACTTCAGGAGCCAGACTGCTTCCTTTGCTGCTTTACAAGCAGCAACATACTCAGCCTCCATAGTCGAATCAGTTATACAAGATTGCTTGACACTCCTCCTGATACGGCAATAACCTAGAATCAATGTCTAGAACACCTCCGTTTCAATGATTGTTCCCAAACCTAAATTCAATCAATCTAACAAGACTGTTCACCCACAAAACAGCCAGGATTTGGTAACAAAGAGTATAAAGATTGTAGGAATTGGGCTTTTAAACTAGGCCCACAAGTTTGGTTCCTTAAAATAAAACATGCACATGACTTTTTTAATGAAGCACATGCAACTTAATGAAAATTAGCCCATGAAAAAGCCTAAAAGAAGTCCACATGCTCTTTATAAGATAAAATAAGTCCAAGCCCATTGATTAGACTTGTGCTTGTGAAAATTTGCTAAGTGTTAGCCCTCTTGGTTTGATGCCTCCAATGTGCACACACACTTAGGTGTCTTCCTAAGCTCTTCCCCAAGATTAATCAACAAAACTTCTTGAAGTTCTTGTGAAAAAAAAGCTTGTACATAAATATGAAGTTGTGCTTTGAGTTTGTTGGAGCGTGACCTTGTAATTGGACCCATTGGCATCCTCAAGTCTCCATTGCCTTGGTGAGTTGTATCATTCCCTCCCTACTCAAAAGGATTCGTCCTCGAATCAAGACCTACATTATCAAAGGGAGATAAATTAGAAACATTAAAAGCAGCACTAACACCATACTCACCTAACAAATCCACCCTATAGGCATTGTCATTGATGCGTTCAAGCATTTGAAAAGGACCATCCCCTCTAGGATCAAGCTTAGACTTCCTCTGTTTAGGAAATCTCTCCTTCCTGAAGTGCACCCAAACCTAATCTCTAGGTTCAAACTTCATCACCCTACGCCCTTGATTGGCTCTTTGAGCATACTTCTTGTTCTTTTCCTCAATGTGCTGCCTAGCTTTCTCATGTATTGTCTTAACCAATTCGGTCATTTGCTGCCCATCTACATTAACAATCTCATTCAAGGGTAAAGGCAACAAATCCAATGGATTTAATGGGTTAAAACCATACACAATCTCAAATGGAGAATAACCTGTAGAAGAATGAATGCTTCTATTATATGCAAACTCAATCAAAGGCAAACAATCTTTCCAAGCTTTAAAATTTTTACCCACAACAGCATGCAATAAAGATCCTAAGGTTCTATTAACCACTTCAGTTTGTCCATCTGTTTGGGGATGACAAGTTGTAGAAAATAAAAGCTTTGTTCCCAATTTATTCCATAGAACACGCCAAAAGTGACTTAAAAACTTAGAATCCCTAAAAAACAAATCAGCAACATGTGTAGATTCATCAGATTTATGACATGCAATAAAATGAGCCATTTTACTAAATCGATCAACTACAACAAAGATGCTATCACGTCCTTTCCTAGTCCTAGGCAATCCTAACACAAAATCCATAGATATATCAATCCAAGGACTAATAGAGACAGGTAGAGGCGTGTACAACCCATGTGGTTGCACCTTGGATTTGGCGTGCCTACATGCTACGCAACTAGAGCAAACTCTTTCAACATCCTTTTTCATGTTAGGCCAATAAAAATGCTCCTGTAATATGTCAAGTGTTTTAGCAATACCAAAATGTCCCATTAAACCTCCATCATGAGACTCCCTAGCAAGCATCTCATGCATAGAAAAAGTAGGAATACATAGTTTATTATCTCTAAACAAATATCCATCATTCCTATAAAACTTTTGAAAAGAAACCTCCTAGACAATGCATCAGCGATCACATTTTCTTTACCTTGCTTGCATTTCACAACATATGGGAATGTCTCTATGAACTCCAACCACTTAGCATGTCTTTTATTTAACTTACCTTGGCCCTTAAGATTCTTCAAACTCTCATGATCAGTGTGAATCACGAATTCCTTTGGCCATAGATAATGTTGCCAAGTTTGTAGAGCTCTTACCAATGCATATAGCTCCTTGTCATAGAGACATTCAACTTCTCACTAAAATAGGCAATGGGACGCCTTCCCTGCAATAAAACAGCACCAATACCTATCCCAGAGGCATCACATTCATTCTCAAAAGTAGAAGAAAAATCAGGTAAACTCAAAATACGTGCAGAATAAAGTTTTTCTTTCAGAGTGTTAAAAGCAATTTCCTACGCCTCTCCCCACTTAAATCCTACCTCCTTTTTAACAATCTCAGTCAATGGAGCTGTAATGGAACTAAAATCTTTCACAAACCTCCTATAGAAACTAGCAAGTCCATGAAAAGATCTCACCTGAGTAACACTTGTAGGTCTCGGCCACTCCCTAATTGCCTTGACCTTTTCTTGGTCCACCTCAATTTCATTAGAAGAAACAACATAACCAAGAAATATGACACGATCCATGCAAAATATACACTTCTTTAACTTAGCATACAACTTTTCTGCCCTAAGTGCATCTAAGACAAGCCTAAGATGCTCAATATGCTCATTAATGCTTTTGCTATAGATCAATATGTCATCAAAATATACCACAACAAACTTACCAATAAATGACCTCAAAACATGATTCATCAAACGCATAAATGTACTAGGAGCATTAGTTAAGCCAAAAGGCATCACAAGCCACTCATATAAATCATGTTTTGTTTTAAAAGCGTTTTCCATTCATCACCAATTTTCATTCTAATCGATGGTAACCACTCATAAGATCAATTTTGGTAAACACACATGCACCATGCAATTCATCAATCATATCATCCAATCTAGGTATAGGATGGCGATACTTTACCGTTATCTTGTTAACAGCTCTGCAATCCACACACATGCACCAACTCCCATCCTTCTTTGGAACCAATATCACTGGCACGGCACAAGGACTAAGACTCTCCCTGATGTGTCCCTTTTGTAGCAATTCTTCCACTTGCTTTTGGAGTTCCTTAGTTTCTTCAGGATTAGCCCTATAAGTTGGTCTATTTGGAATCTGTGCCCCATGCATGAAGTCAATCGATGTTCTATTCCTCTAATAGGCGGCAATTCCTTAGGCAACTCCTCGTGGAAAACATCTCCATACTCCTGCAAAGAGAAACAACACTACTAGGCAAACAAGGGTCAAGGTCAGATTCATTAAAATAAGCTTGCTTGTACAAAAGTACAAACAAACATCTCCTTTCCACACAAGCAACCCTTACATCTCTCATTTTTTCATAGAAGTTTTGTTTCTTTCTACCCTCTCTCTCATTTGGGCCTTTTAATTGAATTTTTTTTAAGGCCTCTTTCCCCACTTTTCTTCTCTCAGTCACGGCCTCACTTTCTCTCTTTTCTTTTGATTTAGATTTCTGCTCCCCTGTTGCAAGGTTCTCAACCTTCATCTCAAATTTTGTATTGTCATGCTTTTCTTGAAGTTTTTTGTCCTGTCTTTGTTGCATTCCCTCCATACTTCTTTTTAATTGCATTTGGTCCTCATATACCTCTTTTGGGGCCAATGGAGCAAGAATAAATTTCTGATCCCCCATAGTAAATGAATACTTATTCTTAAAACCATCATGTAACACTCTTCTATCATATTGCCAAGGTCGACCGAGCAATAAATGACAAGCATGCATAGGTACAAAATCACAAAGTACTTGATCAGAATACTTTCCAATGGAGAAAGATATAAGGACTTGTTTATTTACCTTGATTTCCCCCATGTCATTCAGTCATTGTAGTCTATACAGCCTAGGGTGTTTCAAGCACTCCAACCCGAGTTTTTCTACCATCAATGTACTAGCCACATTAGTGCAGCTTCCCCCATCAATGATTAGGCTACAAATCTTCTCATTCACTAGGCATCTGGAATGAAAAATATTTTCCCTTTGCTCAATTCCATCTTCCTTCACTTGAGCATTCAAAACTCGCCTAGTAACAAGTAATTCACCCCTAGGTGCATCCTCAACTTCCACATCAGAACAATCTTCCAACTCAGGCATGGAAGTCAAATCATCTTCTTCATCTTCAGACACAATTTCTTCATCTTCCACATAATCTTATTGATCTTCATACTCATAGCGCACAGGAGTTGGCTCCCTAGCATTTTGTCTCTTTTTTGCACCATTAGATGAAGCCTCTCTTTGTAAATTCCTAATGACTTGATCTTGTCTATTAAATTTATCACTGACATCCCTGAACATGTTCTCAATCCTTTGGAATTGATGTTGCATAGCCTTCAAAGTAAAGAATGTGTGTTGATCAGCCTCACTATTCTTTTCATCCTTGTCACTACCTTTACAATCCTTTGAATTGGTCATTATGTAAAAAGCTGCAAAAACACATTAGAATAGATCCTCACACACTCCCTCAAATGAGCTTACACACTCTTGCCTTTTACCACTTTAGATTCGAATACAGTTTTACTTATCCGGATCAATCGCTACCAACCAAATAAGCACAACAGCAACGTAATTCAAAAGGAAAGCAACGAATACCAAAATAAAGGAAGAAAAACACAAAGCTAGATGCAATTTGACGTAAAAAAAACAATGAAGACGAAAATAAACACATACTAGATGGAGAAAACGTATGTGAACGATTTTTGGTGCCAATTGAGCAATATGAAACAAGATTACTTAAATCAAGTGTAATGGAAACAAAAGGACAGCAAATAAAAAAAATAACCAAAGAGTGCAAGAAAAGACAAAACTAGGAATTAAACTCAACCCTAAACCCGAATTAACAAGAACATTCCATTCTGCCCCAATTACTCAAGAACTTAAAGATAAGCAATTATATCAAAAACACACGTTTTGAGTGAAGAATGTAAATCTTGAAACAAGAAAGTGTTTCTTGATGCAAGAAAACAAGTCTTGATGAGTTTCTTGAATGAAGGATGTGTTCTTGATGAATCTTGAATACTAAAGAAACGAAATTAGAGAATTCTTGAATGATCAGATTCGTTCTTGATGAATCTTCCAAGCAAATCAACTCAAACTCACAAAGATTCACAATCTTATTTTTTTTACTTCTTTGTTTCTTTCTTTTCTTTATTTCTTTCTTTCTTTCTTGATGTTCTTCATTTTCTTTCTTTCTTTCTTTCTTTCTTTCTTTCTTTCTTTCTTTTCTTTCTTTTCTTTTCTTTAAAACCTAGGCTCTGATACCAAAGATGATACGGCAATAAGCTAGAATCAATGTCTAGATCACCTCCGTTTCAATGATTGTTCCCAAACCTAAATTCAATCAATCTAACAAGACCCTTCACCCCCAAAACAGCAAGGATTTGGTAACAAAGAGTATAAAGATTGTAGGAATTGAATTAACGCCACAAGTTAGAACTTACTTGATAAGTTGAATCAATCCTTAAGGTAAAACAAGTAAGAATCTCAATTCTCTCTTGAAGAATGCTTTCTGATTTTATTGATCTCTCTCCAAACTCGTGTTCATGGCTAAAGCAAGGGTTTAAATACCCTTTGCAATGTAAACCCTAACAAAGATAACCTAAAAATCCTAAAGAAAGCCCAAAATATCAAAAAGGCCTTCTTGAAACAAATCTGCCCAAGAATAAATCCCACATGGATTTGGGCTTCAAAACTAATTTAAATTGACTAGTCCTTGTCCAAATAGGATACGAAAATCCCAAAATAGAAGACTAACTTAAGAGGGGCGAATTGGGCTTTTAAACTAGGCCCACAAGCTTGGTTCCTTAAAATAAAACATGCACATGAGTTTTTTAATGAAGCACATGCACACTTAATGCAAATCAGCCCATGAAAAAGCCTAAAAGAAGTCCACATGCTCTTTATAAGATAAAATAAGTCCAAGCTCATTGATTAGACTTGTGCTTGTGAAAATTGGCTAAGTGTTAGCCCTCTTAGTTTGATGCCTCCAATGTGCACACACACTTAGGTGTCTTCCTAAGCTCTTCCCCAAGATTGATCAACAAAACTTCTTGAAGTTCTTGTGAAACAAAAGCTTGTACATAAATATGAAGTTGTGCTTTGAGCTTGTTGGAGCGTGACCTTGTAATTCCACCCAATCGCATCCTTAAGTCTCCATTGCCTTGGTGAGTTGTATCACATCTAAACTATGGCTTCACCTCCTAAAGTAAATATAGAACCAGAAGTTGATTTCCTTGAATCAACATCTGATTGGAAATCAGAATCTGTATATCCTATCGGAATAAGATTACTTCCAGAGTAAACAAGCATTAAGTTCTTCGTCCTACGAAGATACTTAAGTATACACTTAATCGCAGTTCAATGTTCCATTCCTAGATTGGATTGAAATCTGCTTATCAGTCCCACTGCGTAACAGATATCCGGTCTAGTGCACAGCATTGCATACATCAAACTACCAACTGCTGAAGCATATGGAATGTTACGCATGCGTTCAACGTCCTCTTGGGTTTTAGGTGCTTGTTCCTTTGAAAGTTTGATTCCATGTCTAGTAGGAGTAAAACCCCTCTTGGAATCTTGCATGGCGAACTTATTGATCATATTCTCAATGTAGGTTAGTTGAAACAAAGCTATCTGCTTGTTCTTTCAATCCCTTATAAGTTTGATCCCTAAAACATAGGTAGCCTCTCTGAAATCCTTCATTGAAAACTGTTCATTCAGCCATCCCTTAACCGCAGATAACATTCCCACATCATTCCCAATGAGCAGAATGTCATCAACATACAGGATTAGGAAAGTAACCTTACCTTCTTGTATTCTTTTATAAACACAAGGCTCATCTAGGTTTTGTATGAACCCATAGGCTTTGATAGCCTTATCAAACCTAATGTTCCAAGACCTAGATGCTTTCTTAAGTCCATAAATGGACCTTTGCAACTTGCAAACCTTATGCTTATTACCTGGCTTGATGAATCCTTCTGGTTGGGCCATATAAATGGTCTCCTCAAGATCCCCATTAAGAAATGCAGTCTTGACATCCATTTGTCATATTTCATAATCGAAATAAGATGCTATGGCCAAAAGAATCCTGATGGACTTAAGCATAGCAACCGGAGAAAAAGTCTCCTCATAGTCTATACCCTCCTTTTGAGTATAGCCTTTAGCTACCAATCTAGCTCTAAAGGTCTCTACCTTTCCATCCGATCCCCTTTTCCTTTTGGAGATCCATTTACACCCTATAGCTTTTAGACCTGATGGTAGATCTACAAGGACCCAGACTTCATTAGTATACATAGAATCTATTTCCGATTCCATCGCCTTGAGCCATTTTCCTACATCAACATCATTAATAGCCTATGTATACGTAATGGGATCTATTTCTTCTTGGTCCGAGATGGCAATTAAGCCTTCTCCTAAACCCAGATACCTATCTGGCTATCTCACAACCCTCCCACTACGTCTAGGCACACCTTGATGTTCAGGTTGCACTTCTGATTCAACTCTTGAATCCATTTCGACATCTTGTTCTGTCATATCCAAAACAACTCTTGGTTTGGATGAAATAGCTAACTCCTTTAGTACTACTTCACTTCTTCCTTTGTGATTTTTCACAAACTCTTCCTCTAAGAAGGTGGCATTTGTCGACAGAAATACCTTCTTATCATGAGGACTGTAAAAATAGTACCCTCGAGTTTTCGTAGGATATCCTACAAACAAACATACTTCTGACCTTAGTTATATCTTTGTGGATTCAGGCTTTAAAACATGAGCTGCGCAGCCCCAAGTCCTCAAATGCCTCAATGAAGGCACTCGGCCAGTCCACAACTCCCTAGATGTTTTAGGCACCGATTTGGACGGAGCAAAGTTAAGAAGATATGTTTCCGTTTGTATTGCATATCCCCATAACGATTCTGGAAGGCTAGCGTAGGACATCATTGATCTTACCATTTTCAATAGAGTTCTATTTCTCCTCTCTGCTACACCATTCTGTTAAGGTGTATGAGGAGCTGACAAATTGGAAACAATTCCATTGTCAATTAAATATTGCTGGAACTCTCCAGATAAATACTCACCACCTCGATCTGATTGAAGCTATTTTAATGGCTTGCCAAGCTACTTCTCAGCTTCAGCTTTGAGTTCTTTGAACTTTTCAAAAGATTCACTCTTTTTATGTATCAAATACAAATAGCCATGTCTTGAGTAATCATTTATAAAAATTATGAAATATTCATAACCTCCTCTAGCTTGTACATTCATGGGCCCACACACATCAGTATGTACCAGGTCCAATGTGGATCACTATCCAAGCCCATAAGGATCCCATCCTTTACTAGCCTGTCAAGTCTTTTCTGATTGATATGACCCATTCTTAAGTGTCACAGATACTTTGAATTAATGCTAGAGATTTTGGATTGTCTTGGTTTTATCAATTCTGTGGTGTTTAGTGAGCCTTTCATAGGTTCTATAAAAAATAATCCCTCTTTAGTTATCGCATCACAAATAAAATCCTTATTTTCATATATTGAAACAATCTTTTCAAAATATAAAGAATAACCATATTTCATTAGACAAAAAATAGAAATCATGTTCCTTACAATCATTGGCATGTAATAAACATCCTTTAAATATAACCTATGACCACTAGGAAAGTCCAAGATAACTACTCCCACTGATTCTGCTGAAACATAGGAACCATCTGCTATCTTGACTTGAAACTGGCCTTTAGGTAGTCTTTTCCTTTGCTGGAACCCCTGCAAAGAATTACAAACATGGTTAGTGGCTCCTGAATCTAATATCCAAAAAGAAAATAAATCGCCACATTTCTAGTTCCTAAAAACTTAGGAAGCCCATACCTTGTTTGCTTTTGAGGGACTCTAGGTAGATCGGATTTCTTTCCAAGTGGCCCATCTCATCACAGTGGAAACACTTTCCTTTGATGTTCTCTTTGGCCTTCTTTTTCATGGATTTGGCCTTGAATCCTGTTTGAGCCTTCTTTTTCATTGGACCTTTCTTATTTTCCTTGCCCTTACCCTTGGGCTTAGAAGAAGAAGCTACATTAGCTTCTAGCCCATGAGCCTTAATATTCAATATCTCCTTCATGCTCTAGAGGGTATTCATCAACTCACTCAAGGTGTAATCCTTGTTGTTGAGCTCATAGTCCAACTTAAACTGTTGAAAAGAAGAGTTTAAGCTATGGAAATGTGACTTAACCTTTTATGTCACACAATGTATGACTTCTCATCCTTCAGGTCCTTCATACCTTGTTTAGCATGATACGAAGAAGTATATATCTAATCCGGGATAAGACACACTCTATACAAACTGTATGACAAGAAAGTTGCATCTTTATATTTTGCATTAAACCATAACTATATAACAGAAGTACTAAATGCAAAACGTCAACCTTCAATGTCCTTAATTGATCAAAAGGACAAATATAAAATGTGTCGTATATACCCTAATGAACTTTACTGTAAAGTTCAATATATACACCCCTATGGATATTACTTCAACATCTTTATTGTTGTGCACCATCAGTTCCTCCTTCCCTCATTTGGCTTCATCCTGGATATGAATTACTGCATTATGAAACCACGCTGATCAGATATTCCACTAAATAGTCACTGATACTTAATGCAACTATCGCAAATTAAATTCATAATTCATAAACAAAAGAGTAACTTGATGGTCACATTCTTCCCTTAAAACCTCATACTATAGGTTTCTTCATGTCCAAGGACATGTACCGGAACTGGTTTTGACCAGCTTCAGCAAGTGGAGAAGATTTGAACTTTCTACCTTTGAACTTAATGAGCTTCATCTTTGTCTTCCCTTTAGCTGCTTTGAGGACTATAGGAGTAACTACTGTAGTTTCTCCACCTCAGCAACACAATGGGATATCAAAGTATTGAAGTCTCAACTTTTTTACCTACTGTGAAAACGAATTATTCTCGATAAGTACTCCATTACTCCCCTTTTCCTCTGTATACTTTATGTAGAATAATACTTTCAATAAGGCACATGTCTCAATACCGGATAAGACTGTGTACCTCTAGGAGACTTTATCAAGAAATGCCTAGGCTTTAAGGGCTACTTTATGAGCTTAACAGCTCATGGATGTAATTGGAGATGACTTACCCTTCCATATGGCCATTTCAACTGCAGCTATCTCCTTATGATACAACTCACCAAGGCAATGGAGACTTGAGGATGCCAATGGGTCCAATTACAAGGTCACGCTGAAACAAGCTCAAAGAACAACTTCAGATTTATGTACAAGCTTTTGTTTCACAAGAACTTCAAGAAGTTTTCTTGATCAAGCTTGGGGAAGAGCTTAGGAAGACACCTAAGTGTGTGTGCACATTGGAGGCATCAAACCAAGAGGGCTAACACTTAGCCAATTTTCACAAGCACAAGTCTAATCAATGGGCTTGGGCCTATTTTATCTTATAAAGGGCATGTGGACTTCTTTTAGGCTTTTTCATGAGCTGATTTGCATTAAGTGTGCATGTGCTTCATTAAGATTGTGAATCAAGATTGTGAAGTAAAAAAAAGAAAAAAAAGAAAATCAAGATTGTGAATCTTTGTGAGTTTGAGTTGATTTGCTTGCAAGATTCATCAAGACCGAATCTGATCATTCAAGAATTCTCTAATTTCGTTTCTTTATTATTCAAGATTCATCAAGAACACACCTTCATTCAAGAAACTCATCAAGACTTGTTTTCTTGCATCAAGAAACACTTTCTTGTTTCAAGATTTACGTTCTTCGCTCAAAACGTGTGTCTTTGATATAATTGCTTATCTTTTAAGTTCTTGGGTAATTGGGGCAGATCGGAATGTTCTTGTTAATTCGGGTTTAGGGTTGAGTTTAATTCCTAGTTTCGTCTTTTTTTGCACTCTTTGGTTGTTGTTTTTTGTTAGCTGTCCTTTTGTCTCCATTACACTTGAATTGAGTAATCTTGTTTCATATTGCTCAATTGGCACCAAAAATCGTTCACATACGTTTTCTCCATCTAGTATGTGTTTATTTTTGTCTTCATTGTTT
This sequence comes from Erythroxylum novogranatense, assembly GCA_029891385.1. NCBI lineage: Eukaryota > Viridiplantae > Streptophyta > Magnoliopsida > Malpighiales > Erythroxylaceae > Erythroxylum > Erythroxylum novogranatense. The sequence goes on along the minus strand of CM057225.1, from coordinate 60,204,291 downwards.
TCTTTACATTAAATTGCATATAGCTTTGTGTGTTTCTTCCTTTATTTAGGTATTCGTTGCTTTCCTTTTGAATTACGTTGCTGTTGTGCTTATTTGGTTGGTAGTGATTGATCTGGACAAGTAAAACTGTGTTAGAATCTAAAGTGGTAAAAGGCAAGAGTGTGTAAGCTCATTTGAGGGTAAAAGCCATCTTCTTGAGTGAAACACGAGGGTATCCAATCTGATTTAGAGAGAAACACGTGAGGGAGTGTGTGAGGAGCTATTCTAACGTGTTTTTGCAGGTTTTACATCATGACCAATTCAAAGGATAGTAAAGGTAGTGACAAGGATGAAAGAGTGTGAGGTTGATCAACACACATTCTTTACTTTGGAGGCTATGCAACATCAATTCCAAAGGATTGAGAACATGTTCAGGGATGTCAGTGATAAATTTGATAGACAAGATCAAGCCATTAGGAATTTACAAAGAGAGGCTTCATCAAATGGTGCAACAAGGAGGCAAAATGCTAGGGAGCTAACTCCTGTGCGCTATGAGTATGAAGATGAATATGACGATGGGGAAGATGAAGAAGATTGGCATAGGGCCAGATTTGGTGGAAGAGGGGGACGGAATGATAGATGAAGAGGAAGAGTCTATAGAGGTCGAGACAATGCAAGGGGAGAAGACAGGGTGGAGCGTGTGGATAAAAATTTGGGTAGTATCAAGATGAAAATACCATCTTTCCAGGTAAGAATGATCCAGAAGCGTACTTAGAATGGGAAAGAAAGGTGGAGATGATTTTTGAATGCCATAACTATTCTAAAAAGAAGAAGGTGAAGCTTGTTGTTGTGGAATTTCATGATTATGCACTTATTTGGTGGGATCAGCTTGTTTTGAACAAAAGAAGGATTGGAGAGGATCCTATTGATACTTGGGATGAAATGAAGAGGGTCATGAAGAAGAGGTTTGTGCCTAGTTACTTCTATAGGGAGCTAGATCAAAGACTCCAAACCTTGAGACAAGGCACCAAAAGTGTAGAAGAGTACCATAAGGAGATGGAGATAGCCAAGATTAGGGCTAACGTAGAAGAAGAAAGAGAAGCCACTATGGCACGTTTCTTGGCTGGTTTGAACAAAGACATTGCCAATGTTATTGAATTGCACCATTATGTGGAGTTAGAGGAGATGGTGAATATGGCCATGAAGGTGGAGAGGCAACTCAAGTACAAAAGCTCCAACAAGGCTTCTTACCCAAGGTCTACTACAAATTGGAACTCGAAATGGTCCAAGAAGAATCAGAAGGACAAAGACAAGCTAAAGGAAGAGAAGAACAAGGCAGATCCAAAAGGTACTTTAAAACTCCAAGTTCTTCTAGTTACAATTCTGAAAAACATAGGACTATTAAATGCTTTAAATGTCTTGGTGTTGGTCATATTGCTTCTCAATGCCCAAACAAGAAAACAATGTTTGTGAGAGGAGGAGAAGTTGTGTCTGAGGAGGAAGAACATGATTTGGCTTCCATGCCTGAGTTGGAAGATTGTTGTGATATCGAAGTTGAGGATGCACCTAGGGGTTAATTACTTGTTACTAGGCGAGTTTTGAATACTCAAGTGAAGGAAAATGGAATTAAGCACAGGGAAAATATTTTTTATTCCAGATGCCTAGTGAATGGGAAGATTTGTAGCCTGATCATTGATGGGGGAAAAACTAGGGTTGGAGTGCATGAAACACCCTAGGCCGTATAAACTACAATGGCTGAATGACATTGATACAACTTAACACGCACCAACGGAAGGATTGAAGAGTAATTTGCGTTGATCTTGTATAAGGAATAAATCCAAGCTCTGGGTATGGCTGGAATGATTGAATTGTTGGAAGAACTTGCGTCGGTTATGAAGAACAAGGAAGAACAGACTTGAATTCGAAAATTGACAAGCAAAACTAACTAAGATACATATGAAATCAATCCCTACGACACCCCCTAAAGACCTGCCTTAGGTAACCCCGATGATCAGAATTGAATTCAAAGAAAGAACTCAAACACGCCACAATTGGGAAAGCAATTGATAAGTGAAATAAGTTCTTAAGGTAACAAGAACAAGAGAAGGTTTGTTTTCTCTCAAGTTGGAAGCCAGTGGCTGCACACAATAATCTGAATCAGTCTGCCCCAATCTGACCTAAAACAAGTCTATAAATACTAGGTTTTAAGTGACTAATGAGTTGGGCTAATAATACAAGAAAGCCCAAGTAAATAATAAGTCCAAGAAAGCTAATTAAAATGCCCCATGTCTGGTCTGATGGGTGTGCCTTTGCTGATCACTTAAGTCCACATAAGTTGGGCTCAAGTGAATTAAAACAGCCCATTCATGCAAGTCCTCAAGCCACATGCATATCTCGACCCAAAGACTTGAGTTAAGTGGATCCATTTGAGTTGTGACCCAAATAACTCTCCTCCTATAGGATTAGCACGCTGCATGTCTTCCATAAATGAGCCCACATGCGCATACAAAGCCTCTTTGATCCTCTTAGCCCGCGCCTAGTCATTGGCCCAATTGGTATGGATAGGTCTCTTCCTTGGCCTTGATCACGCAAGCTCTTCTTCAAGTCCAAACCTCCATGCACGCCTTCACCATGCACGCCACCACCTTCATGCACATCGTCATCCATGCCTTTGCTCACATCAGTCCCTCCTCCTTAAAAGATTCATCCTCGTTGAATCCATGTCAAAAGGAGAAAGGTCAGCAACATTAAAAGTGGCGGAAACATTGTACTCACTGGAAGATCAATCTTGTAGGCATTGTCATTGATCTTCTCCAACACTGAATGGACCATCTCCTCTTGGATCCAAACTTGGATTTTCTTTGAGTAGGAAATCGCTCCTTTCTCAAATGAACCCAAACCCAATCACCAGTTCGAAGGTCACTAATCTACGCCTTTGTTGGCTTGCTCGGCGTAGACCCAGTTCTTTTGCTCAATGTGTTGCCTCGCCTTCTTGTGAAGTTCCCTAACCAACTCAAATTTTACGTGTTCCATCTGTACTAGACAATTCATGCAAAGGTAAAGGTACCAAATCCAAGGCAGTTAAGGATTAAAACCATAAACCAACTCGAAGGCGAAAAAACCTGTAGTGGAATGCACACATCTATTATATGCAAATTCAATGAAAGGTAAACATTCCCCAAGTTCTCAAATTTCGACCTACAACAAAGACGCAACAAAGTTCCCAAGGTCCTATTCACAACCTCGGTTTGCCCATCTGTTTGTGGATGACAAGTAGTGGAATATAACAATTTGGTTCCTAACTTGCCCCACAACACATGCCAAAAATGGCTCAAAAACTTAGTATCTCGATCGGATACGATCGACCTCGGAATTGCATGCAACCTAACAACATCCCTAAAGAATAAGTCAGCCACATGTACAAAGATCATCGGCCTTATGGCATGCAATGAAATGCGCCATCTTACTAAAACGATCCACAACCACAAAGATACTATCAAAACCTCTCTTTGTTCTAGGTAGACCCAAAACAAAGTCCATAGACAAATCAACCCATGGTTCAAGAGCGCGGTAAAGGGTATACAATCCATGAGGTTTGATGTTGATTTTGCCTGTCTATATGCAATGCACTTGGCACACACTCGCCAACATCCTTGCATACCAGGCCAATAAAATGCTCATGCAAAATATCCAAAGTCTTAGCAACCCCAAAATGACCCATCAAACCACCACTATGAGCCTCATGCACAAACAAAGCACGAATCGAACAATTAGGCACACAGAATTGGCTACCTCTAAACAAATAGCCATCATGCCTATAAAATTTCTGAAACGCAGCATGCTCACAAGCAATATACACGAAGCAAAGTCATTATCGAAGCATACAACTCCTTTAGTTGCTCAAACCCTAAAAGTTGTGAACTAAGGGTAGTAACCAAGGAATACCTCCTAGATAACGATCAGCAACCACGTTTTCCTTCCCTTTCTTGTCTGCAGACATATGGAAATGTCTCCAAAACTCCACCCACGTGGCATGTCGTTTGCTCAACTTGCCTTGTCCTTTCAAGTGCTTCAAGGACTCGTGATCCGTCCTAATGACAAACTCACGTGGCTGAAGGTAGTGTTGTCACACCTCCAATGCTCTCACCATTGCATATAACTCCTTGTCATAGGTTGGATAGTTGAGTTGTGCACCACTCAACTTCTCACTGAAGTAAGCTACTGGTTTGTTTTCCTGCAAAAGCACAGCACTTATATCAATTCCAGAAGCATCACATTCAACCTCAAATGCCTTATCAAAATTTGGCAAGCACAAAATAGGAGCAGAACATACTTTTTCTTTCAACAATATGAATGCATGTTCCTGTTCCTCTCCCCATACAAACCCCTTCTCCTTCTTGACTATCTCAGTCAAAGGAGCAGCAATAGTGGAGAAATCTCTCACAAACCTCCTATAAAAGCTAGCAAGTCCGTGAAAGCTCCTCACCTCACTCGCACTCTTAGGTGTTGGCCAATCTTGGATGGCCTTCACCTTTTCACTATCTACTGCAACACCACGAGAACTGACTACAAATCCTAAGAAGACAAGTCGATCAATGCAAAAAGTACACTTCTTAAGATTGGCATACAGTTTCTCCTTTCTCAACACATCCAACACACTCCTCACATGCATGACATGCTCATCAATAGTAGTGCTATAAACCAAAATGTCATCAAAGTAAACAACCACAAATTTACCAAGAAATGCACGCAATACATGATTCATCAACCGCATAAAAGTGCTGGGTGCATTAGTTAAGCCAAATGGCATAACCAACCACTCATACAACCCATACTTGGTTTTGAAAGCAGTTTTCCATTCATCTGCTGGATTCATTCGAATCTGATGGTATCCACTCTTCAAATCAATCTTAGTAAATACACATGCACCATGCAACTCATCAAGCATATCGTCTAACCTAGGAATAGGGTGGCGATACTTTCTGATAATTTTATTCACAAAGACGACATACCCACGCACATCCTCCAGTTCCATCCTTCTTGGCACCAACAAGACAAGCACAAAGACATGGGCTCAAGCTCTCCTCACATGCTCCTTTTCCAACAACTCATCCACTTGTTTTAAAGTTCCTTCGCTTCCTCGTGGTTACTCCTATAGGCTGGCGGTTTGGAATCTGCACCGGGTATGAAATCGATTTGGTGCTCTATGCCCCTCAAGGGTGGCAGTCCATTGGGCATCTCCTCCGGAAAGACATCGGTGTATTCCTCGCAAAGATAACTAAAGACACTAGGCAAGGAAGAAAGAGGGTCGATGTCACCATCAAACACTCCCTATACCTAAGCAACAATAGTGTTCTCTTCGCTCCACTAGCTCTCCTCAAATCTTTCTCTCGCAAACAAACTCACCTTCTTCTCTCTCGGCTCACTCTTCCTTTCTCTACTGAGTTCTTCTCTCCCGCACATCCCACCTTCTTTTCCTCTCTGTGCAGCCACTCACCTTTGGGCCACTCTCAATTTGCTTTTGGGCTTCTTTTCTCTCATCTTTTCTTTTGAGCTCACTACCCAAACCCTCCTCACATTTACTTGCTTTCAACAGTCCAGTACAATTCATGAGGTGATAAGGGTACAAGAGTGAAGTTCCTACCCTTAAACTTAAACGAATACCTATTGGTATATCCATCATGTGCTACCCTTCTATCAAACCGCCAAGGTCTCCCAAGCAACATATGACCAGCCTCCATAGGTACTACATCACACAACACCTCATCCTCATATCTACCTACTGAAAATGACACCAACACCGCTTTGTCACTTTCACATCAGACTATCATTAAACCATCAGAGCTTGTAAGGTTCCGGATGTTTCCTATAAGGTAACCCCAGTTTCTCAACCATGGTGACACTAGCTACATTAGTGCAACTACCCCATCAATGATCATATTACAAACCTTTCCACCCACCAAACACCTCGTGTGAAACAAATTCTCCTCTAATCAAGAGCTGCATCTTTGGCCCTAACACTCAAAACACGCCTAACAACAAGCACTTCCCTGTGATGTCAGCTCTCTACACAATCATCATCATCATCATCACAAGCATTATAACAAGGCAACACATCATTATCACAATCACTATCCTCGTAATCAATTACCCCATTATCCCGCATAAACATAGCCTTTTATTAGGGCATTGTGATGCAATATGTCCATTGCCCAAACACCTAAAGCATTTAATACTAGATTGTTTGCTAGATGAGGCATGAGAATTAGGTGTACCTTTTGGACAGACCCCACATTTGGCTTTTTGGTGTCTCCTCGAGGTCCGCCCTTTGTCTTTCGACTTCTCCTCTCTCTTGGGCCATTTCAACCCCATGATGGACTAAATACCGATCCACCTTGCTGCCACTCTACTCTTGAGTTGCCTTTCCACTTTCATGGCCATGTTCACCATGTCCTCAATCTCCACATAGTGCTGCAACTCCACCACATTGGCTATCTCTCGGTTCAAGCCACTCAAAAACCGTGCCATAGTCACCTCTGCGTCCTCTTCTATGTTGGCTCGGATCATGGTTATCTCCATCTCTTTGTGGTAATCCTCCACTGATCTAGACCCTTGAGTGAGTCTCTGCAATTTTTTGTGCATCTCCCTATAATAGTAAGAAGGCACAAACCTCTTCCTCATGCGAGCTTTCATGGCTGCCCAAGTAGAGATAGCCCTCTCTCCATTCCTCCTCCGGAAGTCATCAACTGGTCCCACCAAATCAATGCATAATCGAAAACTCCACTGCAGCTAGCTTTACCTTCTTGTGCTCGGAGAAGTTATGGCACTCAAAAATTAAGTCCACCTTCCTCTCCCATTCTAGGTAAGCCTCGGCGCCATTCCTCCCTGAAGGTAGGAATTTGCATTTTGATGGACTTGATATCTCCATCTAGCGGGTTTAATGGCTCACCATTGTGCCCTCCTAAGTCTGTGGTCAAACTCTTCCTCCTCCTCCTCCTCAATTCCGCCGTCCACATGGTCATATTGTGGTGGTGGTCTCCAAATGGTGGTGGAGGTGTTGGTGCCTAGCACCACGCCTCCCTGAGGCTCCTCACGCCTCTCTTGTCGGAGTTCAGCTATCTCCTCCTCATCTCAAAGAAATGCCAAGTTGAACCGCTCAAACTGTTGTTGCATTGCTCTCATGGTAAGAACATTGATTTCTCCGGTTTGATTCGCATTAATACCTCCGTTGCTACCATCGCTACCATTATTACCTCCTTCCGTGACATTGTGAGGAAATAATATACCTGCAAAACAACGTTAGTGCAAGAAAAAATCCAACTCACAATACTCCTTAACGTGTTTCACTCAAAAGATGTTCTCTCTCCTCGTGTTTAATGTCACGCAATGACACCCTCAAATGCACTCACACTCTTGCCTTTTACCACTTAATTTCTTTGAAATTCAAGTTACAAAGTAGAACTATAATTCCTCAAACCAAATTCACTTCCCAAATCATGGAATGTGGTTCAATATCTGAAAACCCCAATCAAGGAAAAACCGAGATCCTCCAAGCAAGATTGCTGAATGTCAACCAATTCGAGACACAAGGAAGGAAACAGGAAACAATGCTAGGACAGAATGAACTCAAACAAAATGAAGAATAAGAAAGACAAATTCGAAACAAGTAATACCAAGATCAAAGAAGACAATTTTTGGAACAATTGGAATTCAAAGAACACGAAATAAGGCTAGAACAATGGAATCAGATGGAAATTTCCAAAATTTTGAAACTGGTATGTTAAGACTAGTGCTACTCAATTCAGTGAGCTAAATCAAAGGAAAGAAGAAAATTTTAAGTAGGCCTTTTTTTTTACTTTTTTTTTACCTCCTGTTTTGGGAGAAGGTAATCAAGCACAGAGTTTCAAGAGAATTAGATGAATCCCTAACCGAAAAATTTTGGATGGGTTGTGTAGTTGACGCTGAATGAAAAGATTTCTCAAGAACAAGAACACAACAAGGTCCAAGATAAGAACGACAAGAACCCTGTGTTTCTCAAGAACAAGAACACAACAAGATCCAGACAAGAACGACAAGAACCCAGATTTCTCAAGAACAAGAACACAACAAGATCCAAGACAAGAACGACAAGAACCCAGATTTCTCAAGAACACAACAAGATGCAGCACAAGAACGACAAGAACCCAGATTTCTCAAGAACGCAACAAGATCCAGCACAAGAACGACAAGAACCCAAGAGAGACAAATTAGAATTTACCTCCCACCAAGGCTTTGATACCAAATAACACGCACCAACGGAAGGATTGAAGAGTAATTTGCGTTGATCTTGTATAAGGAATAAATCCAAGCTCTGGGTATGGCTGGAATGATTGAATTGTTGGAAGAACTTGCGTCGGTTATGAAGAACAAGGAAGAACAGACTTGAATTCGAAAATTGACAAGCAAAACTAACTAAGATACGTATGAAATCAATCCCTACGACACCCCCTAAAGACCGCCTTAGGTAACCCCGATGATCGAATTGAATTCAAAGAAAGAACTCAAACACGCCACAATTGGGAAAGCAATTGATAAGTGAAATAAGTTCTTAAGGTAACAAGAACAAGAGAAGGTTTGTTTTCTCTCAAGTTGGAAGCCGTATCGCACACAATAATCTGAATCGATCGCCTCTAATCGACCTAAAACAAGTCTATAAATACTAGGTTTTAAGTGACTAATGAGTTGGGCTAATAATACAAGAAAGCCCAAGTAAATAATAAGTCCAAGAAAGCTAATTAAAATGCCCCCATGTCTGGTCTGATGGGTGTGTTTTGCTGATCACTTAAGTCCACATAAGTTGGGCTCAAGTGAATTAAAACAGCCCATTCATGCAAGTCCTCAAGCCACATGCATATCGACCCAAAGACTTGAGTTAAGTGGATCCATTTGAGCTGTGACCCAAATAACTCTCCTCCTATAGGATTAGCACGCTGCATGTCTTCCATAAATGAGCCCACATGCGCATACAAAGCCTCTTTGATCCTCTTAGCCCGCGCCCTAGTCATTGGCCCAATTGGTATGGACAGGTCTCTTCCTTGGCCTTGATCACGCAAGCTCTTCTTCAAGTCCAAACCTCCATGCACGCCTTCACCGTGCACGCCACCACCTTCATGCACATCGTCATCCATGCCTTTGCTCACATCACAACTCACCAAGGCAATGGAGACTTGAGGATGCCAATGGGTCCAATTACAAAGTCACGCTCCAATAAGCTTAAAGCACAATTTCAGATTTATGTACAAGCTTTTGTTTCACAAGAACTTCAAGAAGTTTTGTTGATCAAGCTTGGGGAAAAGCTTAGGAAGACACCTAAGTTTGTGTGCACATTGGAGGCATCAAATCAAGAGGGCTAACACTTAGCCAATTTTCACAAGCACAAGTCTAATAAATGCGCTTGAGCTTATTTTATCTTATAAAGGGCATGTGGACTTTTTTTTGGAGAGGTCAATAAAATTAGAAAGCATTCTTTAAGAGAGAATTGAGATTCTTGCTTGTTTTACCTTAAGGATTGATTCAACTTATCAAGTAAGTTCTAACTTGTGGCATTAATTCAATTCCTACAATCTTATACTCTTTGTTACCAATTCCTTGCTGTTTTGGGGGTGAAGGGTCTTGTTAGATTGATTGAATTTAGGTTTGGAAACAATCATTGAAACGGAGGTGATCTAGACATTGATTCTAGGTTGTTGTCGTATTATCTTTGGTATCAGAGCCTAGGTTTTAAATTCAATCTTTATCTTTAATTTTCTGTTTGTTCTTGATTATTATAGTTAGTTCATCAGAAGAAAAAAAAAGAAAATCAAGATTGTGAATCTTTGTGAGTTTGAGTTGATTTGCTTGCAAGTTTCATCAAGAACGAATCTGATCATTCAAGAATTCTTTAATTTCGTTTCTTTATTATTCAAGATTCATCAAGAACACATCCTTCATTCAAAAAACTCATCAAGACTTGTTTTATTGCACCAAGAAACACTTTCTTGTTTCAAGATTTACGTTTTTTGCTCAAAACGTGTGTCTTTGATATAATTGCTTATCTTTAAGTTCTTGAGTAATTGGGGCAGATTGGAATGTTCTTGTTAATTTGGGTTTAGGGTTGAGTTTAATTCCTAGTTTCATCTTTTCTTCCACTCTTTGGTTGTTGTTTTTTTGTTTGCTGTCCTTTTTGTTTCCATTACACTTGAATTGAGTAATCTTGTTTCATATTGCTCAATTGGCAGCAAAAATTGTTCACATACGTTTTCTCCTTCTAGTATGTGTTTATTTTCGTCTTCATTGTTTTCTTTAAATTAAATTACATCTAGCTTTGTGTTTTTCTTCCTTTATTTAGGCATTCGTTGATTTCCTTTTGAATTATGTTGCTGTTGTGCTTATTTGGTTGGTAGTGATTGATCCGGACAAGTAAAACTGTGCTAGAATCTAAAGTGGTAAAAGGCAAGAGTGTGTAAGCTCATTTGAGGGTAAAAGCCATCTTCTTGAGTGAAACACGAGGGTTTCCAATCTGATTTAGAGAGAAACACGTGAAGGAGTGTGTGAGGAGCTATTCTAATGGTGCAACGAGAGGCTTCATCTAATGGTGCAACAAGGAGGCAAAATACTAGGGAGCTAACTCCTGTGTGCTATGAGTATGAAGATCAATATAATGATGTGGAAGATGAAGAAATTGTGTCTGAAGATGAAGAAGATGATTTGGCTTTCATGCCTGAGTTGAAAGATTGTTCTGATGTGGAAGTTGAGGATGCACCTAGGGGTGAATTACTTGTTACTAGGTGAGTTTTGAATGCTCAACTGAAGGAAGATGGAATTGAGCAAAGGAAAAATATTTTTCATTCCAGATGCCTCGTGAATGAGAAGATTTGTAGCCCGATCATTGATGGGGAAGCTGCACTAATGTGGCTAGCACATTGATGGTAGAAAACTAGGTTGGAGTGCTTGAAACACCCTAGGCCATACTGACTACAATGGCTGAATGACATGGGGAAATCAAGGTAAATAAACAAGTCCTTGTATCTTTCTCCATTGGAAAGTATTCTGATCAAGTACTTTGTGATGTGGTACCTATGCATGCTTGTCATTTATTGCTCGGTCGACCTTGGCAATATGATAGAAGAGTGTTACATGATGGTTTTAAGAATAGGTATTCATTTATTATGGGAGATCAGAAATTTGTTCTTGCTCCATTGGCACCAAAAGAGGTATATGAGGACCAAATGCAATTAAAAAGGAGTATGGAGGCAATGCAACAAAGACAGGATGAAAAACTTCAAGAAAAGCATGATAATACAAAAATTGAAGGGAAGGTTGAGAACCTTGCAACAGGGGAGCAGAAATCTAAATCAAAAGAAAAGAGAGAAAGTGAGGCGGAGACTGAGAGAAGAAAAGTGGGGAAAGAGGCCTCAAAAGAAATTCAATTAAAAGGCCCAAATGAGAGAGAGGGTAGAAAGAAACAAAACTTCTATGCAAAAATGAGAGATGTAAGGGTTGCTTGTGTGGAAAGGAGATGTTTGTTTGTACTTTTGTACAAGCAAGCTTATTTTAATGAATCTGACCTTGACCCTTGTTTGCCTAGTAGTGTTGTTTTTCTTTTGCAGGAGTATGGAGATGTTTTCCCGAGGAGTTGCCTAAGGAATTGCCGCTATTAGAGGAATAGAACATCGATTGACTTCATGCCTGGGCGCAGATTCCAAATAGACCAACTTATAGGGCTAATCTCAAGAAACTAAGGAACCGCAAAGCAAGTGGAAGAATTGCTACAAAAGGGACACATCGGGAGAGTCTTAGTCTTTGTGCCGTGCCGTGTGATATTGGTTCCAAAGAAGGATGGAGTTGGCGCATGTGTGTGGATTGCAGAGTCATAACAAGATAACAGTAAAGTATCGCCATCCTATACCTAGATTGGATGATATGATTGATGAATTGCATGGTGCATGTGTGTTTACCAAAATTGATCTTATGAGTGGTTACCATCAGATTAGAATGAAAATTGGTGATGAATGAAAACCGCTTTTAAAACAAAACATGGTTTATATGAGTGGCTTGTGATGCCTTTTGGCTTAACTAATACTCCTAGTACATTTATGCGTTTGATGAATCATGTTTTGAGGTCATTTATTGGTAAGTTTGTTGTGGTGTATTTTTTGACATATTGATCTATAGCAAAAGCATTAATGAGCATATTGAGCATCTTAGGCTTGTGTTAGATGCACTTAGGCAGAAAAGTTGTATGCTAAGTTAAAGAAGTGTACATTTTGCATGGATCGTGTCATATTTCTTGGTTATGTTGTTTCTTCTAATGGAATTGAGGTGGACCAAGAAAAGGTCAAGGCAATTAGGAGTGGCGAAACCTACAAGTGTTACTCAGGTGTGATATTTTCATGGACTTGCTAGTTTCTATAGGAGGTTTGTGAAAAATTTTAGTTCCATTGCAGCTCCATTAACTGAGATTGTTAAAAAGGAGGTAGGATTTAAGTGGGGAGAGGCGCAGGAAATTGCTTTTAACACTTTGAAAGAAAACTTTGTTCTGCACCTATTTTAGTTTACCTGATTTTTCTTCTACTTTTGAGATTGAATGTGATGCCTCTGGGATAGGTACTGGTGTTGTTTTATTGCAGGGAAGGCGTCCCATTGCCTATTTTAGAGAGAAGTTGAATGGTGCTCAAATGAAGTATTCCACTTATGACAAGGAGCTATATGCATTGGTAAGAGCTCTACAAACTTGGCAACATTATCTATGGCCAAAGGAATTCGTGATTCACACTGATCATGAGAGTTTGAAGCATCTTAAGGGCCAAGGTAAGTTAAATAAAAGACATGCTAAGTGGTTGAAATTCATAGAAACATTCCCATATGTTGTGAAATACAAGCAAGGTAAAGAAAATGTGATCGCTGATGCATTGTCTATGAGGTATGCTCTAATATCTTCTCTTATTTCTAAGTTGATTGGGTTTGAGTATATAAAAGATTTGTACAAATCAGATTCTGACTTTGCTAATGTGTATGATGCATGTGAACAAGTTGCTTTTCAAAAGTTTTATAGGAATGATGGATATTTGTTTAGAGATAATAAACTATGTATTCCTACTTGTTCTATGCGTGAGATGCTTGCTAGGGAGTCTCTTAGTTCTAAGTTGATTGGCTTTGATACCAAAGATGATACGGCAACAACCTAGAATCAATGTCTAGATCACCTCCGTTTCAATGATTGTTCCCAAACCTAAATTCAATCAATCTATCAAGACCCTTCACCCCCAAAACAGCAAGGAATTGGTAACAAAGAGTATAAGATTGTAGGAATTGAATTAACGCCACAAGTTAGAACTTACTTGATAAGTTGAATCAATCCTTAAGGTAAAACAAGCAAGAATCTCAATTCTCTCTTGAAGAATGCTTTCTAATTTTGTTGATCTCTCTAAAACTCGTGTTCATGGCTAAAGCAAAGGTTTAAATACCCTTTGCAATGTAAACCCTAACAAAGATAACCTAAAAACCCTAAAGAAAGCCCAAAATATCAAAAGGCCTTCTTGAAACAAATCTGCCCAAGAATAAATCCCACATGGATTTGGGCTTCAAAACTAATTAAAATTGACTAGTCCTTGTCCAAATAGGATAAGAAAACCACAAAATAGAAGACTAACTTAAGAGGGGTGAATTGGGCTTTTAAACTAGGCCCACAAGCTTGGTTCCTTAAAATAAAACATGCACATGACTTTTTTAATGAAGCACATGCACTGTTGGGACCCGATCCGGGAACCGAATCCCAACCGAATAAACTTAACACTTTCACTCTATGCTCTGATACCATAAATGTTGGATCCCGTTACCGGAATCCAACTACTTATACGGAACGGAAACCGAAGCAAACGGAAACGAAGTAAACGAAAATTTCGGATCGAAAACAAAATGCGAAGTTTAACAAACCGAACGTAGCGAAGGGTTTAAATAATCGAATCTGAATCACAAAGCGGAACGAATTGTTTAAAGCGGATCGAATCGAATGCAAATCGAATTCGGATAGAAAACAAAGTAAGCAAACAAATCAATATAAATGAAACACTTTCCGACATCCGTGACTAAGCAAAGAACAGAAATGTAATCGTTGGGAATTCTAAGACGCTCCAAAATCCGTTATGATTTTTTTCTTTTCTTATTCTCATTCCTTATTCATTTCTTCTCTTACTCAAACACATTTAAAACATAACCAATGCATCCAATTTCCAAAATTACACTTTTATCCCAAATTTTATCGAAAATTCTAAAAGATAACTACCGCCTTTATCCTAACCCAAAAATTCCTGCAAAGGCCGAATACACTTCTATAATCTCAACAGACCTCAGAATCATCGGACACTCCCGTCCGGAATCCCAACACCAGCAGAAACACAAACCTAAAACTAATACTTCCATAATTCTCAACTCAATAAATACCAAACTCATAATTCAACTCATTTCCAAAATCATACATATATATTCCCAAATCAACCATACAATATGTTCTCAAATTCTCCATAATTTCCTATACAAATTTCACAGTCATCCACAATACTTAACTTTATACACAAATACACTTTCTTTCAAATCTATCTTAAACCATAAACATTTCCATACTCAAATTTCAGATTACTCAAAACTAACTCATGCAAATTTCAAAAGCACAAAACCGTCGGAACTGATGTCTTCACATTCTTTCATCCAATCTCCTACTCGAAACCTGGAGATGGGGATGAAAGGGGGGTGAGCTCGAAAGCTCGTGGATAACACATTTATAAACTGATAAATAAGCGAAAATCATTTTTCACAAGCTTTTTGCCAAAAGGGCTAGTTTTTCAAACTTTATAATTTTTTTCAAACAATTTCCTCAAACACTTTTTCATATTTTCAAACTTTTCAACTTCCAAATATTTCTCTCAAACTCTTTCCAATTTTCCCCAAACTTCTCATAAAAATCTCATTTTTCTCATTTTTCAAAATTCTCGAATTCTTCATAAATATGAATGCAACATAATTTCAATTTTCATTTCTCACTTTAAAACAAGAATACGTAACACAAAACAAATCAAAACATATTACACATCGAATGGTGCAGCTAGGTCCAATAGACAGATCGCATGCCGGAGTCCGCATAAGCGGTCCTGTGCATCGTGTGAACGAAACGCATTACACTTTCCGCATAGCGGTCCAAGTAGCCGTGAGGGAGTCCGAACGGAGTCTCCGTGCACTAGCGGGCAGCGGGAGAAGGCTTAACAAGTAGAGACAATACGACTCACCAAGGGACCTACCAAACCCACATAACACATAATCGAAAACGAAAAGTCGGATTGTTCAAGGCACTTTTCAATTTCGTACTTTTCTTCAAAATTTTCCCAAAATGCATACCACTCAATTTATTCATCTATCATTCACTAAATTCAACAATCAAAACATTCAATCAAACAATAATTTCAACAATTGAATAATGCATACACAACAAATGCATTTTCGAAATTTCTATCAATGAATTCAAACTTATAATAATCTTCGAGAAAACATTCTAAATCGAATTTCAAACCTTTACAAAACAATAATTTGTCAAAATTTTCACATTTTGCTTTCTTTATTTTTTCAAAATTCACATATTGCTCACAAATCAAAATATAAATATGCTACCCACCTTTAATTATTGCGGAAACTTGATTTCAAGCTCCAATTGATCCTTGCTTTCTCTCTTCCAAAATACCAAAACCTAAACCATAATCATCCAAATTTCACATCGAAAATACTTAATTTTCACAATCAACTTAGGAATTCACCAATTCTATTTACATTCAAGCTATTTCAATCTCCAATTTTGAAAATCCCCAATTTTCAAAATTGGCCTAAACCAATACACCCGAATTCAATCTCATAAAACATAATTTCTTCAAAATTAATCTCACAATTCCTCAATTCACATTAATTCCAAGACATCTAAATCCTCAATTTTAAAAATCCCCAAATCTTAAAATTGGCCTAAACCAATTTATCCCAATTCAATACCATAAAATACAAATTCTTCAAAATTGATTTCATATATCATCAATTCATCATATTTCCTATAATTCTACACCAAAATATCTCAAAATTCTCAATCATAAAATTAAGCCTAAACCTTACTCAATTTTCCATCCAAAATTAAACCCAGCCTAAAGCATATACATCAAAAACAACTTCATAAACCACAAACCCAAGTCCTTTTCCATACTTCTCAATTAAAAATTCAACAAAAACTTCAAATTGAAAATCTTCTCTTACCTCATTTATCCTCCAAATTAAATTTTCTTGGCTCATGAAGAAGCTCTTCTTCTTCTCCACTTTTCCTTCTTGAAAAATCCCAAAAGCTTGAAGAATTGAGTAGAAAAATTAAACTAAACTTCTCCCTCTTCTTTCTCCATACGAACTCTTCTCCATTCTTCTTCTTTCTTCTTATTTCTCTTCTCCTCTTCTCTGGAAATTTCCAGCCACTTTCGTGGCTTTTAATAAGCCAAAACGACACTCATATATGTGTTTCATTAATTAATGGTCAAATGACCAAATTGCCCTCCATTCAAAACTTAAAATTACACTTACTTGCGGTTTGATTCGCACTATCGATTTGAAGGAATTTGTCAAAACTTCCTTCTCGAGAAATGTTCCTCTCACTCATACAAATCCAACGCCACTGACCGCGCTCAATTCCGAGCACCACATCAAAAGTTATGTGCGAAACAGTGCGGAAAAATCCATATTCTAACACATTTCTTATGTACGATTATTTCCGTCCAAAATTTCACATTCTTAATCCCGGAATTGAAACTCGATGTCTTCATCACAATTGTAGCCTTATGTCTCTAGTTTAATTCAAAACAAGAATCTCCTCATTTCGATTCCCAGATCAAAAGTTATGCTCAAATTACTCACAGGTGTTCCCAATCCAAAAATTAAACCCTAATCCGAACTTAAATTCAAAAATTAAAAGTCCTAAGGGCAAAATTGACATTTCATGTCTTCATATGATTTGTAGCCCCTTGTCTTATCTTTATTTCCCCTCAAGAATCGCTTCAATCGGATCTCTACAGATCCCGAATTTCACAAAACACTGAATCATGCTCGGAAAATTTCCCGACTCACTTTGATTAAATTAATCACCATTAATTTAATCTCAAAAGTTCACAAATTTCTTATAAATGAAATTCATTGTCTTAGGAATCCAACGCAAAAGAATCAACTCAATCGGATGTCGGACGAAAAGATATAGGCAAAATAGTGAGCAAAGGTCGGATTAAAACAAAGAAATCAAAATTTAAGAAAAACGGCAAGATCGGAGACGCCTAACTCATGAGGGCGAGACGCCGTCATGAGGGCGAGACGCCGTCATGAGGCGAGACGCCGTCATGAGGGCGAGACGCCCGCTCGCTAGGGAGAGGCGTCGCCCTAGCGAGGGCGCATACGGGCGCCCGCTCGCTAGGGCGAGCCGTGGCCCTAGCGAGGGCGCTAAAACTTTTCTCTCTTTTTTTTTTTTTTCACTAAACTTCCAAAATTCATAACTTTTAATCATGAACTCCGATTTTGACAAACTTAGTCTCTATAGAAAGCTTGAGAGAAGCTCTAAATCTTCCGAGAAGAACATAAAACTCAATTCAACTCCTACGGGAGTCCATTTTCCGGTCAAAGATACTATTCTCTATACACGCTTGCAAAAATCATAACTTAATTTTCCGAGATCGAAAAATTGCATACTTTATATCGAAATAAAGATCAAAACAAATCCTTCAATTTTCATGAAGAACATCAAAGCTCAATTAACCTCTAACTCAGTTAATTTCTCAGTCAAAGTTTCAACCATAATAAAAGTCAAACCCGATCAAACATAAACTTTGACTGATGATCACTTTCACTCCCGATATCGAAAAATTACAAACTTTATGTCCACAAAAATCTCTTAACATAACCTACAAGTTTCCAGAAGACCATTTTATCAAATTTTGCCTCAATCAAAAGTCAACCTTCAAAGGCCAGAAAGTCAACTATTACACAATTTTTTTCATATTTTCACTCTTTCTCGTTTTAATCATGATCTTCAACTTAATTTCAATTAACTCATCCATTTGATCATAGTCAAATTGTCACTCAAGGTTCGGGGTCCAACATTTCTCCCCCTCTTAAAAGAATTTCGTCCTCGAAATTCACACCTACTTAAACTCCAAGTAACTCATTCTTGCATAAATTTCTTTCTAAACAATGATCATCAAGCACTTTCTTACTACTTTCTTTCCAAAACTCATAATCAATGTCTTTTTCATCACATTTACTCTTCATACATATTCTCAATCTCTTCAAAATTTTCACTTCCTTAAATCATATACCACTCATATCATATCAAAACACTATATCTATAACTCATTATTTCTTCATATATGGGCACAAGTCAATGGTCCATTTCTTAAAGAATCCTAATATGGTTCAATCATCATTTAATCTTTATCACCTTGTCATCTTTCAAATAGTCATACTTTCATCTCACAGAAGTATAGGCTATATCAATTTCTCCCAATTCATTTTGCAATTTACATTTCCAGTTCCACAAACACATGTTTCTAATCAATCATATTCTTAACACCCTAAACAAACAATCACTTTAATTCTTCAAATAAGGCATGACAAGTCATGCTCATCAATTTCACATTCCTAAAATCGATTATGATTCTCGTCACTTTAATCCACAATCAATTTAATTCTCCAAATATTTCTCATTTACTCCTATCCTTCAAGCAGTTCTTATTTTAATCTCATAAATGTGTAAAGTCGAATCATCCAAATTCATTTTAAAATTCTCATCGCATAATGCCATAATGAACTTCAAATCTCAAGTTCATTAACACACACCTAAAATCAATCAAATTTCTTAACCTCAATCAGACAATCACTAAATTCAATCTCGATAATCATATTGCCCAAGTATGATCATAATACTGGGCTCTGATACCATAAATGTTGGGACCCGATCCGGGAACCGGATCCCAACCGAATCAACTTAACAAAAAGAACGAATGACGGAATCAATGGAAACAGGCGAAAGGAGATGAAATTTCGGATCGAATTGCGAAATGCGAAGCTTAACAACCGAAAGTAGCGAAGCGGAAGCAAATGCAAGCGGAAGCAAGAACTAATCGAATCAAACGAACAGATTCAATCGAATATCACGAAGCGAAATAATCGAATACGAAAAGTCGGATTGCCCGAAGGCACTTTTCAATTTCGTACTTTTCTTCAAAATTTTCTCCAAAAATGCATACCACTCAATTTATTCAGTCTATCATTCACTAAATTCAACAATCAAAACATTCAATCAAACAATAATTTCAACAATTGAATAATGCATACACAACAAATGCATTTTCAGAAATTTCTATCAATGAATTCAAACTTATAATAATCTTTCAGAAAACATTCGGAAATCAGAATTTCAAACCTTTACAAAACAATAATTTGTCAAAATTTTCACATTTTGCTTTCTTTATTTTTTCAAAATTCACATATTGCTCACAAATCAAAATATAAATATGCTACCCACCTCTAATTATTGCTTAAACTTGATTTCAAGCTCCAATTGATCCTTGCTTTTCTCTTCCAAAATACCAAAACCTAAACCATAATCATCCAAATTTTACATCGAAAATACTTAATTTTCACAATCAACTTAGAATTCACCAATTCCATTTACATTCAAGTTATTTCAATCTCCAATTTTGAAAATCCCAATTTTCAAAATTGGCCTAAACCAATACACCAATTCAATCTCATAAAACATAATTTCTTCAAAATTAATCTCACAATTCCTCAATTCACATTAATTCCAAGACATCTAAATCCTCAATTTTAAAATCCCCAAATCTTAAAATTGGCCTAAACCAATTTATCCCAATTCAATACCATAAAATACAAATTCTTCAAAATTGATTTCATATATCATCAATTCATCATATTTCCTATAATTCTACACCAAAATATCTCAAAATTCTCAATCATAAAATTAAGCCTAAACCTTACTCAATTTTCCATCCAAAATTAAACCCAGCCTAAAGCATATACATCAAAAACAACTTCATAAACCACAAACCCAAGTCCTTTTCCATACTTCTCAATTAAAAATTCAACAAAAACTTCAAATTGAAAATCTTCTCTTACCTCATTTATCCTCCAAATTCAAATTTTCTTGGCTCATGAAGAAGCTCTCTTCATTCTCCACTCTTTTCCTTCTTGGAAAAATCCCAAAAGCTTGAAGAATTGAGTAGAAAATTAAAACTAAACTTCTCCCTCTTCTTTCTCCATACGAACTCTTCTCCATTCTTCTTCTTTCTTCTTATTTCTCTTCTCCTCTTCTCTGGAAATTTCCAGCCACTTTCGTGGCTTTTAATAAGCCAAAACGACACTCATATATGTGTTTCATTAATTAATGGTCAAATGACCAAATTGCCCTCCATTCAAAACTTAAAATTACACTTACTTGCAGTTTGATTCGCACTATCGATTTGAAGGAATTTGTCAAAACTTCCTTTTCGAGAAATGTTCCTCTCACTCATACGAATCCAACGCCACTGACCGCGCTCAATTCCGAGCACCACATCAAAAGTTATGTGCGAAACAGTGCGGAAAAATCCATATTCTAACACATTTCTTATGTACGATTATTTCCGTCCAAAATTTCACATTCTTAATCCCGGAATTGAAACTCGATGTCTTCATCACAATTGTAGCCTTATGTCTCTAGTTTAATTCAAAACAAGAATCTCCTCATTTCGATTCCCAGATCAAAAGTTATGCTCAAATTACTCACAGGTGTTCCTAATCCAAAATTAAACCCTAATCCGAACTTAAATTCAAAATTAAAAGTCCTAAGGGCAAAATTGACATTTCATGTCTTCATATGATTTGTAGCCCCTTGTCTTATCTTTATTTCCCCTCAAGAATCGCTTCAATCGGATCTCTACAGATCCCGAATTTCACAAAACACTGAATCATGCTCGGAAAATTTCCCAACTTACTTTGATTAAATTAATCACCATTAATTTAATCTCAAAAGTTCACAAATTTCTTATAAAATGAAATTCATTGTCTTAGGAATCCAACTCAAAAAGAATCAACTCAATCGGATGTCGGACGAAAAAGATATAGGCAAAATAGTGAGCAAAGGTCGGATTAAAAACAAAGAAATCAAAAATTTAAGAAGCAAAACGGCGTGAACGCCCAACTCATGAGGCGAGACGCCGTCATGAGGCGAGACGCCCGCTCGCTAGGCGAGGCGTCGCCTGGCGAGGGCGAAGCGCCCGCCTCGCTAGGGCGAGGCGTCGCCTAGCGAGGCGAAGATCTGGCGCCCGCCGCTAGGGCGGCCGTCAGCCTAGCGAGGCGCTAAAAACTTTCTCTCTTTTTTTTTTTCACTAAACTTCCAAAATTTATAACTTTTAATCCCGAACTCCGATTTTGACAAACTTAGTCTCTATAGAAAGCTTGAGAGAAGCTCTAAATCTTCCGAGAAGAACATAAAACTCAATTCAACTCCTACGGGAGTCCATTTTCCGGTCAAAGATACTATTCTCTATACACGCTTGCAAAAATCATAACTTAATTTTCCGAGATCGAAAAATTGCATACTTTATATCGAAATAAAGATCAAAACAAATCCTTCAATTTTCATGAAGAACATCAAAGCTCAATTAACCTCTAACTCGTTAATTTCTCAGTCAAAGTTTCAATCATAATAAAAGTCAAACCCGATCAAACATAAACTTTGATGATGATCACTTTCACCCCGATATCGAAAAATTACAAACTTTATGTCCACAAAATCTCTTAACATAACCTACAAGTTTCCGAAGACCATTTTATCAAATTTTGCCTCAATCAAAAGTCAACCTTCAAAGGCCAGAAAGTCAACTATTACACAATTTTTTTCATATTTTCACTCTTTCTCGTTTTAATCATGATCTTCAACTTAATTTCAATTAACTCATCCACTTGATCATAGTCAAATTGTCACTCAAGGTTCGGGGTCCAACATGCACACTTAATGCAAATCAGCCCATGAAAAAGCCTAAAAGAAGTCCACATGCCCCTTATAAGATAAAATAAGCCCAAGCCCATTGATTAGACTTGTGCTTGTGAAAATTGGCTAAGTGTTAGCCCTCTTGGTTTGATGCCTCCAATGTGCACACACACTTAGGTGTCTTCCTAAGCTCTTCTCCAAGCTTGATCAACAAAACTTCTTGAAGTTCTTGTGAAACAAAAGCTTGTACATAAATCTGAAATTGTGCTTTGAGCTTGTTGGAGCGCGACCTTGTAATTGGACCCATTGGCATCCTCAAGTCTCCATTGCCTTGGTGAGTTGTATCAACAATGCAACCTCAACAAATGCAAAACTCCAAAAGAACATCTCATTGTCACACACATGTGCTGAAAACATTCTCTGAAAATTTCAATTGAGACTTTCGTAAATAAAAAATCTCAATAGAGTGACTATCGTGGATACTGGACCGACCTCCTGAGATATAACGATGTCATGTATCTCCCTTATGCCAAGTTCATTGCACGAAAATTCACTTAATAATGGCTTCAGAATGTCTCAATTTCTATTTTTCATTGATTATCATGCAATCCCGAACATTGAAAATGAGATCCGAGATACGACACCTCATGTGTATCCCTCATACAAAGTGATGGAGAACCATGGGTATGTGAAAGACAAGAAGAAATGCATCCATGGTGTGATTCGCCTCAAAGAAGCCTAAGACGTGACTTGCGTGGACATAATCTTGCAAAAGGAGGCTTAGGAGTTGAAATTGGATTAGATTTGAAGTTTGAATGTTCAAGGCAAGGGGATGAACGAAATTCCCATAACAAAGGCCCAACATTCAAGTTTAATATTCCTAAAGATCCATTAAAAGATGTTGGAGGCCCAATGACAAGAGCTAGGGCCAAAGCAATGAAGCAAGCATTGAATTGTTTAATCCAAGACCTTCAAGAGATGGAGCCCATATTGTTGAGTCAGATTTCATCTCATAAAAGTCCAAGAGGAATTGTTTTACTCCTTGAAGCCCAACATAAAGTGTCCAAAGGCCCACATGGAGTCCAATTTGGAGAACTCACTTAAAGTACCATGTGACAAGCATTTGCCACTTAAAAATAAGGATAAGGACGTGATCCCTTAGGCCCAACATGTTGAGATCATGTTTTATTTAGTTTCCTTTTTTTGTTTCCTTGAAATAAGGTGATCTAGTCAACACCTTTATAAGTTTATTTTGTTTCCTTTTAGGGATTGATTTGTTTCCTTTTATTTAGTACCTTTTTTAGGATATTAAGTTAGGAAGTTTTCCCTATAAATAGGCACCCTCTATGTACTTTGAAAGGGGATCTTTCATTTAGAAATAATATTGAGAGCTTTCTTACTTTCTTTGTATTCTTTGAGAATACTTGACTTATCAAAGGAGTGGTCTTCCTTTGTGGCGTCCTATGGTTAGAGTTCTAAGAGACAAGTTCTCCTAGGGTTCTTTGCATTGACCAACATTCTTGCCAGGGTTCTAAAAGACAAGTTCTCTTAGGGTTCTTTTCATATACCAACATTCTTCTAACTGCCCATTTTCTCTTTGTGTTGTATTTCTATCTTTTTAATTTGTTTCTTGTGATTTCGTGTGTTTGCTTGATTCAATCTACTCCCGGGCATAGTTTCATCTTGTTCAAGGTTCTATAGGACAAGTTCCTACTGGGTCTCCGATCATTTGGTATCAGAGAGCTTTGGTTGCTAGATTTCAAATAACTACCCTTTTGTTATTTATTTGCGTTATTCTTTTCTGACCATTTTTCATCGACTAGTTCATGCCCCTTTTGCTTCAGTTTTTGGCAGAATAATAGGAAGTCAAAAAAAGTAGAAGTAAAAAAAAGGAAATTTGTCAAAAAAGAAAAAAAAGTAGAAGTGAGAAAAAAGAAATTCGTCAAAAAAAGGAGAAAAAAAGAAAAAACAATCGACAAAAAAAAAAGAAGAAAACTATCAGAGTGTGTGATGCAAGTTTTAGAGAAGTGGAGTCCAAGTTTGCTACTTTCCTATCTTGTATTGCTTGGAACTTGCTATATTACTTTCCTATTTGCTTCACTTTCCTATCTTGTATTGCTTGGAACTTGCTTGCTTTCCTATTTGCTTCGCTTTCTTATTTCAGTTACTTTCCTATTTTGTTTTTAGTTTCCTATTTCATTTCTTGCCTCACACATCTTTCTTTAACTTCAAGTTTGATTTTCCAAGGTAATCACTTCCTTAATTCATTCCTGATACCATTTTTTTCCCACACTCTATTTTCCCTTTTGGATTCTTTGAGAAATTTATCTTCGAATAAGGATACTATAGAAAGCAAGTTGAGTGGTAAAAGGCAAGAGTGTTTACTTTATAGAAAAAGCCAATTTTTGTGTGAAACATGAGTGGTTTGACATTTGTTGAGTATATACACGTCAGGTTGAGTGGTGAGGTCTTTTTTTTTTGTTCACTAACATTCTGCAGTTCATACATATGTATCAAGAAGATGAATCACCTGAGCAAGATGTTAAAGTCTTTATGAAGGCTGTGTAAGATCAATTCCAGAGGTTGAATGCTAGGTTGGATGACATCCAATCCACCTCAAACTCCAAAGGTCCAAGAAGAGTGTTCCATGGAGAAGATGAAGATGTGCAATCCGAGGATGAAGTCCCCAACACTAGGAGAGGCAGACAAGCTTCTTCTCTTATTGAACTCGATAACATAAAATTGAAAATCCCTTCCTTTCAAGGAAAAAATGATCCTGAATTATATTTAGAATGGGAGAGGAAAATAGAACATGTATTTGAGTGTTATACATATAGTGAAGAGAAAAAGATAAAACTTGCTATGTTGAATTGTGTGACTATGCTAGTATTTGGTGGGATCAATTGCAAATAAATAGAAGGCGAAATCTTGAAAGACCAATCCGCACATGGCAAGAAATGAAAGCCATCATGAGAAAGCGCTTTGTTCCAAGTCATTACTACCGAGACTTGTTCAAGCGGCTGCAAAGATTGAGGCAAGGATCTATGAGTGTTGAAGAGTACCACCAAGAGATGGAGATCATCATGATTAGGGCCAATGTTGAGGAAGACATGGAGGCTACCATGAGAAGATTTATTAATGGTTTGCGCCCTGAAATTGCTTCCATTGTAGAGCTGCAAAATTTCCTTGACATGGATGAGTTGTTGCATAAGGCCATCTTGGTAGAAAAGCAATTAAAGATCCAAAATGGTGCTGGGTCAAGTTCTTGGAAGAAAACCTTGAAGGAGTCCAAAAATTTCTTCAAATCCAAAGGAGACATCAAGCCAAAAGAGGAAAGTAAGCCTAAATTCTCTACTCCAAATCCTAAGGGTAAAAATGACTCTAAATCCTCTTCTTCTTCTTCTAATCTTTCTTATAAAGTTAAGTGCTTTAAATGTCAAAGTTTTGGTCATATTGCTTCTCAATGCGCTAATAAAAGGACTATGATTTTACTTGAGAATGGTGATGTTGCTAGTTAAAGTAGTGACAGAGATGGTTATGATGATGTGACTCCATTGACGGATGCTTCTGATGTTGATTGTGATGCTGAGGTTGGTGAAGCCCTTATGGCTAGGTGTGCTCTTAATATCCAACCAAAAGAAGATCTTGAAGAAGACCAACGTGAACACATCTTTCATACAAGGTGTCTCATTAACGGTAAAGTTTGTAGCATGATCATAGATGGTGGAAGTTGTACCAATGTTGCTAGCAATTTACTGGTTGACAAGCTTAATTTGCCTATTTTGAAACATCCTAGACCATATAAATTGCAATGGCTAAATGATTGTGGTGAGGTGAAAGTCACCAAACAAGTGATGGTTGCATTTTCTATAGGCAAGTATCATGATGAGATTTGATGTGATGTTGCACCAATGTATGCTGGACATGTTTTGCTTGGTAGGCCATGGCAATTTGATAGAAAAGTTAGGCATGATGGATATAAAAATTGTTATTCTTTTCCTTTCCATGGTTAAAATATGGTGCTGAAACCTCTTAGGCCCATTCAAGCTTATGAGGATCAAGTGTGGATTGAGAAAGAATGCAAATTGAAGGCAAAAGAAAAGAAAGAGAGAGACTTTGAAAAGAAAGAAAAAGGGAGAGAAAGTAAAACGAGTGAAAAAATGAAGAAAAGAGAGTGACTTTATTTGCTGGAAAAAGTGAGATCAATAGAGCTTTAAAATGTGAAGAATCTTGTATACTCTTATATAAAGATTTTTCTTAACTATTAATGAGCTTGATCCATCTTTGTCGTCTAGTGTTTTGTCTTTGTTGCAGGACTTCAACGACTTATTTCCGGAGGACATTCCTGATGAATTGCCCCCTTTGAGAGGCTTTAAGCACCGTATAGACTTCCTTCCCGGAGCTTCAATTCCGAATAGGCCTGCGTATAGAGCCAATCCAGAAGAAACTAAGGAGATCCAAAGACAAGTTGAAGAGCTTATGAAAAAGGGCTTTGTGAGAGAAAGCTTGAGCCCGTGTGCTGTGCCAGTTATACTTGTTCCTAAGGAAGATGGCAAATGGAGAATGTGTGTTGATTGTAGAGCCATCAATAAAATCACGGAGAAATATCGTTACCCTATCCCTCGTTTAGATGATATGCTTGATGAGTTGCATGGTGCTTGTATATTTTCTAAAATTGATCTTAGAAGTGGGTACCATCAAATTCTCATGAAAAAGGGTGATGAGTGGAAAAATGCTTTTAAAACTAAGTTTGGGTTATATGAGTGGTTAGTTATGTCTTTTGGCTTGACTAATGCACCAAGTACTTTTATGAGTTTGATGAATCATGTGTTTCATCCTTTTATTGGAAAGTATGTGGTCGTATATTTTGATGATATTCTAGTATATTCACAGAGTTTAGATGATCATGTGAAACACTTGCACGATGTGTTTGAACTTTTAAGAGAAAATAAGCTTTATGCCAATTTAGAAAAATGTTCCTTTTGCACGGATATTGTTGTGTTTCTTGGCTTTATTGTAGGTGGTAAAGGACTTCAAGTTGATGAAGAGAAAGTGAAAGCAATTAGAGAATGGCCAACTCCCAAGAATGCGAATGAAGTTCGAAGCTTCCACGGCTTGGCTAGCTTTTATCGGAGATTTTTGAAGGACTTCTCTATTACTGCAGCCCCTTTGAATGAGTTGGAGTTGCATGCTAAAGTTAGAGCCAACATTGAGAGGAGAAATGAACAATATGAAAGCAAGCCAATAAAAGCAAAAGGCGTGTTATTGAACCTGGAGATTGGGTTTGGGTGCACTTGAGAAAGGAGAGGTTTCCAGAATAAAGGAAATCTAAGCTACAGCCAAGAGGAGATGGCCCTTTTCAAGTTTTAGAAAGGATTAATGATTATGCTTATAAAATTGATTTGCCTAGCTCCTATGGTAATGTGAGTGCTACATTCAATGTATCTGATTTATCCCTCTTTGATGCTGCAGATTCGAGGACGAATCCTTTCGAGGAGGGAGGGAATGATGGAGAACCATGGGCATGTGAAAGACAAGAAGAAATGCATCCATGGTGTGATTCGCCTTAACGAAGCCTTAGACGTGACTTGGACGGACATAATCTTGTAAAAGGAGGCTTAGGAGCTAAAATTGGATCAGATTTGAAGTTTGAATGTTCAAGGCAAGGGGATGAACGAAATTCCCATATCAAAGGCCCAACATTCAAGTTTAATATTCCTAAAGATCCATTACAAGATGTTAGAGGCCCAATGACAAGAGCTAGGGCCAATGAAGCAAGCATTGAATTGTTTAATTCAAGACCTTCAAGAGATGGAGCCCATATTGTTAAGTTAGATTTCATCTCATAAAAGTCCAAGAGGCATTGTTTTACTCCTCGAAACCCAACATAAAGTGTCCGAAGGCCCACATGGAGTCTAGTTAGGAGAACTCACTTAAAGTACCATGTGACAAGCATGTGCCACTTAAAAATAAGGATAAGGACGTGATCCCTTAGGTTCAACATGTTGAGATCATGTTTTATTCAGCTTCCTTTTTTGTTTCCTTGAAACAAGGTGATCTAGTCAACACCTTTATAAGTTTATTTTGTTTCCTTTTAGGGATTGATTTGTTTCCTTTTATTGAGTATCTTCTCTAGGACATTACGTTAGGAAGTTTTCCCTATAAATAGGCACCCTCTATGTACTTTGAAAGGGGATCTTTCATTTAGAAATAATATTGAGAGCGTTCTTGCTTTCTTTGTATTCTTTGAGAATACTTGACTTATTAAAGGAGTGGTCTTCCTTTGTGGCGTCCTAAGGTTAGAGTTTTAAGAGACAAGTTCTCTTAAGGTTCTTTGCATTGACCAACATTCTTGCTAGGGTTCTAAGATACAAGTTCTCTTAGGGTTGTTTTCATCGACTAACATTCTTCTAACTGCCCATTTTCTCTTTGTGTTGTATTTCTATCTTTTTAATTTGTTTCTTGTGATTTCGTGTGTTTGCTTGATTTAATCTACTCTCGGGCGTAGTTCCATCTTGTTGAAGGTTCTATAGGACAAGTTCCTATTGGGTCTCCCATCATAGGGCAAACCAATGTCCCAATAGGAAGATCATGTATTTGTGAGATGGGGTAATTGACTCAGAAGATAGCGATGGAAGTGATATGCCTGAGTTGGAGGATTGCACTGATGAAGAAGTTGAGCAACCAGTCCAAGCCGAAGCATTAGTAGTCAGGCGAGCTCTCAATGTACAAGAAAAGATAGAGCTTGAGGAACAAAGGAAGAATATATTCCAAACCAGATGTTTAATTAAGGGTAAGATGTGCAGTTTAATAATTGATGGAGGTAGTTGAACCAATGTTGCAAGCACAATTTTAGTTGAGAAATTAGGGCTGCCTCTCATTAAGCACTCTAGTCCTTATAAGTTGCAATGGCTTAAATAGTGTGGAGAGGCTAGGGTGAACAAGCAAATGCTAGTGGCGTTCTCAATTGGGAGATATTCTGATGAAGTGTTGTGTGATGTACTTCCTATGCATGCTGGTCATTTACTATTGGGGAGACCATGGCAATATGATAGGCGTGTACTACATGATGGATTCAAAAATAGATATTCAATCAAGATAGGGGAGAAACACTTCACATTGGCACCCCTTTCACCAAGAGAAGTTCATGAGGATCAGACTTGCAAAAGCTATGGAAGAACAAAAACTTGGAGATGCTGAGAGTTTAAAAAGAAAAAAAGAAAAAGAGGCCATTCAAAAAAATAAGAACAAAGGCCCAACTGAGAGTAATTACACTAGTGAGCAAAAGAAAGAGAGTGGTGCAGTTCAAAAAGGAGAAAAGAGTGAAAAGAAGAGTGGAACAAAAAAAAGTACTTTCTTTGCAAAAGAAAAAGAGTTGAGGAAGGTCATGTACACACAGAAACCGTTAGTTTTGCTTATGTATAAGGAGTTGTTTTATGGTGAGACTGACCTTGACCCTTCTGTGCCTAGAGTTGTGAAACTTGTTTTGCAGGAATACTCTAATATCCTTCCAGATGAGTTGCCTAAGGGACTACCACCATTAAGGGGCATTGAACATCAGATTGATCTCATGCCAGGAGTTCAAATTTCAAATCGCCCAACCTATAGGAGGAATCCTGAGGAGACAAAGGAGCTTCAAAGGCAAGTGGAAGAGTTACTTGAGAGGGGCCACGTGAGAGAAAGTCTAAGCCCATGCGCAGTTCCAGTGCTATTGGTGCCAAAGAAAGATGGAACTTGGCGTATGGTATGCTTGATAACGGTAAAGTATCGCCACCCCATTCCTAGGCTAGATGGTATGCTTGATGAGCTACATGGTGCTTGTTTGATACGGAAACCCCAAGAAAACAAGGTTCTTGAAACCCCCTAATCCTATTGAATCAAAACCCCAATCTTTCTATTCTAAGAACATGCTAGTTCAAACCCCAATTATACAGAATTGAGACCCAAACCCAAAGAAAATTGAAGAATTGAACACGCCACAAGTGATTACCTAATGTTTTCGTTAATCAACCAAAATCTAATGTTTACAAGGATAAAATAAGGTATTTATACCCTTGCCCACGACCTAAACCTAAAAGGAATAGGTTACAAGACCCTTTAATGCTAAAACATTCTTTGGGGTAAGCTAGGTACTAAACTTTTGTTTTCTACTTCTTGCCATCCTCAAACTGATGGATAAACTGAGGTGGTGAATAGAACTTTAGGTTCTCTTTTATGTGCTGTGGTTGGTAAAAATATTAAAACATGGGAAGAATGTTTTCCATTAGTTGAATTTGCATACAATAGGAGCATACATTCTACTACTGGTTATTCACCTTTTGAGATTGTTTATGGTTTTAATCCATTAACACCTTTAGATTTATGCCCTTTACCTTTAAGTGAGATAACTAGTATAGATGGACAAAAGAAAGCAGATTTGGTGCGCAACATTCATGAGAAGGTGAGACAACACATAGAGAAGCAGAATAAAAAATATGCACAAAGAGCTAATCAAGGGCGAAAGTTGATGCAATTTGAGCCTAGTGATTGGGTTTGGTTACATTTTAGGAAAGAGAGGTTTCCTAAGCAAAGGAAATCCAAGTTGGATCCTAGAGGCGATGGGCCTTTCCAAGTCCTTGAAAAGATTAATAATAATGCCTACAGGATTGATTTGCCAGGTGAGTATCAAGTATCTGCTACTATTAATGTTGTTGATCTCTCTCCATTTGATAATGCAGGGGCTGATTAGAGGACGAATCCTTTTGAGGAGGGAGGGAATGATACAAGAAGCCATGGCAATGGAGATCAAGACCGAACCATCCATGAAGAATTCAAGTGGAGTAGTCAAGCTTGTGATTCTTCTAGAGAGGGCATATGGAGGGGCTAATACTTAGCCAAATTTCAAGACAAGTTCAATTATTTTTATGGACTTATTTTAGTACATTGGGCTTGTTGTTTATCCTTTGTTTATTAGGCCCAAAGAGACTTGTTATTGGCTAGGTATTTATTAGTACTTGCCTTAGTTTATTTAAAGTTAGATTTGGACAACCAAGTGTGTGGGCCTAAGTAGAGTAATCCATTAGGCCCATCCACCTCCCTTAGGTTCATTTAAGTTATTTTGGTCTTATTTAAGTTAGTTTAACCCAATCCTAGGTGGATTAGGATCAAATTGCATTATTGGGCTATAAACTCCTAAACTAGTTAGGATTAGGTTTGTTTTAGCATTAAAGGGTCTTGTAACCTATTCCTTTTAGGTTTAGGTCGTGGCAAAAGGTGTAAATACCTTATTTTATCCTTGTAAACATTAGATTTGGTCGATTAATGAAATTGAGAGATATTCTCTTCAAGTAAGGTGTGTTCTTCTTATTGGGTCTCAATTTCGTATAATTGGGGTTTGAACTAGCATGTTCTTAGAATAAAAAGATTGGAGTTTTGATTCAATAGGATTAGGAGGTTTCAAGAGCCTTGTTTTCTTGGGGTTTCCGTATCATACATGCATAGAAATAATACACATGTTTATAATATATGCATAATACTATAGTTAATACATAGTACTATGCATACTAGTACGAAATTGCATATTATTTGCCATTGAGTATAGTACATACACTATCTTGTACCATGTGTTATGTTATTTATGTGCACATGCATAGTACATATAATACACGATATTGTATGGGATGCATGTACTAGTATGGGATACACATGTAAAATTTGTACATATACACACTTGATACACATGTATGCATATGCACTATCATGTTATTGTATATACCACATAAACTACACATGGTACATGGGCATACACCATTGAGTGTGCACACAATTATGTACATGGTAACATAGGACATAATTGTGTGCACACTCAATGGTATATTATAGGGTACTACTATGTATACTTTACATACTCACCATAGTATGTGTACAAAATAACTAATTATGTATAAACACAATTGTATATATTTGTGTGCATCACTAAGTTCTATGGTGTACCCTATAGTTACAGATGTTACACATATAATACACCTTTGTTATATACACTACATATATGTGTATGCACTATGTGTATGCATATAATACATAACTATGTGTTATATGTACATGCATACTATAGTGCATAATAATACGTAATAATATATGCTA
Source organism: Erythroxylum novogranatense (assembly GCA_029891385.1). Lineage (NCBI taxonomy): Eukaryota > Viridiplantae > Streptophyta > Magnoliopsida > Malpighiales > Erythroxylaceae > Erythroxylum > Erythroxylum novogranatense. Next base: position 60,172,121 of record CM057225.1, on the reverse strand, counting down.
TACAATGAGTATCTAATGGTATAGTATGTGCATATCCATAACCATGGATATAACAATATTGCTATTATTATGCCATTAGTGTGTATATGGCATAATAATATGCTATTTTTTGTCAATACATGTATACAGTACATAGTATGTCACTATTACACATGTACTATGAATGGGTAACTATACATAGTATATGCATATTAGTGCATGGTATGCATTGTACAGGTTCCATGCATGTGTATCGTACAACATTGGTATTCACCTAGTACCAACATTGATGTATGTACCATCTTATATAACTATGTTATTGTGACTAACATAGTGGTGTATGCATAGGTACCATGTGCATATTGTAGTGTGTACATGTATACCATATACACATATAATTACACTATAATGCCATGCTAGTGTTATACTAGTATGTATGCATATGCATATGGTGGTGGCTAGTACAATGTAATGTTGTACATACATAGAGTGTTTGGTAGTGTACATTATACATGGGGTACATTATGCAATCTATTGTGAACCTATACCTATGTACACAATACTACCATTATGCTATAGTATGGTTATAATATACATTTATTATTACCACGGTACCATGTAGTGCACATACCACAAATGCATATGTATGTATGCAATATATAACGCACATGGTACATACTTAGTAGCATGTGCACTTACTAACATACATCACGATACATGCATGGTACATATTATGCATGTACACATTATGTACATGTGTACACACGGTTATATTAGTACACATGCATTTACACACACAAGTACATATGCATATGGCACACTATATGCATTGACATTATGGTACTAACATAGCCATATACATATACAATGCATGTGTGCATGTAAAGTAATGATGTCAATGTTAGTCATGCAATATAATGTGTACTATAGCACGTATGTGTGTATACCATGCACACATGCATTGTATATTTATACTCTAACATAGTATGTTATTATGTACTGATATATACGTGCATGGTGATGTACATGGTACGTAATATGCATACATAGTGACTATACCATGGTACAATAGTGATTGTACCCACATGCATATGTACACCATAAATTACAATGTGTACATATACGTAACATATGTATGGTAACTATATTGATGCGGGACCCCAAGACCCTCAATCGACCCTTAGAACCCATTACCAATCAAATCAGAATTAGTTTCTCTACAAGCTATTAGATTAGGATTTGTTCTTACACCCAAGAACACTTATGACAAGAACCAAAGTTAATTTTTAGAAATCCCCTTGAACCCCAATCAGTTAAGCACTCAAGAACACAGGAAATAGGAATTACATTGATAACAAAAGATAAACTCAATTGCAATCAATAAGAACATGATACAACTCACCAAGGCAATGGAGACTTGAGGATGCCAATAGGTCCAATTACAAGGTCACGCTCCAACAAGCTCAAAGCACAATTTCAGATTTATGTACAAGCTTTGATTTCACAAGAAGTTTTGTTGATCAAGCTTGGAGAAAAGCTTAGGAAGACACCTAAGTGTGTATGCACATTGGAGGCATCAAACCAAGAGGGCTAACACTTAGCCAATTGATGTGAGCAGGAGTAAGGATCTTGAGAAGATGGCGAACTCCGAGCCTATTGGAGGAGAGTTTAATGGAACTAAGCCCAAACTAGTTCATTTAACTCAAATCCTTGGACCGGATACACTTGGAGTTTGAAAACTCACGAATCAGACCTATTTATTTAATTTTTGGACTTCACTTTATTTTGGGCTTCCATGTATTTTTAAGCCCAACCCTTGATTATTTGACCTAGGTATAAATAGTTATCTTTGAGGGTTTTAGAGCACCTTTAGATCATATTGTTTGAGTGCCGTCGGCTTTAGAGAGAACATTATTCTCTTGTTCTTGTTACTTTCCGAACCATCTTTCACTTATCAATTGTTTTCTCAGTTGTGGCATGTCGATTGTTCGTTTCTTGGTTTATTTTGATCATCGGGATTGCTCGGGACAAGTTTCCGAGAGGTGTCGTAGAAATAAAACCTTGCGTATCCTTTATTTTCGTGTTGTTCAATTTCAAATCATCACCTCGACGTCAAGTCTTCCGCGGTGTGCGTCAATTTTGGTATCAGAGCTAGTTTGGAGGAGGATTCTTATTCAACTCCATCAAAAATTTCAAGAAAATGCCGCCCATCGTCATCCAACTATCGTCAGATCTTTCTTTTAGGTGTGAATTAACTTTTGGTATAGGATTTCAATTTTCCTTTCTATTGTTTTAGTTAGGGTTTTCAGTATTTGTTGAAAAAAAAAGAGGCCAGAGGAAAAAAAAAAGAGGTAAAAAAAAACAAAGAAGGCCAGAAAAAAAAACGAAAAAAAAAATTCTGAAAAAAAAAGGTGTGATAGTCGTCCGAAAGAAGGAGGAGGAGGGAAGAAGGAAAAAAAAAGTCAGCAAAAATATAAAAAAAAGTCAGCAGGAAAAAAAAGTCAACAGAAAAAAAAAAGAGTCAAAAAAAAATTTCTGAAAAAAAAAATCTTATCTTTCATACTTGTTACTGGATTGGGGTTTGTTGTTTTTTTCATACTTGAGCTACAGTTGAAAACTTTGATTGGATGAAGCCTTGGTTCTGATTGTAACTTGGATTTCAGAAAAATTTGAGTGGCAAAAGGCAAGAGTGTGTGAGCTTATTTGAGGGAGTCATTGCCGTGACTTAAATACGAGTGGAGTGATAAATTCCTGAGTGAAACACGTGAGGGAGTGTGTGAGGTTGTTTATCGCTAACTTTGTTTTGCAGGTATATCATTTTAATTACAATGTCACAGGGAGGCAGTAATGATGACAACCAAGGGGGAGATGAAAACATCGCTTTCACTTTGAGAGCCATGCAACAACAATTTGAGAGGTTCAATCTAGCCTTAAATGAGGTTAGGGACCAAATGGATGAGCTCAGACAAGGGAGACGCGAGAACCCTCAGGGCAGGCGTGCAGGTATCCGTCAGCGACTTCCACCACCTCGTCGGCAACCACCACAGTATGAGCCTGAGGAGGAGGAGTTTGATGAAGAGGAGGAGGACTATGAAGGGCACATGCCTAGGAGAGCTCGGAGAGGAGAACCCCTCGACAGGCACGAGATGGAGACCTCAAATCTATCAAGATCTGATTCCAAGATTCAAGGAAGGAATGATGCCGAGGCGATTTGGAGTGGGAAAGGAAGGTTGATATGATCTTGAGTGTCATAATTTCTCGGAGGAGAAAAGGTAAAACTTGTTGTTGTTGAATTCTGATTATGCACTAATATGGTGGGATCACCTTGTGACCTCTAGGAGGAGGAATGGAGAAAGACCTATCACTACTTGGGCAGCGATGAAGGCGTGTATGAGGAAGAGATTTGTGCCCTCTTACTATTATAGGGAGATGCACCAGAAGCTCCAAAGACTCACACAAGGATCTAAGACAAGAGAGGACTACCACAAGGAGATGGAGATTGCTATGATTCGTGCTAATATAGTGGAGGATCCCGAGGCCACCATGGCAAGGTTCTTGAGTGGATTAAATAGGAGATAGCAAATGTTGTGGAGTTACAAACATTATTTGGAGATTGAGGATATGGTGAACATGGCCATGAAGGTGGAAAGACGACTTAAGGCTAGAGTAGCTGCAAGGAATGGAGCAAGTTCTAGTTATTCATGGAACTCACAATGGCCCTGAAGGAGGAGAAGTCCAAGGATAAAGGGTGGACTTCAAGGAAGCACCTAAGCAATCAATCGGGGATCTGAACAAAAGGTACTCCTAGTAAACATTCATCTATAAAATGTTTTAAATGTTTGGGTCTTCGCCATATTGCTTCTCAATGCCCTAATAGAAAAGTGATGTATATGAAGGATAATGGGGTTATTGATTCTGATGATACTGATATTGATGATTTGCCATGTGATAGTGTTTGTGATGATGAAGTTGAATATGAGGAAAGAGCTGTCACAGGAGAAGCACTTGTAGTTAGGAGAGTGTTAAGTGCTAGAGTTAGAGATGAGATTCTGGATCAGAGAGAGAACCTATTCCATTCAAGGTGTTTGGTGGGTGGAAAGATGTGTAACTTGATCATAGATGGAGGTAGTTGTACTAATGGGGCTAGTCAAACTATGGTGAAGAAATTGGGCTTGATATGCAGCAACCATCCAAAGCCATATTATTTACAGTGGTTTAATGATAGTGGGAGTGTGAAGGTGACTAGACAGGTACTGGTGCCATTTTCTGTAGGGAGGTATGAGGATGAGGTGTTATGCGATGTGATACCCATGGAGGCAGGACATTTGTTATTGGGAAGACCTTGGCAGTTTGACAAGAGGGTAGCACATGATGGGTATACCAATAGATACTCATTTAAGTTTAAGGGTAGGAACTTCATTCTACTACCTTTGATACCTAGTGAATTGTACCTGGACCAGATTAAATCAAGAAAAAGTAAGAAAGGTTCGGGTAGTGAGAATAAAAAAAGTGAAGAGAGAAAAGAGGCCCAGAAGAAAAATGAGATTGGCCCAATGGAGAGTGATTGCACAGGTGAGGAAAAGACAGTGGGATGTGCAGGAGAGAAAAGTTCAGGGAGAGAAAAAAAGAGTGAAAAGAAAGGGAAAAGAGCACTAGTAGTGGTGAGATACAGAGAGCGTTTAGTTTCTGACACTAACCCTCTTAATGCTTTGTCTAGTGTTTTTACTCTGAATTTTAGGGGCGATGGTCCGTTTCAGATGTTAGAAAAGATGAATGACACCACCTACAAAACTGACCTGTCAGATTCGAGGACGAATCTTCTTGAGGAGGGAGGGACTGATGTGAGTAGGAGTAAGGATCTTGAGAAGATGGCGAACTCCGAGCCTATTGGAGGAGAGTTTAATGGAACTAAGCCCAAACTAGTTCATTTAACTCAAATCCTTGGACCGGATACACTTGGAGTTTGAAAACTCACGAATCAGACCTATTTATTTAATTTTTGGACTTCACTTTATTTTGGGCTTCCATGTATTTTTAAGCCCAACCCTTGATTATTTGACCTAGGTATAAATAGTTATCTTTTAGGGTTTTAGAGCACCTTTAGATCATATTGTTTGAGTGCCGTCGGCTTTAAAGAGAACATTATTCTCTTGTTCTTGTTACTTTCTGAACCATCTTTCACTTATCAATTGTTTTCTCAGTTGTGGCGTGTCGATTGTTCGTTTCTTGGTTTATTTTGATCATCGGGATTGCTCGGGACAAGTTTCCGAGAGGTGTCGTAGAAATAAAACCTTGCGTATCCTTTATTTTCGTGTTGTTCAATTTCAAATCATCACCTCGATGTCAAGTCTTCCGCGGTGTGCGTCAATTTTGGTATCACTGATGTGAGCAGGAGTAAGGATCTTGAGAATATGGCGAACTCCGAGCCTATTGGAGGAGAGTTTAATGGAACTAAGCCCAAACTAGTTCATTTAACTCAAATCCTTGGACCGGATACACTTGGAGTTTGAAAACTCACGAATCAGACCTATTTATTTAATTTTTGGACTTCACTTTATTTTGGGCTTCCATGTATTTTAAGCCCAACCTTGATTATTTGACCTAGGTATAAATAGTTATCTTTTAGGGTTTTAGAGCACCTTTAGATCATATTGTTTGAGTGCCGTCGGCTTTAGAGAGAACATTATTCTCTTGTTCTTGTTACTTTCCGAACCATCTTTCACTTATCAATTGTTTTCTCAGTTGTGGCGTGTTGATTGTTCATTTCTTGGTTTATTTTGATCATCGGGATTGCTCGGGACAAGTTTCCGAGAGGTGTCGTAGAAATAAAACCTTGCGTATCCTTTATTTTCGTGTTGTTCAATTTCAAATCATCACCTCGACGTCAAGTCTTCCGCGGTGTGCGTCACCAATTTTCAAGAGCATAAGTCTAATCAATGGACTTGGGCTTATTTTATCTTATAAAGGGCATATGGACTACTTTTAGGCTTTTTCATGGGCTGATTTGCATTAAGTGTGCATGTGCTTCATTAAAAAAAGTCATGTGCATGTTTTGTTTTAAGGAACCAAGCTTGTGGGCCTAGTTTAAAAGCCCAATTCGTACCTCTTAAGTTAGTCTTCTATTTTTATGGTTTTCTTATCCTATTTAGACTAGGACTAGTCAATTTTAATTAGTTTTGAAGCCCAAATCGATATGGGATTTGTTCTTGGGCAGATTTATTTCAAGAAGGTGATACGGCAACAACTAGAATCAATGTCTAGATCACCTCCGTTTCAATGATTGTTCCCAAACCGAAATTCAATCAATCTAACAAGACCCTTCACCCAAAATATCAAAAGGCCTTCTTGAAACAAATCTGCCCAAGAATAAATCCCACATGGATTTGGGCTTCAAAACTAATTAAAATTGACTAGTCCTTGTCCAAATAGGATAAGAAAACCACAAAATAGAAGAATAACTTAAGAGGGGCGAATTGGGCTTTTAAACTAGACGCACAAGCTTGGTTCCTTAAAATAAAACATGCACATGACTTTTTTAATGAAGCACATGCACACTTAATGCAAATCAGCCCATGAAAAAGCTTAAAAGAAGTCCACATGCCCCTTATAAGGTAAAATAAGCCCAAGCCCATTGATTAGACTTTGCTTGTGAAAATTGGCTAAGTGTTAGCCCTCTTGGTTTGATGCCTCCAATGTGCACACACACTTAGGTGTCTTCCTAAGCTCTTCTCCAAGCTTGATCAACAAAACTTCTTGAAGTTCTTGTGAAACAAAAGCTTGTACATAAATCTGAAATTGTGCTTTGAGCTTGTTGGAGCGCGACCTTGTAATTGGACCCATTGGCATCCTCAAGTCTCCATTGCCTTGGTGAGTTGTATCAGAAGGCCTTTTTGATACTTTGGGCTTTCTTTAGGGTTTTTTAGGTTATCTTTGTTAGGGTTTACATTGCAAAGGGTATTTAAACCCTTGCTTTAGCCATGAACACGAGTTTTTTAGAGATCAATAAAATTAGAAAGCATTCTTCAAGAGAGAATTGAGATTCTTGCTTGTTTTACCTTAAGGATTGATTCAACTTATCAAGTAAGTTCTAACTTGTGGCGTTAATTCAATTCCTACAATATTATACTCTTTGTTACCAATTCCTTGCTATTTTGGGGGTGAAGGGTCTTTATAGATTGATTGAATTTAGGTTTGGGAACAATCATTGAAACGGAGGTGATCTAGATATTGATTCTAGGTTGTTGCCGTATCAGAACACCTTGTGCATAAACATAAAAGAAAGCAATCTCTCTTTTAATCAGATCTGAAATTTCAAAAATACGACCTGTTCTTGCATTACAACTGAAAATAGCCTTGGTATAGGCATTACAATGTAAGGCAAAACAATAAAAAACTAAAATAAATGTCTTCAAGGTAGTAAAGAAGATGGCTGATGTGGGAAAAAATGTGGTGGAGAAGGTGGGTGAGATGAAAAGACAATCTTCAATGTTGAGAGAGAGATGGCTGCTGGAGAGAATAATATGGAGTTGCTCATTTAGACGCTTTGCTCGGGACCTTGTGACCGGACCGACAAAACTTTCCATATTGGAGAAACCTTCCAAGTTGGCACTTGAATGATCTTGTTTTTTTTAACCGCCTCAATATGATTTCCCATGGCATCTCTATGCACTTTAGCTCCATGTTCCAAATTTGGTGAAGTTTCCTTATTTAGAACCCGAAAACTTTCCATATTTGGAATCCAGTCTAAATCACCTAGATTTCTTCTTGTAGAATCTTGAATGCCATTTGTATCATATATACTAACCAATGTGCTATAATATGTATGCATATGTATTATGTATATATAATGCCACTATAGTGCATGTTATGAATGATGTTTACACATGGTACCAGATAGTGTATGTACCAAGTGGTAATAGTATGGTACACTGATCCATGTATGTTTACAAATAATTGCATGTAGTACATATATGGCATTACCATTGCATGTGTACACATGTGTACATGTCTAACTATGCATTAGATATAGTGAGTACATACTTTCTTGCATACTAGTGCAAGTACTATACGTGCAATTGTGTACACTATGTTATATATACCATGTACATAGTGTGCACATGGAAATAATACATGCATGGTATTGTATGTGACATAGTTAGTACACATATACACATTAATCTATGGTACAATTGTGCATATATTAATGTATATATGTGTACTATATGCATATGCATGTTGTACCCTCACTCGTACTGCAAGATGTCCCATACACACTATAATGTACATGCATATGCATATACCAATGGTACTATGGCAATCCCATATGTATGGTATTATGTATAGTGTGCACTATGGTGCATATGGTATGTAATACATGTCAACGGGCAACTACCATATGTTATATAATAGTATATAACTATATGTGCACATTCATAGTATATATACACCTATAGTTATGCGCACTATGCATATGTCGTGCCAACCATGGTACATAATGCCATAATACGGTATATAATGAACACAATGCCATGGCATAGACATGGTATTATTAGTAACACAATGCATATAGTACTACCATTAGTATTGGGTAATACACTATATATTGTGTGGTACATATGGTACCATATTGTGCTCATTATATATGTACACAAAGTATTATAGTTATTACCATACACATTATGTGGTATATGTGGGTATAACATGACACATAACATACGCATGGTATGCATGTACCAATTGATATACATGTATGTGTATACCATAATTGCAATCTAAGTTCAATAGTTACATATACTATGTAGCATACATATAGTGTTACACTATACATGTTATATAATACCATACTAATATGTAACATATGTACAACATGTGTACACATAGTGTTATACGATGCATATACACATTGATATAATGGTTATACTTGTAGGAAAATCCCGGTGCTCACATGCCCACGGTGCGGAAAACAAAAAATTTTGTTCCGGGACCTTCCCGAAAGCCAGGATCCATGTGTCTATACAACAAACGCAAACCATAACAGCCAAAGGAGACCGTCTCTAACGGTATCCACGCAGAGATCGGAGAACCTAACCGGGACAAACCCTTTGACCCTGGAATAGCTAGAACAAGTTGAAGACTGCTAGATCTTACCTTGTTCTTGGAGAGCTTGGAAACCAACGATGAAAGGAAGGAGAAAAACTTGCTTGGAGATCGTGGGAGAGAAGAGATAATTTAGGATTTTCTCAAAATCCTCTCTTCCTCTTTCTTTCTCTCAAAGCCAACGAACATCACCTGAAGAAGATCAACATCTAAGACAAAAAGAAACTCTTTCTTTTCTTGCTTTTACTATAAGCCACGATCATCACCCTTCATCCTTTCTTTCTTTTGTCTTTTAGCAATTAAATGCTTTTGATGACTAAGAAAGAATGGAGAAGCTTCTTCTCCTTTCAACGTGTACACTTACATATATATATTAATTAATTAATTCTTTAATTAATTATATATATATATATAAATAAATGCTGAAGTGGTCCAGTCACATTGGGGTCGGTCCTACTGGCCTACCGGGTCCCGGTATGGGAAAAACCCTCGAAAACATTTTTCAGCAATATCGATGTCGCGATCTCATCGGGAAATATCTAGATCTGAAGAGTTCAGAGTCTGAGAAATGGCTTCATGCCATGCAGGTTGAAATGGATTCCATGTATGAAAACGAAGTATGGACTTTGGTTGAGGCACCTGAATGAATCAAACCCATAGGGTGCAAATGGGTTTTCAAAAAGAAAACCGACATGGATGGTAATGTAATTACCTATAAAGCAAGGCTTGTGGCTAAAGGCTTTCGTCAAAGACAAGGAGTTGACTACGACGAGACCTTCAGCCCAGTAGCAATGCTTAAATCCATTAGAATACTCCTAGTCATTGCCACTCATTATGATTATGAGATATGGCAAATGAATGTGAAGACAGCTTTCCTAAATGGAAATCTAGCTGAGGATGTGTATATGACACAACCTGAGGGCTTCACCTCATATTATGGCGAAAAGGTATGCAAGCTTCAGAAATCCATTTATGGATTGAAACAAGCATCCAGGAGTTGGAATATCCGTTTTGATGAGGTAATCAAAGAGTTTGGTTTCTCACAAAATCCGGATGAACACTGTGTGTATAAGAAGGTTAATGGGACCGCAATCGTATTCCTTGTCTTTGTATGTAGATGACATATTATTGCTAGGAAGCGATGTCTCTATGCTACAATCAGTCAAGATTTGGTTGTCCAAACAATTTGCCATGAAAGACCTTGGTGAAGCAACTTATATCCTTGGGATAAAGATTTATAGAGATAAATCAAAAAGGTTGCTTGGTCTTTCACAATCAACGTACATAGACAAGATGCTAAAAAGGTTTAGCATGGAGCAATCCAAGAGAGGGTGTTGGACCCCGAACCTTGAGTGACAATTTGACTTAATAATATGAATGATAAAGTGGATGAGTTGATTGAAATTGAGGTAAAAATCATGACTAAAAAGAGAAAGAGTGAAAATATGAAAAATTGTGAAATAGTTGACTTTTTGGTCTTTGAAAGTTGACTTTTGATTTAGGCAAAATTGGATAAAATGGTCTTCTGGAAACTTGTAGATTATGTTAAGAGCTTTCTGTAGACATAAAGTTTGCAATTTTTCAATATCGGGAGTGGAAGTTATGATCAGTCAAAGTTTATATGTGATAGGGTTGACTTTTGACTTTGAGTATGACTGAATCTTTGACTGAGAAATTAACCTAGTTAGAGGTTAATTTAGCTTTGATGTTCTTCATGAAAATTGAAGGATTTGATTTGATCTTTATTTCGATATATAGTATCTTTGACCGGAAAATGGACTCCCGTAGGAGTCAAATTGATTTTTATGTCCTTCGTGGAACATATAGAGCTTCCCTCAAGCTTTCTATAGAAACTAAGTTTGTCAAAATTGGAGTTCGGGATTAAGAGTTATAAATTTTGGAAGTTTTGGATTTTTATATGAAAAAAAGAGGAAAAATGTTGTATCCCCGTCGCTAGGGCGACGTATCGCCCTAGTGATGGCGAGCGTTTCACTTGCATCACTAGGGCGACGCATCGCCCTCGCGACAGCGAGCGTTCCGCCCGCGTCACCAGGGCGACGGGGCGAGCGAGCCTTTGCCTCGCCCAGCGCGCGCCCGTTTCGCTCCATACGGCACCGTTTTTGTTTCTCCAATATGACCCCGTTTTGATTTTTCTTGCTTGTTATTTTCTCCAATCCGACCTTTGTTCACTATTTTGCTTATATCTTTTCCGTCCGACATCCGATTGAGTCGATTCTTGTGGCGTTGGATTCCTAAGACAATTATCTACATCCTCATAGAAATTTGTGATTTTTTTAGATTAAATTAATAGAGATTAATTTAATCAAAGTGAGTCGGGAAATTTTCCGAACATAGTTCAGTATTTTGTGAAATTCGGGATCTGTAGAGATCCGATTGAAGCGATTCTTGAGGCGAAATAAAGATAAAACAAGGGGCTACAAATCATATGAAGAAATGAAATGTCAATTTTGCCCCTAAGACTTTTAATTTTTGAATTTAAGTTCGGATTAGGGTGTAAATTTTGGATTAGGAGCATCTGAGAGTATTTTGAGCATAACTTTTGATCTGGGAATCGAAATGAGGTTATTCTTGTTTTGAATTAAACTACAGACATAAGGCTACAATTTTTATGAAGACATTGAGTTTCAATTCTGGGATTAAGAATGTGAAATTTTGGATGGAAATAATCGTACATGGAAAATGTGTTAGAATATGGAAATACTCGAACTGTTTTGGGTATAAATTTTGGCGTAGTGATCAGAATTGAGCACAGTTAGTGGCGTTGGATTCGTATGATTGAGAGGAACATTTCTCTAGAAGGAAGTTTTAACAAATTCCTTCAACTCAATAGTGCGAATCAAACCCGCATGTGAGAATAGCATAAAGTAAAGTCAAAGGTCTTTTAAACCTTTATAGCATCTTGTCTATGTACGTTGATTGTGAAAGACCAAGCAACCTTTTTGATTTATCTCTATAAATCTTTATCCCAAGGATATAAGTTGCTTCACCAAGGTCTTTCATGGAAAATTGTTTGGACAACCAAATCTTGACTGATTGTAGTATAGAGACATCGTTTCCTAGCAATAATATGTCATCTACATACAACACAAGGAATATGATTGTAGTCCCATTAACCTTCTTATACACACAGTGTTCATCCGAATTTTGTGAGAAACCAAACTCTTTGATTACCTCATCAAAACGGATATTCCAACTCCTGGATGCTTGTTTCAATCCATAGATGGATTTCTGAAGCTTGCATACCTTTTCGCCATCATAGGAGGTGAAGCCCTCAGGTTGTGTCATATACACATCCTCAGCTAGATTTCTATTTAGGAAAGCTGTCTTCACATCCATTTGCCATATCTCATAATCATAATGAGTGGCAATGGCTAGGAGTATTCTAATGGATTTAAGCATTGCTACTGGGCTGAAGGTCTCGTCGTAGTCAACTCCTTGTCTTTGACGAAAACCTTTAGCCACAATCCTTGCTTTATAGGTAATTACATTACCATCCATGTCGGTTTTCTTTTTGAAAACCCATTTGCACCCTATGGGTTTGATTCCTTCGGGTGCCTCAACCAAAGTCCATACTTGGTTTTCATACATGGAATCCATTTCAGCCTGCATGGCATGAAGCCATTTCTCAAACTCACGAACTCTTGTAACCTCTTCATAGGTGGTAGGCTCATCATCTTCTATGAGCAATACGTCATTCTGTTCATTCACGAAATCCATATCTCTCGGGAACAGGCGTGTCCTACGTGACCTCACGAACTTTGTGTGTTGTAGAATGTTGAGCTGTTACTTCATCTGTATGAGTCACGTTTGAGTTCGAGCGATTGATTTGCGTCATTCGAGCATCTTGAACTTCTTCAAGTTCAATTTTGCTCCCACCGTCTTCTTGTAAAAGAAACTCTTTCTCTAAAAAGACAACATGCTTCGAAACAAACACCTTTTGTTCCTCAGCAAGGTAGAATTGATATCTCATTGTTTATTTAGGATATCCTACGAACAAACACTTGTCAGACTTTGCATCAAGTTTATCTGACTGTGTCCGCTTCATATAAGCAGGACAACCCCAAACCTTCAAATGAGTAAGATAGGGTTTTTTTAATCCACATCTCATATGGAATAACATCAACTGTCTTTGATGGAACTCTGTTTAACAAGTAAACAGCTGTCTCGATTGCATACCCCCAAAAGGATTTTGGTAACTTTGCAAAGCCCATCATTTATCGTACCATGTCTAACAAGGTTCGATTTCTCTTTTCTGCCACACCATTATGCTGTGGTGTGTAAGGAGGAGTCCATTGAGACAAAAGCCCATTATCTCTAAGATAATCCAAAAACTCTTGGTCTAAGTATTCCCCACCACGATCTGATCGTAATGTCTTGATACTTTTCCCAAGTTAGTTTTCTACTTCATTTCTGAATTGTTTGAACTTTTCAAATGCTTCAGATTTGTATCTCATCAGATACAAGTACCCATATCGAGAATAATCATCGATAAAGGTAATGAAGTAAAGACAACCACTTCTGGCATGGATGGATATCGGAACACGTACATCTGAATGTATTAGGTCTAATACTCCAGTCGCTCGTTCACCATTTCCCTTAAAGGATAATTTAGTCATCTTGCCTAATAAACAAGATTCGCATGTGTCATATGATTCATAATCAAATGACCCTAAACTACCACTCTTATGGAGCTTAGCTATGCGTCTCTCATTTATATGACCAAGGCGACAATGCCATAAGTAAGTTGATTTTAAATTATCTCATTTATGTCTTTTCGTGTCATTGACATTCATAATTGGATGTGACATATCTAATATGTAAATTCCATTGCATAATGTACCAGTACCATAAAGAATTCCATTCAAACTAATAGAACAACCATTGTTACTAAAAGTTACATGGAAACCAGCTCTATTTAAACAAGAAACAGACAATATGTTCTTTGTTAATACAGGTACAAAATAACATTCATCCAATTTAATTACAAGCCCAGTGGGGAGTGACAAAAAGTAAGTGTCTACGGCTAATGCAGCAACTCTTGCTCCATTTCTCACTCGCAGGTCTAGTTCTCCCTTCATGAGTTGTCTACTGTCCCTGAGGCCCTGCATATCATTGCATATGTGTGAGCCACAACCGGTATCTAATACTCATATGTTATGGTCAGAAACAGTATTAACCTAAATGACAAACATACCTGAAGAAGTCGAGGCATCTGATGCCTTCTTCTGCTTCAATTCATCCAGATAGACTTTACAATTCCGCTTCCAGTGGCCAGTCTTGCCACAATGGAAGCAAGTTCCTTTTGGTGCAGTCTGTTTGGTTTTCTTCTTGGCTGCACTTCCTTTTGGTTTCTTAGACCTTTTCTTCTTGACTTCTTTTTCTTTGAACGGAAGAAGAGTCCACCATAAGCACTTGCTTGCTATCCTTCTTGATAGCTTGCTCTGCTTGTCTTGAGCGATTGATCAACTCGAGGATTGTTGTGGATATTTGGTTCATCCGATAGTTTAACACAAACCGTGATTAACTATCGACAATCAACTAGAATTAAGTCAACACTTAATTCATAATCCATAACAAAACCTAAGACGGCCAACCTCTCAATATACCCATTCATCTTGATTGCATACTTGCTCGCAGATGAACCCGAGTCATCTTAGTAGTGAAGAGTAGCCTCGAGGTCTCGAACCTTCGCACCGAGCTTGCTCATCAACAGCTCTCTAAGATGAAACACTATGGTATTAGCATCCATAGACTCATGCCGCTTCTCTGACTCTGGTGACATCGAGGCAAGCATAATGCGGTAGCCATGTCACTTTGTCTTTAAGATGCTTACGATATGCTTTTCGATCCTCATCGAAGCATCAAGAACAGTGGATCGGGAAGTGGAACATCTAGGACATATCCAGTTCCTCAAACCGAGAACAATTCTCAGATTTCTCAGCCAATCTAGAAAGTTGGGTCCAGTTAATTTGTTGGAGTCCATAAGCGAGCGCAAGTTCACACTTGAAGTCATCTTCAATAACCTATAGGGAAAAGAGAGAAAGAATGTTAGAGTAGAATTACATGCATGATCATAAGGACTTGCATGACATGCATATGGCTCCCACTAGTTTCAAAGAATCCATAACCCTCAGTACGAATCCAAGAAACATTATGACAAAATGTCCTAGTGGGTCGATATCTGATACAACTCACCAAGGCAATGGAGTTTTGAGGATGCCAATGGGTCCAATTACAAGGTCACGCTCCAACAAGCTTAAAGCACAATTTCAAATTTATGTACAAGCTTTTGTTTCACAAGAACTTCAAGAAGTTTTGTTGATCAAGCTTGGGGAAGAGCTTAGGAAGACACCTAAGTGTGTGTGCACATTGGAGGCATCAAATCAAGAGGGCTAACGCTTAGCCAGTTTTCACAAGCACAAGTCTAATCAATGGGCTTGGGCTTATTTTATCTTATAAAGGGCATGTGGACTTCTTTTAGGCTTTTTCATGGGCTGGTTTGCATTAAGTGTGCATGTGCTTTATTAAAAAAGTCATGTGCATGTTTTATTTTAAGGAACCAAGCTTGTGGGCCTAGTTTAAAAGCCCAATTCGCCCCTCTTAAGTTAGACTTCTATTTTGTGGTTTTCTTATCCTATTTGGAAAAGGACTAGTCAATTTTAATTAGTTTTGAAGCCCAAATCCATGTGGGATTTATTCTTGGGCAGATTTGTTTCAAGAAGGCCTTTTTGATATTTTGGGCTTTCTTTAGGGTTTTTAGGTTATCTTTGTTAGGGTTTACATTGCAAAGGGTATTTAAACCCTTGATTTAGCCATGAACACGTTTTTGGAGAGATCAATAAAATTAGAAAGCATTCTTCAAGAGAGAATTGAGATTCTTGCTTGTTTTACCTTAAGGATTGATTCAACTTATCAAGTAAGTTCTAACTTGTGGCATTAATTCAATTCCTACAATCTTATACTATTTGTTACCAATTCCTTGCTGTTTTGGGGGTGAAGGGTCTTTATAGATTGATTGAATTTAGGTTTGGGAACAATCATTGAAACGGAGGTGATCCAAACAATGATTCTAGGTTGTTGCCGTATCAATATCCGACATTACTAAAATGACCTTGGGTTTACCCAACAAGCCACCTTAGGTCAATCGGTAGGTATCGGTCATACCAATTGCTTCATAGATGCAACTATCGACTAGTTCTATCAACTCGTGATGTATGCACACACATTGAGTTATCAACTCTTGATGCGCGTACATCTGATGCACACTACCCAATTTCGCCTCTGTCCACGTTGACCTTGAGTTTACTCAACAAATCAACGCTTCTAGTGAAAACCGACCCATTAATCCGAAAATCTTATTTTCATGGTTCGAACATATCCGTATAGAGTGAGCTTGGGTTTATCCAACAACCCAACTCTATAAGAACTCTGGTTCTCCCCATATTAATAGAAGGCGTTAGTTTTCATATGATGTGTGAGGGTTTTCAGGTCTCATCTTTTTCTTCTCCAAGCCGTAGGATTATAGTCACCATGACTATATGGAATGATTTAGGGTATTTTATCAATCACATTGAGTCTATACCTAAAATCATCCATCATCCCACCTTTGCATGTTGTAAGTCGACTTGTGTAATGTGTAAGTCGACTTATGCATGTGTAAGTCGACTTATGCAGCTGTGCATGAACAAGTCGACTTGTACCATTGTGCAAGTCGACTTATGCATCTACAGTGCACGGACAAGTCGATTTGTGTCTTTATAAGTCGACTTATCCATGTGGAATAGCTATCTAATTGGCTAATTTCTCAATTCGTGCAGTTCCAATTCACAATACCAAGTGTAATATCCTTTATTATGATGTACCTGAAACACTTTCATTGTTCCATGCTTACCATATATAGTCAAACTATACATGAACAACTTGAAATTAATGAATGTACTCTTATTCATTCAAATTTTCAAATAATTTGAGAATATCAAACTATCACCCTAAGTATCTCTAGGTAGTCTAAACTTTATCAAGATTACTTCGGTACTGGTCACAAAATTTGTGACGGCCAAAATAATCAGGACAAGGAAATGCACTAACGAGACGCTAATGTGATACATTTGACATCCAAAAAATATTTGGAAACCCAATTTCAAGAAATTCAATTTGGAAAGCATACAACATCAATATAACACATTTTTAATCACATTAAAAATGATCCAAGTGTAAGTACAAGTCGACTTGTACTACTGATAAGTCGACTTGTTCTTGAAAAGTACCGATAAGTCGACTTGTACATTGCATAAGTCGACTTATTCAAGGATTTGCATCTGTTTATTTGTGCCTAAAGGCAATCCCTTTAGCGCGTTTTATTCACAAATCATATCTGGTGAATGAATAAATAAAGAAAAGGCATAATTCATTAATTTGATGTTCATGAACATTGTTTATGAATTGATTGGATCTTTACTCAGATTAATGAAGTCCATGATATATGACATAGCATGAAGGAAATTATGATGTGATCATACTCCTGAGATTCCTATCATGTGCAATTATGTCAGTATCTAAATTCTCCTAGTCAAAGGATTAATGAGATGGACATCATTAATCCGGATAGACTAACACATGTCATATTCCTTGATTGGATCAAGCAGTGGATCTCAGAAACTGTAAATATGAGATATTTAGAATTGACATGTGGATGCTTACTAGCGGTAGTAGGTTCATTGGATGACCTGCCATGAGATCATCACATGGATATCTTATCTAAGTGTCAGTGATAATCTCATCATAGCAATGGTGCAAGTATCCTTAGACTTGAGGTACTCGAGGATATCTTGAATCTTGATTACGTGCTTTGACTCCATTCCTTGTTGCCTTCGGAGGTAACTCATAGGGTGGTGCTTGGAGTGCGACTTGAGGTATTGAAGATAATTGAGTAGCCAATAAAGGATTCACCACTTTTGGATTAGCGAGAGGAGATACCCATGGCCTCTTGTCGGGATCATTACTTGAAATCTCGGCGAGTGAATATGTCATGAAGAGTGTCTTTATGGACATATAGAGTAATGAGTCCTAGGACGAGATCTGTTATCACTTGGGCTAGACTCAGTCTAGTGAGAGTTGACACTTTGACCATACTCATAACCAAGTGGGGTATAGGATGGTGAAAGGACGAATTGCACAGTAATTGTCTATGGAAGGGTTCGTGATCCGGTTCTTGATGAATACATCAAACCGATTACTTTCCGATCAATTGGGGTCATGATGTGTTGCTAGATACCGCTCATGACTTGCTCAGATTAATTGTTAATCTAAGTGGCCAACATAACTTAGGAAACCTAAAGGGTCTGCGCTTAAGAGTGTTTGAGAGAATCTGTAAAATAGTAATTGGACGAGTTCCAATTATGGAAACATTAGGATTAAATGGATCCCAATGGGATTGGGATATGTCGATGAGATCGCGACATCAATATTGCTAAGAAAGGTTTAGGAGTGTTTTTGGTACGGGGCGATAGAGCAGTAGGACTAACCCCAGTTGGACTGGACCTTAGCAATTATTTATTAATTGATTAATTAACTAATTAATTAATTAATGCATGTGATGTTCGTTGGAATGGGTGAAGAGATGATGTGCATTGACTTTTCAAAGTTATTTCTTTATTCATTAAAGAAATGAATGGTTATAAAGCTTCCATATGTCTTCTCCTTATGTAATCTTTTAATAGGTTAAAAGAAACATAAAAAGGGGCTTACATATGGGTAGTCGACGGTGGTGTAGAGAAAAGGAAGAGATGGAAGCTTAAAGGTTAAGTTTCTTATGAAAATGGTGATTTTCATGTCTTCTTCCATAAGCATCATCATTTCTCTTCTTCTCCAAGCACATGGTTCCAACGGTTTCTTGACTCTCCAGGAGAGGTAGGCTCTAGCAGGCTTTAATCTGTTCTAGCTATTCCCGGGTCAAAGGGTTTGATCCGGTTAGGTTTCGATCTCTGCGTGGATCACCTTTAGAGATAGTCTCTTTTGGCTATTTAGGTTGATGTCTTCATACGGATACCTGGATCCTGGGGATCGGGAAAGTCCCGGGAACAAAAATTTTTGTTTTCCGCTGCGTGTACATGTGATGTACCTCCCGGGATTTTCCTACAGTGGTATCAGAGCGTCTGGTATCCCGTATGAAGCTATAACCTAAGCTAGATCAGAAACCCTAAGTGCTGTTGATGTTGATGCATGTGTACTGCCCAGATTTCGAATTGCTATAGAGATAGGGTTTTCGAAATTTTTCTGCCCAGGATTATTCATAACATGTTAGAGAATATGTCTATGAATTTTCAGAATTTATCGATTTGATTTGATATAGTTTTGCTAATTAATTCCCTAAGGTTACAGATGCTGTTTTGTGAAACGATTCTGGAACAGGCAGTAGTATAAAATCGAGAATAAATTCTAGAAAAAATTTTTTCTGGATTTTCCTTCACCTAAATGTCTCTAAGATGTTGGTGAATATCTGTGAGCATGGAAATTGGATTTCAAGGTGATTGGATATTTATTCACGAATTTATTCTATGCTGTTGGGAATTGCTGTGCTGATGAACACAGATTTTGAATCGGTTTTGTTATTTAGGTTGACTGAGTTTTTGATGGCCTAAAATCCTTAAAAAATTCATGTAGCATGTTCTGAACATTTAGTAACCTATGTAATTTTCTCAGGATTTATTGAAATTGTTTCATTGATCATTTTGAGCAATGTACAGAACTGGACAGTTTTGTGAAAATTGTTGGGACTGTTTTGCTTGGCTTGATTGAGTGTTCTTTTTCAGTTCCAATGCCTTGCACCATTTTTAATATGATTAAAAATGTGTTATCTTGATGTAGTATGATTGCTAAACTGAATTGCTTGAATTATCTTTTCCAAGAATTTTTGAATGCCGAATTGGTCACATTAGCGTCTCGTTAGTATATTGCATTATCTTGTTTGTTTTGACCGTCATATTTTTTATGGCATGTGCTGAAGTAAATTTGATAATGTATATGCTAGCTAGAGATGCTTAGGATTATAATTTGGGTGTTCCTAAATTGTTTGGAAATTAATGAGTTTTGACTCATTTCAAGTTTTTCATATAGTTTGACTATTTAAGGCTTTCATGGTTCAATGAATTGTTCATTGATACATCAAATTTATTAGATATTACCTTAGGTATGTAGGTGTTGTGAATTGGAATTGCATTAATTGAGGAATTAGCCGATTAGAGATTTTAGCAAATTTACGGATAAGTCGACTTGTATGTGAAATAAAGTCGACTTGTTCAAATTTTAGGATAAATCGACTTGTCATATAATAAATCGACTTGTTCGAATCTCGATATAAGTCGACTTGTAGTACCTTATAAGTCGACTTGTTCATGGGCGGTGACATAAGTCGACTTGTGTCATACAAGTCGACTTGTGTGTAAGAGAAGCATAAGTCGACTTGCATTTGATGAAAGTCGACTTGTGGCATCTTTCGAGTTGGATGATGGATGATTATAAGGATTGATTCAATACGATTGATGAAACCTAAATCATTCCATATAGTCTTCGTGACTATAATCCTTAAGCTTGGAGTCTAGAGACCCGAAATCCTCCTCGGTATATGAAAACTAACGCCTTCCATTAATATGGTAAGAACCGAGTTCTTATAGGGTTGAGTTGTTGAGCTAACCTCAAGCTCACTCTATCTGAATATGTTCAAACCATGAAAATAAGATTTTCGGATTAATGGGTCGGTTTTCCTAGAAGCGTTGATTTGTTGAGCTAACCTCAAGGTCAGCGTGGATGAGGCGAGTTGGGTAGCATACATTAGATGTATGCACATCAAAGAGTTGATACTGATGAAGTGCACACATCAACAAGTTGATAGCAGCGATCGATAGTTATTATGCGAGATGTAATTGGTATATCGATACCTCCCGAGACATAAGGTGGCTTGTTGAGCTAACCTCAAGGTCATTCTTAATGTCGGTTATCGATGATGCAATTGGTATGACCGATACCTACCGATTGACCTAAGTTGTGGTTTGTTGGGCAAACTCAAGGTCACTTTTAGCAATATGGGATATCGACCCACTAGGACATTATGTCACTTTGTTTCTCTGGATTAGTAAAGAGGTTATGGATTCTAGGAAACTAGTGGAGCCATATGCATATCATGCAAGTCCTTATGATCATGCGAGCAATTCTATTTTATCATTCCTTCTCTCTATCGCGTTTAGGTTGATTGAAGAAGTCTTTCGGTGAATAATTCGCTCACTCTTACGGATCGATTTTCTTGATTGGTGAGGACTCGAGAATTGTTCTCGAGATCGAGGAAGCTGGATCGCCCTAGATGTTCCACTTCCAGTTGCACCTGCTGTCGATGCTTCTGATAAGGATCAGAAAGCATATCGTAAGCATCTAATGGACGGGGACATGGCTACTTGCCTTGATGTCACTAGAGCTGCAGCAGCAGCACGAGTTCATGAATGCTCACTCAATAGTATTTCATCTTATGGAGCTGGTTGTTGAGTAAGCTCGGTCTGAAATGTTCGCGACCTCAAGGCTTCTCTTCATCACAAAGATGGCTCCAGGGACAACTGCTGTGAAGTATGTCCTGAAGATGAATGGCTATATTGAGAGATTGGTCGTCTTAGGATTTGTAATGGATTATGAGTTAAGTAGAGACTTAATTCTGGTTGGATTGTCTGATGGTTATTCACAGTTTGTGATAAACTATCGGATAAACCAAATATCCACAACAATACCTGAGCTGATCAATCTGCTCATGACAGCTGAGCAGGCTATCAAGAGAGATAGCAAGTGGCTAATGGTGGATGCTTCTTCTTCTAGATCAAAGAAGAAAAGGCATAGAAACCAAAGGGAAGTGCCAACAAGAAGAAGACCAAAGATTCTTCCCCAAAGGATTTTGCTTTCATTGTGGCAAGTCTAGCCACTAAGGCGTGGCCTAAAATCTATCTGAGTCCCTGAAGCGAAGAAGGCATCGGATGCCTCTACTTCTTCAAGTATGTTTGTCATTGAGGTTAATACTATTCTGATCCAAACATATCAATTATTTGATACGGATGTTGGTCATACATATGAAATGATATCACGGGGCATCGGGGACGATGAAAGCTCATAAAGAGAACTAGACCTTCGTGTAGGTAATGCAGCAAGAGTTGCTACATTTGCGTGAGGCACTTATGTCTTGTTACTCCCTACTGGGCTTGTATTCAAATTGGATGGTTGACATTTTGTACATGTTTTAAACAAAGAACATATTGTATGTTTCATGTTTAATTAGAGCTGGTTTCCATTGGACTTTTAGTAGCAATGGTTGTTCTATTAGTTCGAATGGAATGCTCTATGGTACTGGTACATTATGCAATGGAATTGACATATTAGATATGTCATATCCAGTTCTGAATGTCAATGACGCGAAAAGACATAATCGAGATAATGTAAAATCAACTTACTTATGGCATTGTCGGCTTGGCCATATAAATGAGACACGCATCGCTAAGCTCCATAAGAGTGGATGTTTAGGTTCATTTGATTATGAATCATATGACACATGCGAATCTTGTTTATTAGGCAAGATGACTAAGTTATCCTTTAAAGGAAAGGGTGAGCAGTGAATGGAATATTAGACCTGATACATTTGGATGTATGTGGTCCGATGTCCATCCATGCCAGAAGTGGTTGTTTTTACTTCATTACTTTTATCGGTGATTATTCACGATATAGGTATCTGTATCTGATAAGATACAAATCTGAAGCATTTGAATAGTTCAAATAATTCAGAAATGAAGAAGAAAACTAACTTGGTAAAAGTATGAAGACATTACGATCTGATCGTGGTGGAAAATACTTACACCAACAGTTTTGGATTATCTTAGAGATCATGAGATTTTATCTCAGTACACTCCACCTTACACGCCGCAGCACAATGGTGTGGCTGAAAGGAGAAATCGAACCTTGTTAGACATGGTGCGATTGATGATAGGTTTTATGCGATTTTGGGAATATCGCTCGAGGCATTTGTTTACTTGCCAAGCGAGTTCCATCAAAGGCAGTTGTGGTTACTCCATATGGAGATATGGACTAGCGAAAATCCTATCTTTCTCATCGAAAGTATGGGGTTGTCACCTTACGTGAAGCGGACACGGTCAGATTAACTTGATGCAAAGTGACAAGTGTTTGTTCGTGGAATATCAATTCTACCTTCTTTGAGGAACAAAAGTTGTTTGTTTCAAGTCACGCTTTCTTAAAGAAATAGTTTCTTTTACAAGAGGACGATTGGGAGCAAAGTTGAACTTGAGAAGTTCAAATGCTCGAACAAACCAGATCAATTGCTGAACACGAAGCTGTCACTCATATAGATGAGGTAGCAGTTCAACCTTCTACTACACAATTTAATTTGAGGTCACGTAGGATACGCTCTGTTCACGAGAAATATGGATTTTCGTGGGGAGCAGAATGACGTGTGCTCATATGTGATGATGAGCCTACTACTATGAAAAGGTTACGAAAAGTTGAGTCGAAAAATGGCTTTGTGCCATGAAAGCGAAATGGATTCCATGTACATAAACCAAGTATGGACTTTGGTTGTTACACTGAAGGATAAAACCCACGAGGGTGCAAAGGGGTTTTCAAGAAGAAAACCAACATGGATGGTAATTTGATTACCTATAAAGCAATGCTTACGGTTAAAGGATTTAAATCACAGACAAGGAGTTGACTATGGCGAAACCTTGACCAAGCAATGCTTAAATCCATTAGGATACTCTAGCCATAGCCACTCATTATGATTATGAGATATGGGAAATGGATATGAAGCGGCTTTCGAGAGGAAATCTGCGAGGATGTGTATGACACAACACGAGGGCTTCACTTCCATCGATGGCGAAGCGTATGCAAGCTTCAGAAATCCATGTTTGGATTGAAGCAAGCTTCCAAGAGTTGGATTATCCATTTAGATGAGTCAATCAAAGAGTTTGATTTCTCACAAAATTTGGATGATCATTGTGTGTACAAGAAGGTTAGTGGGACTGCAATCGTATTCCTTGTATTGTATGTATAGATGACATATTGTTACTAGGAAGCGATGTCTCTATGCTGCAATCAGTTAAAATTTGGTTGTCCAATCAATATGCGATGAAAGACCTTGGTGAAGCAACTTATATCCTAGGGATATAGATTTATAGAGATAAATCAAAAGGTTGCTTGGTCTTTCACAAGCATCGATACATAGATGAGATGCTAAAGAGGTTTAGCATGGAACAATGCTATGTCACGAGGCACGATGTATCGTATGCTCTAAGTGTTACGACGGATACCAATCGTTTCCTAGTGAGGTCCTTTGGGTGGCTGTCGAGAATATCCTCAAGTACTTGTGAAGCACTAAGGATGTTTTCTTAATCTATGGAGATGGAAATCTCTAAAGGCGGGCATTAGGATGCGATATCTAATCGATAAGGATGATTACGAATCACAATCGGGTTATATACATTCACCTTGAATAGTGTCGCGGTCAATTGGAAAAGTTCCAAACAAGAGAGGATGGCGATTCATCAACCGAGGCGGAAGCGGTTTGGATCAAGAAGTTCATTCTTGAACTTGATCTAGTCCCTACATGATGGGCCCATAGGATTGTATTGTGATACAATGGGGCTAATCTGTGAACAAAGGAACCAAGGTCTTATCGACGATCCGAACTTCGTACTTGCTGATTAGGAGATCGTTAGTCGAGATGATATCGATAGAGAATTCTCACGAGCAAAGTGTTGTTGTTAGTTGACAAAGCCATTGTCACGGAGAATTGTGATTCTCATGGACTCGCTTATGGTATTGGATACTAAAGGCGATTGGCTTTAGGTCAGTGGGAGATTTGTAAGTACAAGTCGACTTGTACTCTCGATAAGTCGACTTGTTCTTGAAAAGTACCGATAAGTCGACTTGTACATTGCATAAGTCGACTTATTCAAGGACGGTACTGTTTATTTGTGCCCTAAAGGCAATCCCCTTTAGCGCGTTTTATTCACAGTCATATACAGACTGAATGAATAAATAAAGAAAAGGCATAATTCATTAATTTGATGTTCATGAACATTGTTTATGAATTGATTGGATCTTTACTCAGATTAATGAAGTCCATGATATATGACATAGCATGAAGGAAATTATGATGTGATCATACTCCTGAGATTCCTATCATGTGCAATTATGTCAGTATCTAAATTCTCCCTAGTCAAAGGATTAATGAGACTGGACATCATTAATCCGGATAGACTAGCACATGTCATATTCCTTGATTGGATCAGCGGTGGATCTCGAAGCTGTAAATATGAGATATTTAGAATTGACATGTGGATGCTTACTAGCGGTAGTAGGTTCATTGGATGACACGCCATGAGATCATCACATGGATATCTTATCTAAGTGTCGGTGATAATCTCATCATAGCAATGGTGCAAGTATCCTTAGACTTGAGGTACTCGAGGATATCTTGAATCTTGATTACGTGCTTTGACTCCATTCCTTGTTGCCTTCGGAGGTAACTCATAGGGTGGTGCTTGGGTGCAGCTTGAGGTATTGAAGATAATTGAGTAGCCAATAAAGGTTCACCACTTTTGGATTAGCAGAGGAGATACCATGGCCTCTTGTCGGGATCATTACTTGGAAATCTCGGCGAGTGAATATGTCATGAAGAGTGTCTTTATGGACATATAGAGTAATGAGTCCTAGGGCGAGATCTGTTATCACTTAGGCTAGACTCGGTCTAGTGAGAGTTGACACTGACCATACTCATAACCAAGTGGGGTATAGGATGGTGAAAGGGCGAATTGCACGGTAATTATACATGGAAGGGTTCGTGATCCGGTTCTTGATGAATACATCAAACCGATTACTTTCCGATCAATTGGGGTCATGATGTGTTGCTAGATACCGCTCATGACTTGCTCAGATTAATTGTTAATCTAAGTGGCCAACATAAGGAAACCTAAAGGGTCCTGCGCTTAAGAGTGTTTGGAGAATCTGTAAAATAGTAATTGGACGAGTTCCAATTATGGAAACATTAGGATTAAATGGATCCCAATGGGATTGGGATATGTCCCGATGAGATCGCGACATCAATATTGCTAAGAAAGGTTTAGGAGGCATTTTTGTGTAGGGGCCCGATAAGGCGGTAGGACTAACCCAGATTGGACTGGACCTTAGCAATTATTTATTAATTGATTAATTAACTAATTAATTAATTAATGCATGTGATATTCGTTGGAATGGGTGAAGAGATGATGTGCATTGACTTTTCAAAGTTATTTCTTTATTCATTAAAGAAATGAATGGTTATAAAGCTTCCATATGTCTTCTCCTTATGTAATCTTTTAATAGGTTAAAAGAAACATAAAAGGGCTTACATATGGGTAGTCGACAGTGGTGTAGAAAAGGAAGAGATGGAAGCTTAAAGGTTAAGTTTCTTATGAAAATGGTGATTTTCATGTCTTCTTCCATAAGCATCATCATTTCTCTTCTTCTCCAAGCACATGGTTCCAACGGTTTCTTCACTCTCCAGACGGAGGTAGGCTCTAGCAGGCTTTAATCTGTTCTAGCTATTCCCGGGTCAAAGGGTTTGATCCGGTTAGGTTTCGATCTCTGCGTGGATCACCTTTAGAGATAGTCTCTTTTGGCTATTTAGGTTGATGTCTTCATACGGATACCTGGATCCTGGGGATCGGGAAAGTCCCGGGAACAAAAATTTTTGTTTTCCGCTGCGTGTACATGTGATGTACCTCCCGGGATTTTCCTACACCAAGACATTGGAATTGAGAAATACACCATTTATCATTCCAAACAAAACAGCTCCAGCAACTTTCTCAAAACTGCCAAGCTCTGTGTTTTACTTGAAAAACTCATTGAAAAAATTTCAATAAATTATGAGAAAATTACAGAGGTTACAACATGTTCACAAAATGTTCCATGAATTTTTACAGGATTTATTTCCATCAAAAACTCGTCCAACCTCAGCAACAAAACCAATGTAGAATCTGTGTTCCTCAACACAGTTATTCCCAGCAGCACACAATAAATTCTAAAATAAATAGTAAATCACCTCAAAAACATTTTTTCATTCTCTTATACATTCATAAACATCTTAGAGACATGTTGGTGAAAGCAAATCCAAAAAACAATTTTTCTACAATTTATTCTTGAATTTATAAGCATGCCTGTTCATTGAATGTGCACAAAGACAACAACCAGAACATTGGGGAATAAATTAGCAAAACCATATCAAATCACATTGATAAATTCCAAGCTTCCACAGACATATGCAACAACATCTTGTGAACATATCTGGGCAAGAAAATTTCAAAAACTATATTTCTACACTGAATTCGAAATTCACACAATCAACATGCATCATCGTCACAAGCAATAGGCAACTCCGACCTAGTCATGATTTCTTCGTTATATACGACACAAGTGGCTCTGATACCACTGTAGGAAAATCCCGATGTGAGCATCACATGCCCACAGTGCGGAAAACAAAAATTTTTGTTCCGGGACCTTCCCGAAAGCCAGGATCCATGTGTCTATACAATAAACTCAAACCATAACGGCCAAAGGAGACCGTCTCTAATGGTATCCACGCAGAAATCAGAGAACCTAACCGGGACAAACCCTTTGACCCGAGAATAGCTAGAACAAGTTGTAGACTGCTTGATCTTACCTTGTTCTTGGAGAGCTTGGAAACCAACGATGAAAGGAAGGAGAAAACTTGCTTGGAGATCGTTGGAGAGAAGAGATAATTTAGGATTTTCTCAAAATCCTCTCTTCCTCTTTCTTTCTCTCAATGCCAACGAACATCACCCGAAGATGATCAACATCTAAGACAAAAAGAAACTCTTTCTTTTCTTGCTTTTACTATAAGCCACGATCATCACCCTTCATCCCTTCTTTCTTTTGTCTTTTAGCAATTAAATGCTTTTGATGACTAAGAAAGAATGGAGGAGCTTCTTCTCCTTTCAACGTGTACACTTATATATATATATATTAATTAATTAATTCATTAATTAATTAATTATATATATATATATATAAATGCTGAAGTGGTCCAGTCACACTGGGGTCGGTCCTACCGGCCTACCGGGTCCCGGTATGGGAAAAACCCCCGAAAACATTTTCAGCAATATCGATGTCGCGATCTCATCGGGACATATCTCGATCTCATCGGGATCCATTTAATCCTTTTGCTCTCCATATATTGGAACTTTGTCCAAAACTATTTTACAAATTCTCCGAGACTCTTATGCGTGTGACCCATTAGGTTCTCGGTTATGTTGGCCACTTAGATTAACACTTAATCCAAGCAAGTCATGAGCGGTATCTAGCAACACATCATGACCCCCAATTGACCGGAAAGTAATTGGTTTGACGAATGAACATGTATTCATCATGAACCATATCACGAACCTTTTTATAGACAATTACCGTGCAATTCGTCCTTTCACCATGCTATACCCCACTTGGTTTTGAGTATGGGCAATGTGTCAACTCTTACTAGACTGACTACATCAAATCTAGTCCAAGTGATTTCAGTTCTCGTCCTGGGACTCATTACTTTATATGTCAATGAAGACATTCTTCATGACATACATGCTCCGGCCAGAGACTTCCAAGTAATGACCCTGACAATAGGCCATGGGTATCATCTTCTGCTATCACAGAAGTGGTGAATCCTCTATTGACTACTCAATTATCTTCGAATACCTCAAGATGTACCCAATAACCACCCTATGAGCGACCTCTGTAAGGCAACAAGGAATGGAGTCAAAACACAGAATCAGTATCCAAGATATCCTTGAGCACCTCAAGTCTAAGGATACTTGCACCATTGCTATGATGAGATTATCACTGACATTAGAATAGGACATCCATGTGATGATCTCATAGCAGGTCATCCAATGTACTTACTACCTCTAGTAAGCATCCACATCTCAACCCTAAATATCTCATATTTACAGCTACTGAGATCCACTGCTTGATCAAATCAAGGAGCTTGAGATGTACTAGTCTCTCCAGATTACCGATGTGCAGTCTCAGTAATCCTATGACTAGGAATAATTTAGATACTAACATAATTGCACATGATAGGAATCTCAGTAGTATGATCACATCACAATTTCCTTCATGCTATGTCATATATCATGGACTTCATTACTTTGCTTATTGATCAATATCAGTTCATAAATAATGAACAACAATGTAATGAAATATGCCTTTCTTTATTTATTCATAAAGTATGTACACAACTTTGTACAAAATGCGCTAAAGGCGATTGCCTTCAGGGCACTACTCTAACAATACTATATGTCGTGTGATGCATCCATATATATGTATGTACCTACATAATGTATGTGCATATACTATGTACTAGTTACCATATACATACATGCATATGTGTAATATATGGTAACATAACTATTACATATGATTGCATATACCATATATCCCATATGTAATACATTACAATGCTATTACCATATGAATGTACACATGTAGGGTTGATAGTGATGTGTATTATTGTTTACCACTATTGATGAAAAACCATGGGCATGTGAAAGATAAGAAGAGAAGCATCCATGGCGTGATTCGCCTCAAGGAAGCCTAGGACGTGACTTGCATGGACATCAGCTTGCAAAAGGAGGCTTAGGAGCTGAAATTGGATCAAATTTGAAGTCTAAATATTCAAGGCAAGGGGATGAACGAAATTCCCATACCAAAGGCCCAACATTCAAGTCTAATGTTCCTAAAGATCCATTACAAGATGTTGGAGGCCCAATGACAAGAGCTAAGGCCAAAGCACAGCAAGCATTGAATTGTTTAATCCAAGACCTTCAAGAGATAGAGCCCATATTGTTGAGTCAGATTTCATCTCATAAAGGTCCAAGAGTCATTGTCTTACTCCTTGAAGCCCAACATAAAGTGTCCAAAGGCCCACATGGAGTCCAATTGGGAGAACTCACTTAAAGTACCATGTGACAAGCATGTGCCACTTAAAAATAAGGATATGGACGTGATCCTATGGTCCAACATGTTGAGATCACATTTTATTTAGTTTCCTTTTTTGTTTCCTCTAAATAAGGTGATCTAGTCAACACCTTTATAAGTTTATTTTGTTTCCTTTTAGGGATTGATTTGTTTCCTTTTATTTAGTATCTTCTTTAGGACATTAAGTTAGGAAGTTTTTCCTATAAATAGGCACCCTCTATGTACTTTGAAAGGGGTCTTTGATTAAGAAATAATATTGAGAGCTTTCTTGCTTTCTTTGTATTCTTTGAGAATACTTGACTTATCAAAGAAGTGGTTTTCCTTTGTGGCGTCCTAAGGTTAGAGTTCTAAGAGACAAGTTCTCTTAGGGTTCTTTCCATTGACCAATATTCTTGCTAGAGCTCCAAGAGACAAGTTCTCTTAGGGTTCTTTTCATCGATCAACATTCTTCTCACCTCCCATTTTCTTTGTGTTCTGTTTCTATCTTTTCAACTTTGTTTCTTGTGATTCCGTGTGTTTGCTTGATTCTATCTACTCCCGGGCATAGTTCCATCTTGTTGAAGGTTCTCTAGGACAAGTTCCTATTGGGTCTGCCATCATTTGGTATCAGAGCGCTTTGGTTGCTAGATTTCAAATAACTATCCTTTTGTTGTTTCTTTTTCGTTATTCATTTCTGTCCATTTTCGCATCCACTCGTTCGTGTACCTTTTCCTTGAGTTTTTGGCAGAATAATAGGAATTTCTTCAAGTTCAAAATCTCTGCTTTATTTTCATTTTGGAATCACTCAAATACAAGCTTTCTAGAGCAAGTTACATCAAATTTAAATTGAGAGCATCCAGCTTCTAAAAAAAAGTAGAAGTAAAAAAAAAAAAGAAAAGAAATTTGTCAAAAAAAAGTAGAAGTGAAAAAAAAGAAATTCGTCAAAAAAAGAGAAAAAAGAAAAAAAATTGACAAAAAAAGAGAGAAAAAAAAGAAAACAATCAGATTGTGTGATGCAAGTTTTAGAGAAGTGGAGTCCAAGTTTGCTACTTTCCTAATTGCAATTCCTATCTTGTATTGCTTGGAACTTACTTGCTTTCCTATTTGATTCACTTCCTTATTTCAATTACTTTCCTATTTTGCTTTTCGTTTCCTATTTCATTTCTTGCCTTATTAATCTTTCTTTAGCTTCAAGTTTGACTTTCCAAGGTAATCACTTCCTTAATTCATTCCTTATACTATTTTTTTCACACTCTATTTCTCCTTTTCGATTCTTTGAGAATTTTATCTTGGGATTCTAATCTTAGCTGTCACTTGGTTTGATTGCTTCTATTTGATTGTGTCTTGTTTCAAATAAGAATACTACAAAAAGCAAGTTGAGTGGTAAAAGGCAAGAGTGTTTACATTATAGAAAAAGCCAATTTTTGTGTGAAACACGAGTTGTTTGACATCCGTTGAGTGTATACACGTGAGGGAGAGTGGTAAGGTCTATATTGTTTTTGTTGTTCGCTAACATTTTACAATTCATAAATATGTCTCAAGAAGATGAATCAGCCGAGCAAGATCTTAAAGTCTTTATGAACGCTATGCAACACCAATTCTAGAGGTTGAATGCTAGGTTCGATGACATCCAATCCACGTCAAATTCCAAAGGTCCTAAAAAAGTGTTCTATGGAGAAGATGAAGATGTGCAATCCGATGATGAAGGCCCCAATATTAGGAGAGGTAGACAAGCTTCTTCTCGTAATGAACTCGATAACGTAAAATTGAAAATCCCTTCCTTTCAAGGGAAAAATGATCCTGAATTATATTTAGAGTGGGAGAGGAAAATTGAACATGTATTTGAGTGTCATACATATAGTGAACAGAAAAAGATAAAACTTGCTGCTGTTGAATTGTGTGACTATACTAGTATTTGGTGGGATCAATTGCAAATAAATAGAAGGCGGAATCTTGAAAGACCAATCCGCACATGGCAAGAAATGAAAACCATCATGAGAAAGCGCTTTGTTCCAAGTCATTACTATCGAGACTTGTTCGAGCGATTACAAAGATTGAGGCAAGGATCTATGAGTGTTGAAGAGTACCACCAAGAGATGAAGATCATCATGATTAGGGTCAATGTTGAGGAAGACATGGAAGCTACCATGAGAAGATTTCTTGATGGTTTACGCCCTGAAATTGCTTCCATTGTAGAACTGCAAAATTTTCTTGACATGGATGAGTTGTTACATAAGGTCATTATGGTAGAAAAGCAATTAAAGATCCAAAATGGTGCTGGGTCGAGTTCTTGGAAGAAAACCTTGAAGGAGTCTAAAACTTTATTCAAATCCAAGGGAGACATCAAGCCAAAAGAGGAAAGTAAGCCTAAATTCTCTACTCCAAATCCCAAGGGTAAAAATGACTCTAAACCCTCTTCTTCTTCTAATCCTTCTTATAAAGTTAAGTGCTTTAAATATCAAGGTTTTGGTCATATTGTTTCTCAATGCCCTAACAAAAGAACTATGATTTTACTTGAGAATGGTGATGTTGCTAGTGAAAGTTGTGAAGGTGATAACTATGATGATGTGGCTCCATTGACGGATGCTTCCGATGTTGATTGTGATGCTGAGGTTGATGAAGCCCTTGTGGCTAGGCGTGCTCTTTGTAAGAAAATCCCGGTGTGAGCATGACATGCTTACGGTGCGGAAAACAAAATTTTTTTATTCCGGGACCTTCCTGAAAGCCAGGGTTCATGTGTCTATACAACAAACTCAAACCATAACGGCCAAAGGAGACCGTCTCTAACGGTATCCACACAAAGATCGAAAAACTTAACCGGGACAAACCCTTTGACCCGGGAATAGCTAGAACAAATTAAAGAGTGCTAGCTCTTACCTTTGTCCTTGGAGAGCTTGAGAAATGATGGAGAGAAGGAGAAAAAAACTTGGAGAAGAAATCTTGATGATCGTTGGTGAGAAGAGAAGTTGCTTAGGAATTTCAAAAAACCACCGGAATTCCTTCTTTCTTTCTAAAAGCCACGAAGATCATCTCATGAACTTAGGTTTAAAACTTGTTTTTAAACCTCTTTTTTATATTCATCCACGATCATCTTCCTTTTTCATCTTCAAGTTTTGTTTTTTAGTCATTTAATGTTTTAATGACTAAGCATAATCAAAGAAGCTTCCTTTGCTTCTTCTTTCCTCCCACGTTGCAACATATATATATATATATATATATATATATATATATATATATATATATATATATATATATATATATATATATATATATATATATATATATATATATATAATTATTTAATTAATTAATAACATATATATATGTATATATAAATCTGAAGTGGTCCAATCACACTGAATTAGGTCCTACTGCCTCTAGGGTCCCGTATGGAAAAACCACCGGAAATTTTTTTTCAGCAATATCGATGTCGCGATCTCATCGGGACATATCTCGATCTCGTCGGGATCCATTTAATTCTATTGCTCTCCATATATTGGATCTCTATCCAAAACTATTTTCTGAATTCTCAGAGACACTCTTATGCGTGTGACCCATTAGGTTCCGGTTATGTTGGCCACTTAGATTAACACTTAATCTGAGCAAGTCATAAGCGGTATCTAGCAACACATCATGACCCCCAATTGATCGGAAAGTAATTGGTTTGTGAATGAACTTATACTCATCATGAACCATATTACGAACCTTTCCATAGACAATTACCGTGCAATTCATCCTTTCACCATGCTATACCCCACTTGGTTATGAGTATGGGAAAAGTGTCAACTCTTACTAGGTGACTAAGTCAAATCTAGTCCAATTGATATCAGTTCTTGTCACAGGACTCATTACTTTATATGTCATGAAGACACTCTTCATGACATATATATACTCCGACGAGAGATTTCCAAGTAATGACCACGATAAGAGGCCATGGGTATCATCTTCGCTATCACGAAGAGGTGAATCCTTTATTGGCTACTCAATTACCTTGAATACCTCAAGTCGCACCCAAGCACCACCTATGAGCGACCTCTGTAAGGGAACAAGGAATGGAGTCAAAGCACGAAGATTATCCAAGATATCCTTGAGCACCTCAAGTCTAAGGATACTTGCACCATTGCTATGATGAGATTATCACCGACATTAGAATAGGACATCCATGTGATGATCTCATAGCAGTCATCCAATGTACTTACTACCTCTAGTAAGCATCCACATCTCAACCCTAAATATCTCATATTTACAGTTTCTGAGATCCACTACTTGACCAAATCAAGGAGTTTGAGATGTGCTAGTCTTTCCGGATTCTGATGTCGGTCTCAAGTAATCCTATGTGGCCGACACCGCAGAAGACTTGGCGTCGAGGTGATGATTTGAAATTGAACAAACACGAAAATAAAGGATACATGAGGTTTTATTTCTCGACACCTCTCGGAAACTTGTCCCGAGCAATCCCGATGATCAAAATAAACCAAGAAAGCGAACAATCAACACGCCACAACCGAGAAAACAATTGATAAGTGAAAGATGGTTCGGAAAGTAACAAGAACAAGAGAATAATGTTCTCTCTAAAGCCGACGGCACTCAAACAATATGATCTAAAGGTGCTCTAAAACCCTAAAAGATAACTATTTATTCCTAGGTCAAATAATCAAGGGTTGGGCTTAAAAATACATGGAAGCCCAAAATAAAGTGAAGTCCAAAATTAAATAAATAGGTCGATTCGTGAGTTTTCAAACTCCAAGTGTATCGGTCCAAGGATTTGAGTTAAATGAACTAGTTTGGGCTTAGTTCCATTAAATTCTCCCCCAATAGGCTCGGAGTTCGCCATCTTCTCAAGATCCTTACTCCTGCTCACATCAGTCCCTCCCTCCTCAAGAAGATTCGTCCTCGAATCTGGCAGGTCAGTTTTGTAGGTGGTGTCATTCATCTTCTCTAACATCTTAAACGGACCATCGCCCCTAGAATTCAGAGTAAAAACACTAGACAAAGCATTAAGAGGGTTAGTGTCAGAAACTAAACGCTCTCTGTATCTCAGCACTACTAGTGCTCTTTTCCCTTTCTTTTCACTCTTTTTTTCTCTCCCTGAACTTTTCTCTCCTGCACATCTCACTGTCTTTTCCTCACCTGTGCAGTCACTCTCCATTGGGCCAATCTCATTTTTCTTCTGGGCCTCTTTTATCTCTTCACTTTTTTTATTCTCACTACAGAACCTTCCTTACTTTTTCTTGATTTAATCTAGTCAGTACAATTCACTAGGTGTCAAAGGTAGTAGAATGAAGTTCCTACCCTTAAACTTAAATGAGTATCTATTGGTATACCCATCATGTGCTACCCTCTTGTCAAGCGCCAAGGTCTTCCCAATAACAAATGTCACGCCTCCATGGGTATCACATCGCATAACACCTCATCCTCATACCTCCCTACGAGAAAATGGCACGAAGACTGTCTAGTCACCTTCACACTCCCACTATCATTAAACCACTGTAAATAATATGGCTCTGGATGGTTGCTACATATCAAGCCCAATTTCGTCACCATAGTTTGACTAGCCCCATTAGTACAACTACCTCCATCTATTATCAAGTTACACATCTTTCCACCCACCAAACACCTTGAATGGAATAGGTTCTCTCTCTGATCCAGAATCTCATCTCTAACTCTAGCACTTAACACTCTCCTAACTACAAGTGCTTCTCCTGTGACAGCTCTTTCCTCATATTCAACTTCATCATCACAAACACTATCACATGGCAAATCAACAATATCACTATCATCAGAATCAATAACCCCATTATCCTTCATATACATCACTTTTCTATTAGGGCATTGAGAAGCAATATGGCCAGTACCCAAACATTTAAAACATTTTATAGATGAATGTTTACTAGGAGTACCTTTTTGTTCAGATCCCCCGATTGATTGCTTAGGTGCTTCCTTGAAGTCCACCCCTTTATCCTTGGACTTCTCCTCCTTACAGGGCCATTGTGAGTTCCATGAATAACTAGAACTTGCTCCATTCCTTGCGGCTACTCTAGCCTTAAGTCGTCTTTCCACCTTCATGGCCATGTTCACCATATCCTCAATCTCCAAATAATGCTGTAACTCCACAACATTTGCTATCTCCCTATTTAATCCACTCAAGAACCTTGCCATGGTGGCCTCGGGATCCTCCACTATATTAGCACGAATCATAGCAATCTCCATCTCCTTGTGGTAGTCCTCTACTGTCTTAGATCCTTGTGTGAGTCTTTGGAGCTTTTGGTGCATCTCCCTATAATGGTAAGAGGGCACAAATCTCTTCCTCATACACGTCTTCATCGCTGCCCAAGTAGTGATAGGTCTTTCTCCATTCCTCCTCCTAGAGGTTACAAGCTGATCCCACCATATTAGTGCATAATCTGTAAATTCAACAGCAGCAAGTTTTACCTTTTTCTCCTCCGAGAAATTATGACACTCGAAGATCATATCAACCTTCCTTTCCCACTCCAAATACGCCTCAGCATCATTCCTTCCCTTGAATGCTGGAATCTGCATCTTGATGGATTTGAGGTCTCCATCTAAATGCATCGAGGGGTTCTCCTCTCCGAGCTCTCCTAGGCAAGTGCCCTTCATAGTCCTCCTCCTCTTCATCAAACTCCTCCTCCTCAGGCTCATACTGTGGTGGTTGCCGACGAGGTGGTGGAAGTCGCTGACGGATACCTGCACGCCTGCCCTGAGGGTTCTCGCGTCTCCCTTGTCTGAGCTCATCCATTTGGTCCCTAACCTCATTTAAGGCTAGATTGAACCTCTCAAATTGTTGTTGCATGGCTCTCAAAGTGAAAGCGATGTTTTCATCTCCCCCTTGGTTGTCATCATTACTGCCTCCCTGTGACATTGTAATTAAAATGATATACCTGCAAAACAAAGTTAGCGATAAACAACCTCACACACTCCCTCACGTGTTTCACTCAGGAATTTATCACTCCACTCGTGTTTAAGTCACGGCAATGACTCCCTCAAATAAGCTCACACACTCTTGCCTTTTGCCACTCAAATTTCTCTGAAATCCAAGTTACAATCAGAACCAAGGCTTCATCCAATCAAAGTTTTCAACTGTAGGTCAAGTATGAAAAAACAACAAACCCCAATCCAGTAACAAGTATGAAAGATAAGATTTTTTTTTCGATTTTTTTTTTCAGAAATTTTTTTTGACTCTTTTTTTTTCTGCTGACTTTTTTTTCCTTCTTCTTATGGACGACAATCACACCTTTTTTTTCCAGAATTTTTTTTTTCGTTTTTTTTTCTGGCCCTTTTTTTTACCTCTTTTTTTTTTCTGGTCTCTTTTTTTCTTCCTGGCCTCTTTTTCTTTTCAACAAATACTGAAAACCCTAACTAAAACAATAGGAAGGAAAATTGAGATCCTATACCAAAAGTTAATTCACACCTGAAAGAAAGATCTGACGATAGTTGGATGACGATGGGCGGCGTTTTCTTGAAATTTTTTATGGAGTTGAATAAGAATCCTCCTCCAAACTAGCTTTGATACCAAAATTGACGCACACCGCGGAAGACTTGACGTCGAGGTGATGATTTGAAATTGAACAAACACGAAAATAAAGGATACGCAAGGTTTTATTTCTACGACACCTCTCGGAAACTTGTCCCGAGCAATCCCGATGATCAAAATAAACCCAGAAACGAACAATCAACACGCCACAATTGAGAAAACAATTGATAAGTGAAAGATGGTTCGGAAAGTAACAAGAACAAGAGAATAATGTTTCTCTAAAGTAAATGACACTCAAACAATATGATCTAAAGGTGCTCTAAAACCCTAAAAGATAACTATTTATACCTAGGTCAAATAATCAAGGGTTGGGCTTAAAAATACATGGAAGCCCAAAGTAAAGTGAAGTCCAAAAATTAAATAAATAGGTCTGATTCGTGAGTTTTCAAACTCCAAGTGTATCCGGTCCAAGGATTTGAGTTAAATGAACTAGTTTGGGCTTAGTTCCATTAAACTCTCCTCCAATAGGCTCGGAGTTCGCCATCTTCTCAAGATCCTTACTCCTGCTCACATCACTATGACTAGGGATAATTTAGATACTGACATAATTACACATGATAGGAATCTCAGTAGTATGATCACATCACAATTTCCTTCATGCTATGTCATATATCATGGACTTCATTAATTTGCTTATTGATCAATATCAATTCATAAATAATGAATAGCAACGTAATGAAATATGCCTTTCTTTATTTATTCATAAGGACTGTACACAAATTTGTAAAAAATGCGCTAAAGGCGATTACCTTCTTCCTTCTTTCTTTCTAAAAGCCACGAAGATCATCTCATGAACTTAGGTTTAAAACTATTTTTGAAACCTCTTTTTTATATTCATCCACGATCACCTTCCTTTTTCATCTTCAAGTTTTGTCTTTTAGTCATTTAATGTTTTAATGACTAAGCATAATCAAAGAAGCTTCCTTTGCTTCTTCTTTCCTCCCACGTTGCAACATATATATATATATATATATTATTTAATTAATTAATAACATATATATATATATATGTATATATAAATGCTGAAGTGGTCCAGTCACACTGGGGTCGGTCCTACCGTCCTACCGGGTCCCGGTATGGAAAAACCACCGGAAATCCTTTTTCAAAGAATATCGATGTCATATATATATATATATATATATATATATATATATATATATATATATATATTATTTAATTAATTAATAACATATATATATGTATATATAAATGCTGAAGTGGTCCAGTCACCTTTGGGTCGGTCCTATGAACCTCCGGGTCCCATATGGAAAAACCACGAAACCCTTTTTCAGCAATATCGATGTCGCGATCTCATCGGGACATATCTCGATCTCATCGGGATCCATTTAATACTATTGCTCTCCATATATTGGATCTCTATCCAAAACTATTTTACGAATTCTCCGAGACACTCTTATGCGGGTGACCCATTAGGTTCCCGGTTATGTTGGCCACTTAGATTAACACTTAATCTGAGCAAGTCATGAGCGGTATCTAGCAACACATCATGACCCCCAATTGACCGGAAAGTAATTGGTTTGACGAATGAACTTATACTCATCATGAACCTTATTACGAACCTTTCCATAGACAATTACCGTGCAATTCATCCTTTCACCATGCTATACCCCACTTGGTTATGAGTATGGAAAAAGTGTCAACTCTTACTAGACTGACTAAGTCAAATCTAGTCCAATTGATATCAGTTCTTGTCCTGGGACTCATTACTTTATATGTCACTGAAGACACTCTTCATGACATATATATACTCCGGCTAGAGATTTCCAAGTAATCAGTAGTATGATCACATCACAATTTCCTTCATGCTATGTCATATATCATGGACTTCATTAATTTGCTTATTGATCAATATCAGTTCATAAATAATGAACAGCAACGTAATGAAATATGACTTTCTTTATTTATTCATAAGGACTGTACACAAATTTGTAAAAAATGCGCTAAAGGCGATTGCCTTCAGGGCACTACTCTAACAATCTCCCACTTGACCTAAAGCCAATCGCCTTGATATCTAATACCATATACGAGTACATGAGAATCAAAACTCTTTTGTGATAATGGCTTTGTCAACGGATCAGCAATATTCTGCTCGGTGGGAATTCTCTAGATCTGGACATCACCTCGTCTTATGATCTCCCTGATCAGATGATATCTGCGGAGTACGTGTTTGGATCGTTGATGAGACCTTGATTCCTTCGCCTGCGCAATAGCCCCATTGTTGTCACAATACAACTGCATGGGCCCATCACTGCTAGGAACCACACCAAGTTCAGTAATGAACTTCTTGATCTAAACTGCTTCTTTTGCTGCTTCTGAAGCGGCAATGTACTCTACCTCGGTTGTTGAATTGGCAGTCGTCTCTTGTTTGGAACTCTTCCAACTGACCGCCCCGCCATTCAGTGTGAATACATAACCTGATTGGGATTTGGAATCATCCTTATCAGATTAGAAACTGGCATCTGTATACCCGCTCACCTGGAGATTTCCATCCCCATATATCAAGAACACATCCTTAGTCCTTCCCAAGTACTTGAGGATATTCTTGACAGCCACCCAGTGACCCTCACCAGGATCCGATTGGTATCTGCTCGTAACACTTAGAGCATATGATACATCGGGTCTCGTACATAGCACAACGTACATGATAGATCCTACCGCAGATGCATACGGGATCATATTCATGCGCATCCTCTCATCTTGTGTCTTAGGACACCTATGTACGTTGATTGTGAAAGACCAAGCAACCTTTTTGATCTATCTTTATAGATTCTTATCCCAAGGATATAAGTTGTTTCACCAAGGTCTTTCATGGCAAATTGTTTGGACAACCAAATCTTAACTGATTGTAGCATAGAGACATCATTTCCTAGCAATAATATGTCATCTACATACAGTACAAGGAATACGATTGCAGTCCCACTAACCTTCTTATACACTGACGACACTCTTCATGACATATATACTCCGGCCAGAGATTTCCAAGTAATGACCCTGACAAGAGGCCATGGGTATCATCTTCTGCTATCACAGAAGTGGTGAATCCTTTATTGGCTACTCAATTACCTTCGAATACCTCAAGCTGTACCCAAGCACCACCCTATGAGCGACCTCTGTAAGGCAACAAGGAATGGAGACAAAGCACAGAATCAGTATCCAAGATATCCTTGAGCACCTCAAGTCTAAGGATACTTGCACCATTGCTATGATGAGATTATCACTGACATTAGAATAGGACATCCATGTGATGATCTCATAGCAGGTCATCCAATGTACTTACTACCTCTTGTAAGCATCCACATCTCAATCCTAAATATCTCATATTTACAGCTTCTGAGATCCACTGCTTGATCAAATCAAGGAGTTTGAGATGTGCTAGTCTTTCCGGATTACCGATGTCTAGTCTCAGTAACCCTACGATTAGGGATAATTTAGATACTGACATAATTGCACATGATAGGAATCTCAGTAGTATGATCACATCACAATTTCCTTCATGCTATGTCATATATCATGGACTTCATTAATTTGCTTATTGATCAAAATCAGTTCATAAATAATGAACAGCAACGTAATGAAATATGCCTTTCTTTATTTATTCATAAAGACTGTACACAAATTTGTAAAAAATGCGCTAAAGGCGATTGCATTCAGGGCACTACTCTAACACTCTTAATATCCAAACAAAAGAAGATCGTGATGAAGAGCAACGTGAGCACATCTTTCATACAAGGTGTCTCATTAATGGTAAAGTTTGTAGCATGATCATAGATGGTGGAAGTTGTACCAATGTTGCTTGTACTTTACTGGTTGACAAGCTTAATTTACCTATTTTGAAACATCCTAGACCATATAAATTGCAATGGCTAAATGATTGTGGTGAGGTGAAAGTCACCAAACAAGTGATGGTTGCATTTTCTATAGGCAAGTATCATGATGAGATTTGATGTGATGTTGCACCAATGTATGCTGGACATGTTTTGCTTGGTAGGCCATGGCAATTTGATAGAAAAGTTAGGCATGATGGATATAAAAATTGTTATTCTTTTCCTTTTCATGGTAAAAATATGGTGCTAAAACCTCTTAAGGCCATTCAAGCTTATGAGGATCAAGTGAGGATTGAGAAAGAATGCAAATTGAAGGCAAAAGAAAAGAAAGAGAGAGACGTCAAAAAGAAAAAAAAAGGGAGAGAAATTAAAACGAGTGAAAAAAATGAAGAAAAGAGAGTGGCTTTATTTGCTGGAAAAAGTGAGATCAAGAGAGCTTTAAAATGTGAAGAATCTTATATACTTTTATATAAAGATGTTTTCTTAACTATTAATAAGCTTGATCCATCTTTGCCGTCTAGTGTTTTGTCTTTGTTGCAGTACTTCAACGATTTATTTTCGGAGGACATTCCTGAATACCGTATAGACTTTCTTCCCGGAGCTTCAATTCCGAATAGGCCTGCGTATCGAGCCAATCTGGAAGAAACTAAGTAGATCCAAAATCAAGTAGAAAAGCTTATGGAAAAGGGCTTTGTGAGAGAAAGCTTGAGCCCGTGTGTTGTGTCAGTTATACTTGTTCCTAAGAAAGATGGCAAATAGAGAATGTGTGTTGACTGTAGAGCTGTAGGAAAATCCCGGTGTGTGTGCATCACATGCACACGGTGCGAAAAACAAAAATTTTTGTTCCGGGACCTTCCCGAAAGCCAGGATCCATGTGTCTATATATCAAAATCAAACCATAACGGCCAAAGGAGACCGTCTCTAACGGTATCCACGCAGAGATCGGAGAACCTAACCGGGGCAAACCCTTTGACCTGGGAATAGTTAGAACAAATTAAAGACTGCTAGATCTTACCTTTGTTCTTAGAGAGCTAGGAGAAATGATGAAAAGAAGGAGAAGCTTGGAGATGAAGCCTTGCTGATCGATGGTGAGAAGAGAAGATGCTTAGGATTTTCTCAAAATCCTTTCTTCCTTATTTCTTCCAAAAGCCACCGAAGATCATCATCTTTCTCATTCATTAGCCTTTTGTCTTTTAACAATTAAAGGAATTAAAAGCTAATGGTGGAGAGAGCTCCACGTTAGCCTTATATATATATATATTGATAGAAGAAGCCATGGCAATGGAGATCAAGGTGCAACACATCAAGACAAGCTTACTTTGCCAAGTGGACCTATTACAAGACAACGTGCAGCAAGGCTTAAACAAGCACTTCAAGGGTTTGTTCAAAGTCACATTACACTCACCTTGATGACAAGACTGAACCATCCGTGAAGAATTCAAGTGGAGTAGTCAAGCCTGTGATTCTTCTAGAGAGGGCATGTGGAGGGGCTAATACTTAGCCAAATTTCAAGACAAGTTCAATTATTCTTATGGACTTATTTTAGTACATTGGACTTGTTATTTATCCTTTGTTTATTAGGCCCAAAGAGACTTGTTATGGGCTAGGTATTTATTAGTATTTGCCTTAGTTTATTTAAAACTAGTTTTGGACAACCAAGTGTGTGGGCCTGATACGGAACCTCCAAGAATAGACTTTGAGAACTCCTTAACGACGAACCCAAATCTTGACTGAAAACCCTAGTGAATTGAGACAACCTCAAGGATGAAGGTTAGAATTCAGATTACCTTGAATTGATCTAGATCTAAGATTGAAACAATTCAGCCTCTAATCCTAGATTTGAAACACTCCACAAGAAAGTTGATCAAACTACTTGAATGTTTTTGAAGCATGTATTCACGCAAGAACACAAAGATAAAAGCAAAAGCGGCTTTTAGGTTAAAATTTCATCCAAAAGAACCCATCACAATTAAGCCCTAGGCATATATATAGCCTTTACATAACATAAAAAAACCTATTCGATATGGAAAACTTAATAGAATAGGAAACCTATTCGATATGGAAAACTTAATAAATAGGAAACCTATTACGATATGGAAAACTTAATAAATAGGAAACCTATTACGATATGGAAAGCTGAATAGAAACCTATTACGATATGGAAAACTTAATAAAAGCGTGGTTAAACACTAAATCAAGCCTCATTCGTGAATGTCAACTTGTAACAAATTAAAGTTGACATCTTCAACCCTTGTCTCCAAACGTGGCATCCCATGCAGTCCATGCAAGCCATTGCTAGCCAAAGTCACCAAGCCTTGTAAATGGCAATTTAATGCTTGCTGAATCTTTTTGGCTCGTGATCTAGTAATTGGACCTCTTGGCAAAACAATTGGATTGGAGATCACCTCTTCTTGCTCCTCACGTCCTTGCTCTTGACCAAGCTGATTCGCATCATCTAGGATCAAGCTTCGACTTCCTTTGTTTAGGAAATCTCTCCTTCCTGAAGTGCACCCAAACCCAATCTCCAGGTTCAAACTTCATCTCCCTACGCCCTTGATTGGCTCTTTGAGCATACTTCTTGTTTTTCTCCTCAATGTGCTGCCTAGCTTTCTCATGTATTGTTTTAATCAATTCGGCCCTTTTCATTCTAACCACTTCAATTTGTCCATCTGTTTGGGGATGACAAGTTGTAGAAAACAAAAGCTTTGTTCCCAATTTATTCCATAGAGAAAGATAGAAGGACTTGTTTATTTACCTTGATTTCTCCCATGTCATTCACCCATTGTAGTCTATACGGCCTAGGGTGTTTCAAGCACTCCAACCCTAGTTTTTCTACGATCAATGTACTAGCCACATTAGTGCAGCTGCCCCCATCAATGATCAGGCCACAAATCTTCTCATTCACTAGGCATCTGGAATGAAAAATATTTTCCCTTTGCTCAATTCCATCTTCCTTCACTTGAGCATTCAAAACTCGCCTAGTAACAAGTAACTCACCCCTAGGTGCATCCTCAACTTCCACATCAGAACAATCTTCCAACTTAGGCATGGAAGCCAAATCATCTTCTTCCTCCTCAGACACAACTTCTCCTCCTCTCACAAACATTGTTTTCTTGTTTGGGCATTGAGAAGCAATATGACCAACACCAAGACATTTAAAGCATTTAATAGTCCTATGCTTTTCAGAATTGGAACTAGAAGAACTTGGAGTTTTAAAAGTACCTTTTGGATCTGCCTTGTTCTTCTCTTCCTTTAGCTTGTCTTTGTCCTTCTCATTCTTCTTGGACCATTTTGAGTTCCAATTTGTAGTAAAGCTTGGGTAAGAAGCCTTGTTGGAGCTTTTGTACTTGAGTTGCCTCTCCACCTTCATGACCATATTCAACATCTCCTCTAACTCCACATAATGGTGCAATTCAATAACATTGG
This sequence comes from Erythroxylum novogranatense, assembly GCA_029891385.1. Taxonomy (NCBI): domain Eukaryota; kingdom Viridiplantae; phylum Streptophyta; class Magnoliopsida; order Malpighiales; family Erythroxylaceae; genus Erythroxylum; species Erythroxylum novogranatense. The sequence goes on along the minus strand of CM057225.1, from coordinate 60,127,166 downwards.
CAATGTCTTTGTTCAAACCAGCCAAGAAACGTGCCATGGTGGCTTCTCTTTCTTCTTCTACATTAGCCCTAATCATGGCTATCTCCATCTCCTTATGGTACTCTTCTACACTTTTGGTGCCTTGTCTCAAGGTTTGGAGTCTTTGATGGAGCTCCCTATAGAAGTAACTAGGCACAAACCTCTTCTTCATGACCCTCTTCATTTCAACCCAAGTATCAATAGGATCCTCTCCATTACTTCTTTTGTTCAAAACAAGTTGATCCCACCAAATAAGTGCATAATCATGAAATTCCACAGCAGCAAGCTTCACCTTCTTCTCCTCAGAATAGTTATGGCATTCAAAAATCATCTCCACCTTTCTTTCCCATTCTAAGTAAGCTTCGGATCATTCTTACCTTGGAAGATGGTATTTTCATCTTGATACTACCCAAGTTTCTATCCACACGCTCGACCCTGTCTCCTCCTCTTGCATTGTCTCGGCCTCTATAGCCTCTTCCTCTTCCTCTATCATTCCGTCCCCCACTTCCACCAAATCTGGACCTACGCCAATCTTCTTCATCTTCCCCATCATCATATTCATCTTCATACTCATAGCGCACAAGAGTTGGCTCCCTAGCATTTTGCCTCCTTGTTGCACCATTAGATGAAGCCTCTCGTTGTAAATTCCTAATGGCTTGATCTTGTCTATCAAATTTATCACTGACATCCCTGAACATGTTGATACGGAACCTCCAAGAATAGATTTTGAGAACTCCTTAACGACGAACCCAAATACTGACCTGAAAACCCTAGTCGAATTCAAGACAACCTCAAGGATGAAGGTTAGAATTCAGATTACCTTGAATTGATCTAGATCTAAGATTGAAACAATTCAGCCTCTAATCCTAGATTTGAAACACTCCACAAGAAAGTTGATCAAACTACTTGAATGTTTCAAGCATGTATTCACGCAAGAACACAAAGATAAAAGCAAAAGCGGCTTTTAGGTTAAAATTTCATCCCAAAAAAGAACCCATCACAATTAGTCCTAGGCATATATATAGCCTTTACATAACATTAAAAACAACCTATTCGATATGGAAAACTTAATAGAATAGGAAACCTATTCGATATGGAAAACTTAATAAAATAGGAAACCTATTCGATATGGAAAACTTAATAAATAGGAAACCTATTCGATATGGAAAACTTAATAAATAGGAAACCTATTCGATATGGAAAACTGAATAGAAACCTATTCGATATGGAAAACTTAATAAAAGCGTGGTTAAACACTAAATCAAGCCTCATTCGTGAATGTCAACTTGTAACAAATTAAAGTTGACATCTTCAGCCCTTGTCTCCAAATGTGGCATCCCATGCAGTCCATGCAAGCCATTGCTAGCCAAAGTCACCAAGCCTTGTAAATGGCAATTTAATGCTTGCTGAATCTTTTGGCTCGTGATCTAGTAATTGGACCTCTTGGCAAAACAATTGGATTGGAGATCATCTCTTCATGCTCCTCACGTCCTTGCTCTTGACCAAGCTGATTCGCATCATTTCCCTCTCCTCAAAAGGATTAGTCCTCGAATCATAAGCATCACCTACATCAAAAGGACTCAAATCAGCAACATTAAATGAAGCACTCACATTATACTCACTGGCAAATCCACTTTATATGCATTATCATTAATCCGTTCAAGGATTTGAAAAGGACCAGCTCCTCGTGGATTTAGTTTAGACTTTCGTTGTTGCGGAAATCGTTCTTTTAAAATGAACCCAAACCCAATCACCAGGCTGAAACAACATTGGTTTCCTTCCTTTATTCACCCTAGAAGCTACTTTGACATTTTGCTTCTCAATCCTCTCCTTAACTTGCTGATGTAACTTCTTCACATAATCTGCCTTTGAACTAGCATCAACACTCACAAAATCATTAGATGGCAAGGGTAATATATCCAAAGGAGTAAGCGGATTGAAACCATACACAATTTCAAAGGAGAACAATGAGTAGTGCTATGAACAGCCCTATTATAAGCAAACTCCACAAATGGTAAACAATCCTCCCCGCCCTAATGTTCTTTTCTAACACAGCCCTAAGTAAAGTAATCAATGTTCGATTCACAACCTCGGTTTGGCCATCGGTTTGAGGATGGCAAGTTGTTGAAAACAACAACTTAGTTCCCAACTTTCCCCACGAACACGCCAGAAATGGCTCAAAATTTAACATCTCTATCACTAATAATGCTTTTAGGTATACCATGCAAACATACGACCTCTTTAAAGAACAAATCAGCAATCATCTTAGCATCATCGGTCTTATGACACGGTATAAAATGAGCCATTTTACTAAATCTATCAACCACAACAAAAATACTATCACGACCTTTCCTAGTTTTAGGCAAACCAAGCACAAAATCCATAGACAAATCAATCCAAGGTCCATTAGGAACAGGAAGTGGTGTGTACAAACCATGTGGTTTCAGCCTAGACTTAGCTTCTCTACATGTAATGCAATGCTCACAAACTTTATGCACATCATGTTTCATACCAGGCCAATAAAATGCTCTATCAAGCATATCATAGGTTTTACTTACCCCAAAATGACCCATCAATCCTCCTCCATGTGCTTCCTTAACTAACAATTCTCTCATGGAACACTTAGGAATACACAACCTACTTTTCTTAAACAAGAAACCATCAAACAAATGAAATTCTCTCAAAACAGCCACATCACCACATTAATTATATATGTTACCAAAATCCTCATCACTGGCATACAATTCCTTAATATGCTCAAAGCCTAGCAATCTAGCACTAAGAGAATTAAGTAACACATACCTTCGCGATAACGCATCAGCCACAACATTTTCCTTACCTCTCTTGTATTTAATCACATATGGAAATGTTTCTATGAACTCCATCCATTTGGCATGTCTACGGTTCAGCTTATCTTGCCCCTTCAAATGTTTCAAACTCTCATGGTCAGTATGTATCACAAACTCCTTTGACCACAAATAGTGCTGCCATGTATGCAAAGCTCGATACAATGCATATAACTCTTTGTCATCGTTGGATACTTCAAAGCTGCCCCACTTAATTTTTCACTAAAGAACATCAATGGCCTTTGATCACTGTAACAAAACAGCTCCAATTCCTATGCCACTTGCATCACATTCAATCTCAAAAGTCTTATCAAAATTAGGCAAAGCAAGCAAAGGTGCATTACACAATTTATCTTTCAGTTCATTAAATGCATGTTCTTGGGCCTCTCCCCAAACAAATGTGACATTTTTCTTAACTAACTCATTCAAGGGTGCAGCTATGGTGCTGAAATTTCTAATAAACCTCCTATAGAAACCAGCAAGTCCATGAAAACTCCTCACCTCACTAGCACTCGTAGGACTCGGCCAATCTCTAATAGCCTTGACCTTGTCCTCATCAACCTCTATACCATCACTAGTCACCACAAAACCAAGAAAATGAACCTTATCCACACAAAAACTACACTTATTAAGGTTAGCATACAGCTTCTCACGCCTAAGAACGTCTAACACAATACGCACATGCATGACATGATCATCCAAACACTTAGAGTAAACAAGAATATCACCAAAATACACAACAACAAATTTACCCAAGTGCTCACGCAACACATGATTCATCAAGCGCATGAATGTACTAGGTGCATTAGTAAGACCAAACGGCATAACCAACCACTCATACAGCCCATATTTAGTCTTAAACGCTGTTTTCCACTCATCACCCACACTCATTCGAATTTGATAATAACCAGATTTCAAATCAATTTTTGTGAACAAACAAGAACCATGTAATTCATCAAGCATATCATCTAATCTAGGAATAGGATGTCGATACTTTACAGTGATTTTATTGATGGCTCGACAGTCCACGCACATCCTCAGACGTCCGTCCTTCTTTGGCACAAGAATAACAGAACCGAACAAGGACTTAAGCTTTCTCTCACATATCCCTTAGCTAGCAATTCCTCCACCTGTCTCTGTATCTCCTTTGTCTCGAAAGGATTAGCTCGATATGCTGGCCTATTGGGAATGGCAGCCCCCGGAATGAAGTCAATTTGATGCTCTATGCCTCGGATTGGTGGCAACCCATCAGGCATTTCCTTGGGAAACAAATCAGCATATTCCTGCAAAAGATCAACAAACACACTGGGCAAAGATTGGTTAGCATTAGTAGTTTCCAAACAAGGCCCTTTGCACAAAAGCACAAACATAGGCTGTTTGGAGAAGAAAACATGTTTAACCTCACTTGTACTAGCTAACAAACTCACATTTTTCTCTCCTCTTTTATTTTTTTCAATCTGGATTTGCTTTTGTTGCGCTTTTCTCACTTTCTTTTCACTCAGTTTTTGTTCACTCTCTTTTTCTCTCGTTTCATTCAGTTTTTGTTCACTCTTTTTCTCTCTTTTCACTTTTTTTTTCTTTCTTTTCAAATTCAAGTCTCATTCTTTCCATTTTACATTGATCTTCATATACTTCTTTGGAAGAGAGCGGTGTCAGAATCGTCTTTCGTCCATCTTTAGTGAATGAATACCGATTGAGGTATCCATCATGTATAGCTCGTCTATCATACTGCCATGGACGTCCAAGCAAAATCTCTCCAGCATGCATTGGCACCACATCACACAACACGTCATCATGATATTTACCAATGGAAAAAGAAACTATAGATTGCCGATTTACCTTAACCTCTCCACATTCATTCAGCCACTGAAGTTTGTAAGGTCATGGATGAGGTTGTGTAGACAGCCCCAATCGATCAACCAAGAGTGTACTTACCACATTGGTACAGCTACCACCATCCACAATCACAATGCAAGCCTTCCCTTGAACATGACATCTTGTATGGAACAAGTTGTCTCGCTGATCCTCATGGTTTTCCTCCTTCAATTGCATGTTAAGAACACGCCTAGTAACCAGCAAATCTCCCTTTATTGGTTCTTCAATGCTCCCATCACTACTGATCTTCCAATTCGCATCTCACCACCATCACTCTCATCATCACTTTCTTCTTCATCAGTCACTATCTCACCATTTTCATAGTCATAACTCTCTTGTTTGGACATTCTTTGCTGATATGTCCCACACCTTGACACTTCAACACTTAATATCTCGATTTCGCTGCCTTGGCTCATCGAATTTGGACTTGCCCTTAGAACTTGATTCGCCTTCGCTTTACCACCATCTTGAACAGCCTTGCTGCCACCTTTAAATCACATTTTCCATCCCTATTCCAAGAAGAATTTGCATTAGAAATAGGTTTGGAATAATACCTTGCTGTTCCTTTTCTTTGAATTTGCCTTTCTACTTTGATGGCAATGTGCACCATTTCTTCTAATTCCACATATGGCTGTAAATCCACTCGGTCAGCTATGTCTTGATTCAAACCAGCCAAGAAACGTGCCATGGTCGTCTCCACATCCTCTTCTAAGTCAGCCCTAGTCATCAACATCTCCATTTCTTTGTAGTAATCATCAACACTCTTACTTCCTTGCTTAAGAACCTGAAGTCTTTGCATGATTTCCCTATGGAAATGTCTAGGAAAAACCGCTTCCTCATGACTGATTTTAGATCAGCCCACGTTTCAATTGGGTACTCAAATTCCTTCTCCTACTAGTCACTAATCGATCCCACCAGGCTATTGCATAATCTGTGAATTGAGTAATGATAAGCTTGACCTTCTTTTCTTCAATACATCTATGGCACTCAAAATAAGTTCAACTTGTTTCTCCCATTGCAAATAAGCTTCGGATCTGATGTACCTCGAAAATTTGGTATTTTAAGCTTGATGCTCCCAAAGCTTCTATCCGCACCATCTTCACCTCTATGATTTCTGCCATAGTTAACATTATTATTCGGCCTTCCCCTACCCCTTCCAGCACCACGGCCTCTTCTTCCTCCACCTCTAGGGAAAATTAGTTCAACATCAGCTGCATCTTCCTCCTCAAGCTCATGGTCATCTTCCTCAAATTCTGGTTGTTGCACCTGATTTCGACCACCAACTTGTCTTCCTTGTCGTTCCGGAGTTGCTCTTTCAACATTTCGCAACCTTAAATTCATACGTTCCAAGGTTTCGTTTATATTCTCCATGGCTCGATATAAACGTGTAAATTCTGCTTGTTGAGCCTCACGCAACCTATCCGGATCAATCTGAACTCTCCTTTCATCATCACCTTGATTAGACATTATACCTGCAAGAAAAGGTTAGTACAAACAAATATAGGCCTCACAACACTCCCTCGCGTGTTTACACTCAAATAATGAAGGTTGTTCACTCGTGTTTCACTCAATTGATGTTTTCGCTCAAGGTTCAGCTCACACCTCTCAAGCTGATTTCTTTTATGTTCTTAGGAGAATCACACTTTATGAAACAATTCCAATAGCCTTCCTCGTGATGTATCCGAACCTAAAATTCCCAATGCCTCACTAATCAAGTCGGTTCAAACAGCCCCATCAATGGTGAAAATTTGGGACTGAAAAATTATATTGATTCTAACCCACCTAGATTCGATCCTTATCTCCTAAATAGCAAGGAGAATGAAAATTTTTGTAGAAGGATTTTGTTTTTGTTTTTGCTCCTCTCACTATCTCTTTGAAGACAACCTCAATTCACCCCAACGAAACAAGGATAGCAACAAAGAACAAGACCGAACAAGATCAAATTTAGAAGCAACGAAATTGATAGGGATAAAACCTGATCTAGAGCAAAGCTCTGATACCAAATGATACGGAACCTCCAAGACTAGACTTTGAGAACTTCTTAACGACGAACCCAAATACTGACCTGAAAACCCCTAGTCGAATTCAGTACAACCTCAAGGATGAAGGTTAGAATTCAGATTACCTTGAATTGATCTAGATCTAAGATTGAAAAATTCAGCCTCTAATCCTAGATTTGAAACACTCCACAAGAAAGTTGATCAAACTACTTGAATGTTTCTGAAGCATGTATTCACGCAAGAACACAAAGATAAAAGCAAAAGCGGCTTTTAGGTTAAAATTTCATCCAAAAGAACCCATCACAATTCGTCCTAGGCATATATATAGCCTTTACATAACATAAAAAACCTATTCTGATATGGAAAACTTAATAGAATAGGAAACCTATTCGATATGGAAAACTTAATAAATAGGAAACCTATTACGATATGGAAAACTTAATAAATAGGAAACCTATTACGATATGGAAAACTGAATAGAAACCTATTCGATATGGAAAACTTAATAAAAGCGTGGTTAAACACTAAATCAAGCCTCATTCGTGAATGTCAACTTGTAACAAATTAAAGTTGACATCTTCAGCCCTTGTCTCCAAACGTGGCATCCCATGCAGTCCATGCAAGCCATTGCTAGCCAAAGTCACCAAGCCTTGTAAATGGCAATTTAATGCTTGCTGAATCTTTTTGGCTCGTGATCTAGTAATTGGACCTCTTGGCAAAACAATTGGATTGGAGATCATCTCTTCATGCTCCTCACGTCCTTGCTCTTGACCAAGCTGATTCGCATCAGGGCCTAAGTAGAGTAATCCATTAGGCCCATCCACCTCCCTTAGGTTTATTTAAGTTATTTTGGTCTTATTTAAGTTAGTTTAGCCCAATCCTAAGTGGAATAGGATCAGATTGCATTATTGGGCTATAAACTCCTAAACTAGTTAGGATTAGGCTTGTTTTAGCATTAAAGGGTCTTGTAACCTATTCCTTTTAGGTTTAGGTCGTGGGCAAGGGTATAAATACCTTATTTTATCCTTGTAAACAGGAGATTTTGGTTGATTAACGAAATTGAGAGTTCTCTTCAAGTAAGGTGTGTTCTTCTTATTGTTACTTCAAGGATTGCATCACTTATCAAGGTAATCACTTGTGGCGTGTTCAATTCTTCAATTTTCTTTGGGTTTGGGTCTCAATTCCGTATAATTTAGGTTTGAACTAGCATGTTCTTAGAATAGAAAGATTAGGGTTTTGATTCAATAGGATTAGGGGGATTCAAGAACCTTGTTTTCTTGGGGTTTCTGTATCAGTTGGTATCAGAGCTTTGGCTTAATTCTATTGAACTCATACGTATCTTTCATTGTTTTCTTTGTTAAATTCCTTAGAAAGGTAAAAAAAAAAGGGTTTAAATTGCTTGGAACGAATCTGCCATTATTGGTTCTTTGTGTTCTTGTTTCCTTAATTGGTTGTTTGTTTTCTTGATCAAAATTAAAAAAAAAGAAAGAAAAAAAAGCTAAAAAATAGAAAAAAAGGGTGAAAAATAGAACAAAAAAAGTGAACAGTATAAAGAAAAGGAAAAAAAAATTCAAGAATGATCAAAAAACATCCAAGATTGTGATTCTTTGAATCTTTGTTTGGTCTTTCATTCCAGATTTGTTCTTATCAGTCAAGATTCATTAAGATTGTCCTTCTTTCATTCAAGAACCTATCAAGAAATGATTTCTTTAAGTCTTTTGTTCAATTCTTGGAACTTTGGGTAGATTGGGATATTAAAATAAATAAAAATAAAAAAATTGGTCTTTGATTCGGTGAGTTTTGTCATATTTTTGTGTGTCTTTCTTTGTTTCCTAGTTTATTTCTTGTTTTGGTACCTATCTTTGCTTCTCTACATTGATTTGAACAATTGTTGCACTCATAATTGTTCAATTGACATAAGAATCGTTGCCTACACTACTCTTCATCCGTGTATTGACACTTTGATTTATTTTCTGTCCATATAATATTTTGCTTCTAGATTTGTTTCATCTATTCGTTTTTCTTTGTTAGGCTTGCTATCTTTGTGCTTTCTACTTGAACTTGTTGCTTGTTGATTTCCTTGATCTTGTTGAAGTGATCCTGAAAAGTAACATAAAGGAGGCACTTGAGTGGAAAAAGGCAAGAGTGTGAGATTATATAGTGAAAAGCCATTTTATTGTGTGAAACACGAGTGTAAAATTTTGTTTTAGAGAGAAACACGTGAGGGAGTGTTGTGAGGTTTCTAACGTTTTCTTGCAGGAATTGATCATGTCTCATACTAGCAATAAAGATGGCAAGAGTGATGGGAGTGAAGAGGACCAACAAAATACATTCTTTACTCTTGAAGCAATGCAAAATCAGTTCAAGAGAATAGAGACTATGTTCCTTGAAGTCAAAGACAAGTTCGAGCAGCAAGATAGAAACTTTGAAAGACAAGATAGACTTCTTAGAACTATTCAAGCTGAATCTTCAGGGAATAATGGGCCAAGAAGAAGAGAGAACCCTCCACTTCATAATCATTATCACTATGAGGAGGAGCAAGATGAAGATGGATTTGATGAGGAAGAGTGGTATGGAGCTCGAAACAATGCAAGAGGTGGTAGAGGAGATAGAGGCCAAAATAGAGGTGGTTATAGAGGAAGAGTGAAAGAGGCAGAGAGGAGGAAGAGCTGAAAGAGTAGATAGAAACATTGGCAGCATCAAAATGAAGATGCCGTCATTTCAAGGAAGGAATGATGCTGATGCCTACTTAGAGTGGGAAAGGAAAGTAGAGATGATATTTGCTCGCCACAATTATTACGAGGAGAAGAAGGTGAAGTTAGCGACAATTGAGTTCTCTGATTATCTTGCTTTGTTTGGTGGGATCAATTGATGGTTAGTAGAAGACGAACTGGAGAAAGACACTGTTGAAACACGGGATGAGATGAAACGCATCATGAAAAGAGATTTGTGCCAAGTTACTACTATAGGGAGTTGCATCAAAACTCCAAACATTGAGGCAAGGCACAAAGAGCGGAAGATTACCACAAGGAGATGGAGATAGCTATGATAAGAGCTAACATAGAGGAGGATAGAGAGGCTACAATGGCTCAATTCCTTGCTGGTCTAAATAAAGAGATATCGAATGTGTTAGAGCTTCATCATTACTTAGAGTTGGAGGACATGGTAAGCATGGCTATGAAGATTGAAAAGCAATTGAAGGGAAAAGGTTTCAGCAAGGGCAATACCTCAGGATCTTCAAATTCTTGGGGTCCTAAATGGCCAAAGAAGGAGGAAAAGAACAAGGATAAGTCCTATGACAATAAGGACAAGTCGAAGGAAAAGTGGACAGCCTCTAAAGGTGTACCTACATCTAATGATCAAAATCCTAACACTAAGCAAAGAGACAACAAATGTTTCAAGTGTTTGGGTTCAGGTCATAGGGCAAACCAATGTCCCAATAGGAAGATCATGTATTTGCGAGATGGGGTAATTGAATCAGAAGATAGTGATGGAAGTGATATGCCTGAGTTGGAGGATTGCACTGATGAAGAAGTTGAGCAACCAGTCCAAGATGAAGCATTAGTAGTGAGGCGAGCTCTCAATGTACAAGAAAAGATAGAGCTTGAGGAACAAAGGGAGAATATATTCCACACCAGATGTTTAATTAAGGGTAAGATGTGCAGTTTAAAAATTGATGGAGGTAGATGCACCAATGTTGCAAGCACAATTTTAGTTGAGAAATTGGGGCTGCCTCTCATTAAGCACTCTAATCCTTATAAGTTGCAATGGCTTAATGAGTGTGGAGAGGTTAGGGTGAACAAGCAAGTGCTAGTGGCGTTCTCAATTGGGAGATATTCCGATGAAGTGTTGTGTGATGTAGTTCCTATGCATGCTGGTCATTTACTATTGAGGAGACCATGGCAATATGATAGGCGTTTTGTGAAAGATTTTAGTACCATTGCTGCGCCATTGACTGAAATAATTAAAAAGAATGTCAGATTTAAGTGGAATGAGGCACAAGAACTTGCTTTTAATACATTGAAAGATAAATTGTGTTCTGCGCCTGTATTGGGTTTGCCTAACTTTAATGAAGCTTTTGAGATAGAATGTGATGCCTCCGGGTTAGGTATTGGTGCTGTTTTGATGCAGGGTAAGCGTCCCATTGCATACTTCAGTGAAAAGCTTCATGAGCCACAATTGAATTATTTCACTTATGACAAGGAACTCTATGCCTTGGTGAGAGCATTGGAGACTTGGCAGCATTATCTCTGGCCAAAAGAGTTTGTGATCCATTCTGATCATGAGTCATTGAAACATCTAAAGGGCCAAGGTAAGTTGAACAAGAGGTATGCGAAGTGGCTGGAATTCATAGAGACCTTTCCATACGTGATACAATACAAACAAGGTAAGGAGAATGTAATTGCTGATGCACTTTCAAGAAGGTACACTCTAATCACTACTTTAAGTTCTAAATTGTTAGGGTTTGAGTACATTAGGGATTTGTATGCTTCGGATTCTGATTTTGGCAATGTGTTTGGCGCTTGTGAGCATGCTGCATTCCAAAGATTTTATAGACATGATGGCTATCTGTTTAGGGAGAACAAGTTATGTGTGCCTAAATGTTCTATGCGGGAAGTCCTTGTACGTGAATCACATTGTGGGGGTTTGATGGGTTTTGGGGTTCAAAAGACATATGACATACTTTGTGAACATTTTTATTGGCCTAACATGAGAAAAGATGTTGAAAAATTTTGTTCTAAGTGTGTTGCATGTAGACAAGCAAAATCTAAGACTCATCCTTATGGTTTGTATACACCTTTGCCTGTGCCTAAGCATCCGTGGACTGACATATCTATGGACTTTGTTTTAGGGTTGCCTAGGACAAAAAAAGGTAGGGATAGTATATTTGTGGTAGTAGATCGGTTTAGCAAGATGGCACATTTCATTGCATGTCATAAAACTGATGATGCTGTAAATATTGTCGAGTTGTTTTTTAAGGATGTTGTGCGTTTGCATGGTGTTCCTAAGACTATTGTTTCGATCGTGATGTGAAGTTTTGAGCCACTTTTGGCGTGTTCTTTGGGGTAAGCTAGGTACTAAACTTTTGTTTTCTACTACTTGCCATCCTCAAACCGACGGACAAACCGAGGTAGTTAATAGAACTTTAGGTTCTCTTTACGTCTTGTGGCTGGTAAAAATATTAAAACATGGGAAGAATGTTTGTCATTAGTTGAATTTGCATACAATAGGAGCATACATTCTACTACTGGTTATTCACCTTTTGAGATTGTTTATGGTTTTAATCCATTAACACCTTTAGATTTGCGTCCTTTACCTTTAAGTGAGATAACTAGTATAGATGGACAAAAGAAAGCAGATTTGGTGCGCAACATTCATGAAAAGGTGAGACAACACATAGAGAAACGGAATGAAGCATATGCACAAAGAGTTAATCAAGGGCGAAAGTTGATGCAATTTGAGCCTGGTGATTGGGTTTGGTTACATTTTAGGAAAGAGAGGTTTCCTAAGCAAAGGAAATCTAAGTTGGATCCTAGAGGCGATGGGCCTTTCCAAGTCCTTGAAAAGATTAATAATAATGCCTACAGGATTGATTTGCCAGGTGAGTATCAAGTATCTGCTACATTTAATGTTGCTGATCTCTCTCCATTTGATAATGCAGGGGCTGATTCGAGGATGAATCCTTTTGAGGAGGGAGGGAATGATACAAGAAGCCATGGTAATGGAGATCAAGGTGCAACACATCAAGACAAGCTTACTTTCGCCAAGTGGATCTATTACAAGACAACGTGCAGCAAGGCTTAAACAAGCACTTCAAGGGTTTGTTCAAAGTCACATTACATCTCACCTTGATGACAAGACTGAACCATCCGTGAAGAATTCAAGTGGAGTAGTCAAGCCTGTGATTCTTCTAGAGAGGGCATGTGGAGGGGCTAATACTTAGCCAAATTTCAAGACAAGTTCAATTATTCTTATGGACTTATTTTAGTACATTGGACTTGTTATTTATCCTTTGTTTATTAGGCCCAAAGAGACTTGTTATGGGCTAGGTATTTATTAGTATTTGCCTTAGTTTATTTAAAACTAGTTTTGGACTACCAAGGGTGTGGGCCTAAGTAGAGTAATCCATTAGGCCCATCCACCTCCCTTAGGTTTATTTAAGTTATTTTGGTCTTATTTAAGTTAGTTTAGCCCAATCCTAAGTGGAATAGGATCAGATTGCATTATTGGGCTATAAACTCTTAAACTAGTTAGGATTAGGCTTGTTTTAGCATTAAAGGGTCTTGTAACCTATTCCTTTTAGGTTTAGGTCGTGGGCAAGGGTATAAATACCTTATTTTATCCTTGTAAACAGGAGATTTTGGTTGATTAACGAAATTGAGAGTTCTCTTCAAGTAAGGTGTGTTCTTCTTATTGTTACTTCAAGGATTGCATCACTTATCAAGGTAATCACTTGTGGCGTGTTCAATTCTTCAATTTTCTTGGGGTTTGGGTCTCAATTCCGTATAATTGGGGTTTGAACTAGCATGTTCTTAGAATAGAAAGATTGGGGTTTTGATTCAATAGGATTAGGGGGTTTCAAGAACCTTGTTTTCTTGGGGTTTCCGTATCATATATATATATATATATATATATATATAAAGTTAAAACATAAGCTTCTCTCCTCCATCTTACACGTATGGCATATATATATATTAATTCCTTAATTAATTAACAAGATATATATATATATATATAAATGTTGAAGTGGTCCAGTCACACTGGGGTCGGTCCTGCCGGCCTACCGGGTCCCGGTATGGAAAAACCACCGGAAAACTTTTTCAGCAATATCGATGCCGCGATCTCATCGGGACATATCTCGATCTCATCGGGATCCATTTAATCCTATTGCTCTCCATATATTGGATCTCTATCCAAAATTATTTTACGAATTCTCCGAGTCACTCTTATGCGTGTGACTCATTAGGTTCCCGGTTATGTTGGCCACTTAGATTAATACTTAATCTGAGCAAGTCATGAGCGGTATCTAGCAACACATCATGACCCCCAATTGACCAGAAAGTAATTGGTTTGACGAATGAACATATATTCATCATGAACCATATCACGAACCTTTCCATAGACAATTACTGTGCAATTCTTCCTTTCACCATGCTATACCCCACTTGGTTATGAGTATGGGCAAAGTGTCAACTCTTACTAGAATGACTAAGTCAAATCTAGTCCAAGTGATATTAGTTCTCGTCCTGGGACTCATTACTTTATATGTCACTGAAGACATTCTTCATGACATACGTACTCCAGCCAGAGATTTCCATGTAATGACCCTGACAGGAGGCCATGGGTATCATCTTCTGCTATCACAGAAGTAGTGAATCCTCTATTAGCTACCCAATTACCTTCGAAAACCTCAAGCTGTTCCCAATCAGCACCCTATGAGAGACCTATGTAAGGTAACAAGGAATGGAGTCAAAGCACATAATCAGTATCCAAGATATCCTTGAGTACCTCAAGTCTAAGGATATTTGCACCATTGCTATGATGAGATTATCACTGACATTAGAATAGGACATCTATGTGATGATCTCATCGCAGGTCATTCAATGTACTTACTACCTCTGGTAAGCATTCACATTACAACCCTAAATATCCCATATTTACAGTTTTTGAGATCCACTGCTTGATCAAATTAAGGAGCTTGAGATGTGCTAGTCTCTCCAGATTACCGATATCCAGTTTCAGTAATCCTACGACTAGGGATAATTTAGATACTGACATAATTGCACATGATAGGAATCTCAGTAGTATGATCACATAACAATTTCCTTCATGCTATGTCATGTACCATGGACTTCATTAATTTGCTTATTGATCAATATCTATTCTTAATTAATGAACAACAAATTAATGAAATATGCGTTTCTTTATTTACTCATAAAGTATGTACAGAACTTTGTACAAAACGCGCTAAAGGCGATTGCCTTTAGGGCACTACTCTAGCAACCACACCAAGTTCAGTAATGAATTTTCTGATCCAATCTGCTTCCTTTGCTGCGTCTGAAGCGGCAATGTACTCTACCTCAGTTGTTGAATCAGCAGTCGTCTCTTATTTGGAACTCTTCTAACTGACTGCTCCGCCGTTCAGTGTGAATATGTAACATGATTGGGATTTTGAATCATCCTTATCAGATTGAAAACTGGCATCCGTATACCCGCTCACTTTGAGATCCCCATCTCTATATATCAAGAAAACATCCTTAGTCCTTCGCAAGTACTTGAGGATATTCTTGACAGCCACCTAGTGACCCTCACCAGGATCCGATTGGTATCTGCTCGTAACACTTAGAGCATATGATACATCGGGTCTCGTACATAGCATTGCATACATGATAGATCCTACCGCAGATGCATACGGGATCATATTCATGCGCATCCTCTCATCTTGTGTCTTAGGACACATAGATTTCGAGAGTGTTATCCCATGAGTCACGGGAAGGTACCCTCTCTTGGATTGCTCCATGCTAAACCTCATCAGCATCTTGTCTATGTATGTTGATTGTGAAAGACCAAGCAACCTTTTTGATCTATCTCTATAGATCTTTATCCCAAGGATATAAGTTGCTTCACCAAGGTCTTTCATGAAAAATTGTTTGGACAACCAAATCTTCACAGATTGCAACATAGAGACATCGTTTCTTAGTAATAATATGTCATCTACATATAGCACAAGGAACACGATGGCAGTCCCACTAACCTTCTTATACACACAGTATTCATCCAGATTTTGTAAGAAACCAAACTCTTTGATTACCTCATCAAAACGGATATTCCAACTCCTTGATGCTTGCTTCAATCCATAGATGGATTTATGAAGCTTGCATTGATACAACTCACCAAGGCAATGGAGACTTGAGGATGCCAATGGGTCCAATTACAAGGTCGCGCTCCAACAAGCTCAAAGCACAATTTCAGATTTATGTACAAGCTTTTGTTTCACAAGAACTTCAAGAAGTTTTGTTGATCAAGCTTGGAGAAGAGCTTAGGAAGACACCTAAGTGTGTGTGCACATTGGTGGAAGAGGGGGACAGAATGATAGAGGAAGAGGAAGAGGCTATAGAGGCCGAGACAATGCAAGGGGAGAAGACAGGGTCGAGCGTGTGGATAGAAACTTGAGCAGTATCAAGATGAAAATACCATCTTTCCAAGGTAAGAATGATCCAGAAGCTTACTTAGAATGGGAAAGAAAGGTGGAGATGATTTTTGAATGCCATAACTATTCTGAGGAGAAGAAGGTGAAGCTTGCTGCCGTGGAATTTCAAGATTATGCACTTATTTGGTGGGATCAGCTTGTTTTGAACAAAAGAAGGAATGGAGAAGATCCTATTGATACTTGGGCTGAAATGAAGAGGGTCATGAAGAAGAGGTTTGTGCCTAGTTACTTCTATAGGGAGCTCCATCAAAGGCTCCAAACCTTGAGACAAGGCACCAAAAGTGTAGAAGAGTACCATAAGGAGATGGAGATAGCCATGATTAGGGCTAATGTAGAAGAAGAAAGAGAAGCCACCATGGCACGTTTCTTGGCTGGTTTGAACAAAGACATTGCCAATGTTATTGAATTGCACCATTATGTGGAGTTAGAGGAGATGGTGAATATGGCCATGAAGGTGGAGAGGCAACTCAAGTACAAAAGCTCCAACAAGGCTTCTTACCCAAGCTCTACTACAAATTGGAACTCGAAATGGTCCAAGAAAAATGAGAAGGACAAAGACAAGCTAAAGGAAGAGAATAACAAGGCAGATCCAAAAGGTACTTTTAAAACTCCAAGTTCTTCTAGTTCCAATTCTGAAAAGCATAGGACTATTAAATGCTTTAAATGTCTTGGTGTTGGTCATATTTCTTCTCAATGCCCAAACAAGAAAACAATGTTTGTGAGAGGAGGAGAAGTTGTGTCTGAGGAGGAAGAAGATGATTTGACTTCCATGCCTGAGTTGGAAGATTGTTCTGATGTGGAAGTTGAGGATGCACCTAGGGGTGAATTACTTGTTACTAAGCGAGTTTTGAATGCTCAAGTGAAGGAAGATGGAATTGAGCAAAGGAAAATATTTTCATTCGGATGCCTAGTGAATGAGAAGATTTGTAGCTTTGATCATTGATGGGGGAAGCGCACTAATGTGGCTAGTACATTGATGGTAGAAAAACTCGGGTTGGAGTGCTTGAAACACCCTAGGCCGTATAGACTACAATGGCTGAATGACATGGGAGAAATCAAGGTAAATAAACAAGTCCTTGTATCTTTCTCCATTGGAAAGTATTCTGATCAAGTACTTTGTGATGTTGTACCTATGCATGCTTGTCATTTATTGCTCGGTCGACCTTAGCAATATGATAGAAGAGTGTTACATGATGGTTTTAAGAATAGGTATTCATTTACTATGGGAGATCAGAAATTTGTTCTTGCTCCATTGGCACCAAAAGAGGTATATGAGGACCAAATGCAATTAAAAGGAGTATGGAGGAATGCAACAAAGACAGGACAAAAACTTCAAGAAAAGCATGACAATACAAAATTGAGGGAAGGTTGAGAACCTTGCAAAGGGGAGCAGAAATCTAAATCAAAAGAAAAGAGAGAAAGTGAGGCCGAGACCGAGAGAAGAAAAGTGGGGAAAGAGGCCTCAAAAGAAATTCAATTAAAAGGCCCAAATGAGAGAGAGGTAGAAAGAAACAAAACTTCTATGCAAAATGAGAGATGTAAGGGTTGCTTGTGTGGAAAGGAGATGTTTGTTTGTACTTTTGTACAAGCAAGCTTATTTTAATGAATCGACCTTGACCCTTGTTTGCCTAGTAGTGTTGTTTCTCTTTTGCAGGAGTATGGAGATGTTTTCCCGAGGAGTTGCCTAAGGAATTGCCGCCTATTAGAGGAATAGAACATCGATTGACTTCATGGGGCAGATTCCAAATAGACCAACTTATAGGGCTAATCTGAAGAAACTAAGGAACTCCAAAAGCAAGTGGAAGAATTGCTACAAAGGGACACATCGGGAGAGTCTTAGTCCTTGTGCCGTCCAGTGATATTGGTTCCAAAGAAGGATGGGAGTTGGCGCATGTGTGTGGATTGCAGAGTCATAACAAGATAAGCAGTAAAGTATCGCCATCCTATACCTAGATTGGATGATATGATTGATGAATTGCATGGTGCATGTGTGTTTACCAAAATTGATCTTATGAGTGGTTACCATCAGATTAGAATGAAAATTGGTGATGAATGGAAAACTGCTTTTAAAACAAAACATGGTTTATATGAATGGCTTGTGATGCCTTTTGGCTTAACTAATGCTCCTAGTACATTTATGCGTTTGATGAATCATGTTTTGAGGTCATTTATTGGTAAGTTTGTTGTGGCATATTTTGATGACATATTGATCTATAGCAAAAGCATTAATGAGCATATTGAGCATCTTAGGCTTGTGTTAGATGCACTTAAGGCAGAAAAGTTTTATGCTAAGTTAAAGAAGTGTACATTTTGCACGGATCGTGTCATATTTCTTGGTTATGTTGTTTCTTCTAATGGAATTGAGGTGGAACAAGAAAAGGTCAAGGCAATTAGGGAGTGGCCGAGACCTACAAGTGTTACTCAGGTAAGATCTTTTCATGGACTTGCTAGTTTCTATAGGAGGTTTGTGAAAGATTTTAGTTCCATTGCAGCTCCATTGGTGAGATTGTTAAAAGGAGGTAGGATTTAAGTGGGAGAGGCGCAGAAATTGCTTTTAACACTTTGAAAGAAAAACTTTGTTCGCACCTATTTTGAGTTTACCTGATTTTTCTTCTACTTTTGAGATTGAATGTGATGCCTCTGGGATAGGTATTGGTCTGTGTTTTATTGCAGGAAGGCGTCCCATTGTCTATTTTAGTGAGAAGTTGAATGGTGCTCAAATGAAGTATTCCACTTATGGCAAGGAGCTATATGCATTGGTAAGAGCTCTACAAACTTGGCAACATTATCTATGGCCAAAGGAATTTGTGATTCACACTGATCATGAGAGTTTGAAGCATCTTAAGGGCCAAGGTAAGTTAAATAAAAGACATGCTAAGTGGTTGGAGTTCATAGAGACATTCCCATATGTTGTGAAATACAATCAAGGTAAAGAAAATGTTATCGCTGATGCATTGTCTAGGAGGTATGCTCTAATCTCTTCTCTTAGTTCTAAGTTGATTGGGTTTGAGTATATAAAAGATTTGTACAAATCAGATTCTGACTTTGCTAATGTGTATGATGCATGTGAACAAGTTGCTTTTCAAAAGTTTTATAGGAATGATGGATATTTGTTTAGAGATAATAAACTATGTATTCCTACTTGTTCTATGCGTGAGATGCTTGCTAGGGAGTCTCATGATGGAGGTTTAATGGGACATTTTGGTTTTACTAAAACACTTGACATATTACAAGAGCATTTTTATTAGCCTAACATGAAAAAGGATGTTGAAAGAGTTTGCTCTAGTTGTGTAGCCTGTAGGCACGCCAAATCCAAGGTGCAACCACATGGGTTGTACACGCCTCTAACTGTCCCTATTAGTCCTTGGATTGATATATGTATGGATTTTGTTTTAGGATTGCCTAGGACTAGGAAAGGACGTGATAGCATCTTTGTTGTAGTTGATCGATTTAGTAAAATGGCTCATTTTATTGCATGTCATAAATCTGATGATGCTACACATGTTGCTGATTTGTTTTTTAGGGATGTTGTTAGATTGCATGGCTTTCCTAGAACCATTGTTTCAGATAGGGATTCTAAGTTTGTAAGTCACTTTTGGCGTAATCTATGGAATAAATTGGGAACAAAGCTTTTGTTTTCTACAACTTGTCATCCCCAAACAGATGGACAAACTGAAGTGGTTAGATTAAAAAGGGCCGAATTGATTAAAACAATACATGAGAAAGCTAGGCAGCACATTGAGGAGAAAAACAAGAAGTATGCTCAAAGAGCCAATCAAGGGCGTAGGGAGATGAAGTTTGAACCTGGAGATTGGGTTTGGGTGCACTTCAGGAAGGAGAGATTTCCTAAACAAAGGAAGTCGAAGCTTGATCCTAGATGATGCGAATCAGCTTGGTCAAGAGCAAGGACGTGAGGAGCATGAAGAGATGATCTCCAATCCAATTGTTTTGCCAAGAGGTCCAATTACTAGATCACGAGCCAAAAAGATTCAGCAAGCATTAAATTGCCATTTACAAGGCTTGGTGACTTTGGCTAGCAATGGCTTGCATGGACTGCATGGGATGCCACGTTTGGAGACAAGAAAATGAAGATGTCAACTTTAATTTGTTACAAGTTGACATTCACGAATGAGGCTTGATTTAGTGTTTAACCACGTTTTTATTAAGTTTTCCATATCGAATAGGTTTCTATTCAGTTTTCCATATCGAATAGGTTTCCTATTTATTAAGTTTTCCATATTAGAATAGGTTTCCTATTTATTAAGTTTTCCATATCAGAATAGGTTTCCTATTTTATTAAGTTTTCCATATCAGAATAGGTTTCCTATTCTATTAAGTTTTCCATATCAGAATAGGTTTTTTTTTATGTTATGTAAAGGCTATATATATGCCTAGGACGAATTGTGATGGGTTCTTTTGGATGAAATTTTAACCTAAAAGCCGTTTTGCTTTTATCTTTGTGTTCTTGCGTGAATACATGGTTCAGAAACATTCAAGTAGTTTGATCAACTTTCTTGTGGAGTGTTTCAAATCTAGGATTAGAGGCTGAATTGTTTCGAATCTTAGCTCTAGATTAATTCAAGGTAATCTGAATTCTAACCTTCATCCTTGAGGTTGTACGGAATTCGACTAGGGGTTTTCAGGTCAGTATTTGGGTTCGTCGTTAAGGAGTTCTCAAAGTCTATTCTTGGAGGTTCCGTATCACTAGAGGGGATGGTTCTTTTCAAGTGCTTGAACGCATCAAAGACAATGCCTATAGGGTGGATTTGCCAGGAGAGTATAGTGTTAGTGCTACTTTTAATGTTTCTGATTTATCTCCCTTTGATAATGTAGGTCTTGATTCGAGGACGAATCCTTTTGAGGAGGGAGGGAATGATACAACTCACCAAGGCAATGGAGACTTGAGGATGCTAATGGGTCCAATTACAAGGTCGCGCTCCAACAAGCTCAAAGCACAATTTCAGATTTATGTACAAGCTTTTGTTTCACAAGAACTTCAAGAAGTTTTGTTGTTCAAGCTTGGAGAAGAACTTAGGAAGACACCTAAGTGTGTGTGCACATTGGAGGCATCAAACCAAGAGGGCTAACACTTAGCCAATTTTCACAAGCACAAGTCTAATCAATGGGCTTGGCTTATTTTATCTTATAAGGGGCATGTGGACTTCTTTTAGGCTTTTTCATTGGCTGAATTGCATTAAGTGTGCATGTGCTTCATTAAAAAAGTCATGTGCTTGTTTTATTTTAAGGAACCAAGCTTGTGGGCCTAGTTTAAAAGCCCAATTCGCCCCTCTTAAGTTAGTCTTCTATTTTGTGGTTTTCTTATCCTATTTGGACAAGGACTAGTCAATTTTAATTAGTTTTGAAGCCCAAATCCATGTGGGATTTATTCTTGGGCAGATTTGTTTCAAGAAGGCCTTTTGATATTTTGGGCTTTCTTTAGAGTTTTTAGGTTATCTTTGTTAGGGTTTACATTGCAAAGGGTATTTAAACCTTTGCTTTAGCCATGAACACGAGTTTAGAGAGATCAACAAAATTAGAAAGCATTCTTCAAGAGAGAATTGAGATTATTGCTTGTTTTACCTTAAGGATTGATTCAACTTCTCAAGTAAGTTCTAACTTGTGGCGTTAATTCAATTCCTACAATCTTATACTCTTTGTTACCAATTCCTTGCTGTTTTGGGGGTGAAGGGTCTTGTTAGATTGATTGAATTTAGGTTTGGGAATAATCATTGAAACGGAGGTGATCTAGACATTGATTCTAGGTTGTTGTCGTATCATGCATACCTTTTCGCCATCATAGGAGGTGAAGCACTCAGGTTGTGTCATATACACATCTTCAGCTAGATTTCCATTTAGGAAAGCTGTCTTCACATCCATTTGCCATATCTCATAATCATAAAGAGTGGCAATGGCTAGGGGTATCCTAATGGATTTAAGCATTGCTACTGGGCTGAAGGTCTCGTCGTAGTCAACTCTTTGTCTTTGACGAAAGCCTTTAGCCACAAGCCTCGCTTTATAGGTAATTACATTACCATCCATGTTGGTTTTCTTTTTGAAAACCCATTTACACCCTATGGGTTTTATTCCTTCGGGTGCCTCAACCAAAGTCCATACTTGGTTTTCATACATGGAATCAATTTCAGACTTCATGGCTTGAAGCCATTTCTCAGACTCTGAACTCTTCAGAACCTCTTCATAGGTGGTAGGCTCATCATCTTCTATGAGCAATACGTCTTTCTGTTTACTCACGAGAAATCCATATCTCTCGGGAACAGAGCGTATCCTACGTGACCTACGAACTTCGTGTGTTCTAGAAGGGTGAACTGTTACTTCATCTGTATGAGTCACAGTTTCAGGTTCAGGTAGTTGATCTGCGTCTGTTCGAGCATCTTGAACTTCTTCAAGTTCAATCTTGCTCCCACTGTCTTCTTGTAAAAGAAACTCTTTCTCTAAAAAGACAGCATGCTTTGAAACAAACACCTTATGTTCCTCAGCAAGGTAGAATTGATATCCCATTGTTTCTTTAGGATATCCTGCGAACAAACATTTGTCAGACTTTGCATCAAGTTTATCTGACTGTGTCCGCTTCACATAAGCAGGACAACCCCAAACTTTCAAATGAGTAAGATAGGGTCTTTTGTTAGTCCACATCTCATATGGAGTAACATCAACTGTCTTTGATGGAACTCTGTTTAGCAAGTAAACAGCTGTCTTGATTGCATACCCCCAAAAGGATTTTGATAATTTTGCAAAGCCCATCATCGATCGTACCATGTCTAACAAGGTTCGATTTCTCCTTTCAGCCACACCATTATGCTGTGGTGTGTAAGAAGGAGTCCATTGAGATAAAATCCCATTATCTATGAGATAATCCAAAAACTGTTGGTCGAAGTATTCCCCACCACGATCGGATCGTAATGTTTTGATACTTTTCCCAAATTGGTTTTCTACTTCATTTCTGAATTGTTTGAACTTTTCAAATGCTTCAGATTTGTATCTCATCAGATACAGGTACCCATATCGAGAATAATCATCGATAAAGGTAATGAAGTAAAGACAACCACTTCTAGCATGGATGGACATCGGACCACATACATCTGAATGTATTAGGTATGATACTCCAGTCGCTCGTTCACCCTTTCCCTTAAAGGGTAACTTAGTCATCTTGCCTAATAAACAAGATTCACATATGTCATATGATTCATAATCAAATGACCCTAAACTACCACTCTTGTGAAGCTTAGCTATGCGTCTCTCATTTATATGGCCAAGGCGACAATACCATAAGTAAGTTGATTTTAAATTATCTCGTTTATGTCTTTTCGTGTCATTGACATTCATAATTGGATGTGACATATCTAATATGTAATTTCCATTGCGTAATGTACCAGTACCGTAAAGCATTCCATTCAAACTAATAAAACAACCATTGTTACTAAAAGTCAAATGGAAACTAGCTCTATTTAAACAAGAAACAGACAATATGTTCTTTGTTAAAACAGGTACAAAATAACATTAATCTAATTTCATTACAAGCCCACTGGGGAGTGACAAAAAATAAGTGCCTACGGCTAATGCAGCAACTCTTGCTCCATTTCCTACACGCAGGTCTATCTCTCCCTTCATGAGTCATCTCATCGTCCCCGAGGCCTCGCATATCATTGCATATGTGTGAGCCACAACCGGTATCTAATACCCATATGTTATGGTCATAAACAGTATTAACCTCAATGACAAACATACCTGAAGGAGCTGAGGCATTTGATGCCTTCTTTTTCTTCAATTCTTCCAGATAGACTTTACAGTTTCGCTTCCAGTGACCAATCTTGCCACAATGGAAGCAAGTTCCTTTTGGTGCAGTTTCTTTGGTTTTATTTTTGGCTGCACTTCCTTTTGGTTTCTTAGACTTTTTCTTCTTTAGATTCTTTTTCTTTGAACCAGAAGAAGAAGAGGCCACCATAAGCACTTGCTTGCTATCCTTCTTGATAGATTGCTCTGTTGTCTTGAGCAGATTGATCAACTCAGGGATTGTCGTGGATATTTGGTTCATCCGATAGTTTAACACAAACTGTGAATAACTATCAGACAATCCAACTAGAATTAAGTCAACACTTAATTCATAATCCATAACAAAACCTAAGACAGCATCATAGATATTCGACATTACTAAAATGACCTTGGGTTTACCCAACAAGCTACCTTAGATCAATCGGCAGGTATCGGTCATACCAATTGTATCATAGATGCAACTATCGACTAGTGCTATCAACTCATGATGTATGCACACACATTGGGTTATCAACTCTTGATGCGCGTACATCTGATATACACTACCCAATTTCGCCTCTGTCCACGTTGACCTTGAGTTTACTCAATAAATCAACGCTTCTAGTGAAAATTGACCAATTAATCCGAAAATCTTATTTCCATAGTTCGAACATATCCGTATAGAGTGAGCTTGGGTTTACCCAACAACCCAACTCTATAAGAACTCTGGTTCTTCCCATATTAATGGAAGGCGTTAGTTTTCATATGATGTGTGAGAGTTTTCAGGTCTCATCTTCTTCTTCTCCAAGCTATAGGATTATAGTCACAATGACTATATAGATTGATTTAGGACATTACATCAATCACATTGAGTCTATGCCTAAAATCATCCATCATCCCACCTTTGCATGTGCTAGTCGACTGGTGCATGTGCTAGTCGACTGGTGCATGTGCTAGTCGACTACGATGGATTACTGTGTACGAACTAGTTGACTGGTGCATGTGCTAGTCGACTGGTACATGTACTGACATGCTCTCTAATCGGCTAATTTCTTAATCCGTATAGTTCAAATTCACAATACCAAGTGTAACAGCCTTTTCTATGATGTACCAATGAAACACTTTCATTGTATCATGCATGCTTACCATATATAGTTATACTATACATGAAATACTTGAAATCGATGAATACCCTATTATTCATTTAGATTTCTAAATAATTTTACGAATATCAAAATATCACCCTAAGTATCTCTAGGTAGTCTATACTTTATCAAGACTACTTCGGCACTAGTCACAAAATTTGTGACGGCCAAAACAATCAAGACAAGACAATATACTAACGAGACGCAAATGAGACACATTTGACATCCGAAATTTTTTGGAAACCCAATTTCAAGAAAATCAGTTTGGGAAGCATAAAACATCAATGTAACATATTTTTAATCACATTAAAAATGATCGAAGGCATTGGAATTGAGAAATACACAACCAATCATTAGAAACAAAACAGTTCCAGCAACTTTCTAAAAACTGTCAAGCTCTGTCTTTTGCTTGAAAAACTCATTGAAACAATTTTAATAAATTCTGAGAAAATTACAGAGGTTACAACATGTTCACAACATGCTCCATGAATTTTTTCAGGATTTATTTCCAACAAAAACTCATCCAACCTGATACAACTCACCAAGGCAATGGAGACTTGAGGATGCCAATGGGTCCAATTACAAGGTCGTGCTCCAACAAGCTTAAAGCACAATTTCAGATTTATGTACAAGCTTTTTGTCACGCTCCAACAAGCTTAAAGCACAATTTCAGATTTATGTACAAGCTTTTGTTTCACAAGAACTTCAAGAAGTTTTGTTTATCAAGCTTGGGAAAAAGCTTAGGAAGACACCTAAGTGTGTGTGCACATTGGAGGCATCAAATCAAGAGGGCTAGTCAATTTTAATTAGTTTTGAAGCCCAAATCCATGTGGGATTTATTCTTGGGAAGATTTGTTTCAAGAAG
Source organism: Erythroxylum novogranatense (assembly GCA_029891385.1). NCBI lineage: Eukaryota > Viridiplantae > Streptophyta > Magnoliopsida > Malpighiales > Erythroxylaceae > Erythroxylum > Erythroxylum novogranatense. The sequence goes on along the minus strand of CM057225.1, from coordinate 60,101,439 downwards.
GCCTTTTTGATATTTTGGGCTTTCTTTAGGGTTTTTAGGTTATCTTTGTTAGGGTTTACATTGCAAAGGGTATTTAAACCCTTGCTTTAGCCATGAACACGAGTTTTAGATAGATCAACAAAATTAGAAAGCATTCTTCAAGAGAGAATTGAGATTCTTGCTTGTTTTACCATAAGGATTGATTCAACTTATCAAGTAAGTTCTAACTTGTGGCGTTAATTCAATTCCTACAATCTTATACTCTTTGTTACCAATTCCTTGCTATTTTGGGGGTGAAGGGTCTTGTTAGATTGATTGAATTTAGGTTTGGGAACAATCATTGAAACACCCTCGGCCGTATAGACTACAATGGCTGAATGACATGGGGGAAATCAAGGTAAATAAACAAGTCATTGTATCTTTCTCCATTGGAAAGTATTCTGATCAAGTACTTTGTGATGTTGTACCTATGCATGCTTGTCATTTATTGCTCGGTCGACCTTGGCAATATGATAGAAGAGTTTTACATTATGGTTTTAAGAATAGGTATTCATTTGCTATGGGAGATCAGAAATTTGTTCTTGCTCCATTGGCACCAAAAGAGGTATATGAGGACCAAATGCAATTAAAAAGGAGTATGGAGGGAATGCAACAAAGTCAGGACAAAAAACTTCAAGAAAAGCATGACAATACTAAAATTGAGGGGAAGGTTGAGAACCTTGCAAAAGGGGAGCAGAAATCTAAATCAAAAGAAAAGAGAGAAAGTGAGGCTGAGACTGAGAGAAGAAAAGTGGGGAAAGAGGCTTAAAAAGAAATTCAATTAAAAGGCCCAAATGAGAGAGAGGGTAGAAAGAAACAAAACTTCTATGCAAAAATGAGAGATGTAAGGGTTGCTTGTGTGGAAAGGAGATGTTTGTTTGTACTTTTGTACAAGCAAGCTTATTTTAACGAATCTGACCTTGACCCTTGTTTGCCTAGTAGTGTTGTTTCTCTTTTGCAAGAGTATAGAGTTGTTTTCCCTGAATTTTTGATTCACACAGATCATGAGAGTTTGAAGCATCTTAATGGCCAAGGTCAGTTAAATAAAAGACATGCTAAGTGCCTGGAGTTCATAGATACATTTCCATATGTTGTGAAATACAAGCAAGGTAAAGAAAATGTGATCGCTGATGCATTGTCTAGGAGATATGGTCTAATCTCTTCTCTTAGTTCTAAGTTGATTGGGTTTGAGTATATAAAAGATTTGTACAAATCAGATTCTAACTTGTTATCTAGAACCGTTGTTTTAGATAGGGATTCTAAGTTTTTAAGTCACTTTTGGCGTGTTCTATGGAATAAATTGGGAACAAAACTTTTGTTTTCTACAACTTGTCATCCCCAAACAGATAGGCAAACTGAAGTAGTTAATAGAACCTTAGGATCTTTATTGCGTGCTGTTGTGGGTAAAAAATTGAAAGCTTGGGAAGATTGTTTGCCTTTGATTGAGTTTTCATATAATAGAAACATTCATTCTTCTACAGGTTATTCTCCATTTGAGATTGTGTATGGTTTTAACCCATTAACTCTATTGGATTTGTTGCCTTTACCCTTGAATGAGATTGTTAATGTAGATGGGCAGCAAAGGGCCGAATCGGTTAAGACAATACATGAGAAAGCTAGGCAGCACATTGAGGAAAAGAATAAGAAGTATGCTCAAAGAGCTAATCAAGGGCGTAGGGTGATGAAGTTTGAACCTGGAGATTGGTTTTGGGTGCACTTCACGAAGGAGATATTTCCTAAACAAAGGAAGTCTAAGTTTGATTCTGGAGGGAATGGTCCCTTTCAAGTGCTTGAACGCATCAATGACAATGCCTATAGGGTGGATTTGCCAGGTTAGTATGGTGATAGTGCTACTTTTATTGCTTCTGATTTATCTCCCTTTGATAATGTAGGTCTTGATTCGAGGACGAATCCTTTTGAGGAGGGAGGGAATGATACAACTCACCAAGGCAATGGAGACTTGAGGATGCCAATGGGTCCAATTACAAGGTCATGCTCCAAGAAGCTTAAAGCACAATTTCAGATTTATGTACAAGCTTTTGTTTCACAAGAATTTCAAGAAGTTTTGTTTATCAAGCTTGGGGAAAAGCTTAGGAAGACACCTAAGTGTGTATGCACATTGGAGGCATCAAATCAAGAGGGCTAACACTTAGCCAATTTTCACAAGCACAAGTCTAATCAAAGGGCTTGAGCTTATTTTATCTTATAAAGGGCATGTGGACTTCTTTTAGGCTTTTTCATGGGTTGGTTTGCATTAAGTGTGCATGTGCTTTATTAAAAAAGTCATGTGCATGTTTTATTTTAAGGAACCAAGCTTGTGGGCCTAGTTTAAAAGCCTAATTCGCCCCTCTTAAGTTAGTCTTCTATTTTGTGGTTTTCTTATCCTATTTGGACAAGGAATAGTCAATTTTAATTAGTTTTGAAGCCCAAATCCATGTGGGATTTATTCTTGGGCAGATTTGTTTCAAGAAGGTCTTTTTGATATTTTGGGCTTTCTTTAGGGTTTCTAGGTTATCTTTGTTAGTGTTTACATTGCAAAGGGTATTTAAACCCTTGCTTTAGCCATGAACACGAGTTTTAGAGAGATCAACAAAATTAGAAAGCATTCTTCAAGAGAGAATTGAGATTCTTGCTTGTTTTACCTTAAGGATTTATTCAACTTATCAAGTAAGTTCTAACTTGTGGCGTTAATTCAATTCCTACAATCTTATACTCTTTGTTACCAATTCCTTGCTGTTTTGGGGGTGAAGGGTCTTGTTAGATTGATTGAATTTAGGTTTGGGAACAATCATTGAAACGGAGGTGATCTAGACATTGATTCTAGGTTGTTGCCGTATCACAACCTAAGCAACAAAGCCAATATAGAATCTGTGTGCCTCAACACAGTTATTCCCAGCAGCACACAATAAATTCTCAAATAAATAGTAAATCACCTCGAAAATATTTTTCCATCCTCATAGATATTCATAAACATCTTAGAGACATGTCGGTGAAAGAAAATCAGAAAAAAAAAATTTTCTATAATGTATTCTCGAATTTATAAACATGCCTGTTCAAGGAATGTGCACAAACACAGCAACCAGAACATTAGGGAATAAATTAGCAAAACCATATCAAATCACATTGATAAATTCTGGTATTCCACAGACAGATTCAACAAAATCTTATGAGTATATCTGAGCAAGAAAATTTTGAAAACTATATTTCTATACTGAATTCGAAATTCACACAGTCAACATGCATCATTGTCACAAGCAATAGGCAGCTCTGACCTTGTTATGATTTCTTCGTTATATACGACATAAGTGGCTCTGATACCACTGTAGAAAAATCCCAGTGTGTGTGCATCACATGCACACGGTGCGAAAAACAAAATTTTTTATTTCGGGACCTTCCCGAAAGCCAGGATCCATGTGTCTATATATCGAAATCAAACCATAACGGCCAAAAGAGACCGTCTCTAACGGTATCCACGCAGAGATCAGATAACCTAACCGGAGCAAACCCTTTGATCCGGGAATAGCTAGAACAAATTAAAGACTGCTAGATCTTAACTTTGTTCTTGGAGAGCTAGGAGAAACGATGAAAAGAAGGAGAAGCTTGGAGATGAAGCCTTGATGATCGATGGTGAGAAGAGAAGATGCTTAGGATTTTCTCAAAATCCTTTCTTTATTATTTCTTCCAAAAGCCACCGAAGATCATCATCTTTCTCGTTCATTAGCCTTTTGTCTTTTAACAATTAAAGGACTTAAAAGCTAATGGTGGAGAGAGCTCCACGATAGCCTTATATATATATATATATATAAAGTTAAAAGATAAGCTTCTCTCTTCCATCTTACACGTATGGCATATATATATATATATAAATTAATTACTTAATTAATTAGTAAGATATATATATATATATAAATGCTGAAGTGGTCCAGTCACACTGGGGTCGATCCTACCGGGTCCCGGTATGGAAAAACCACCGGAAACCTTTTTCAGCAATATCGATGTCGCGATCTCATCGGGATCCATTTAATCCTATTGCTCTCCATATATTGGATCTCTATTCAAAACTATTTTACGAATTCTCTGAGTCACTCTTATGCGTGTGACCCATTAGGTTCCCGGTTATGTTGGCCACTTAGATTAACACTTAATCTGAGCAAGTCATGAGTCTAGCAACACATCATGACCCCCAATTGACCGGAAAGTAATTGGTTTGACGAATGAACATATATTCATCATGAACCATATCACGAACCTATCCATAGACAATTACTGTGCAATTCTTCCTTTCACCATGCTATACCCCACTTGGTTATGAGTATGGGCAAGTGTCAACTCTTACTAGAATGACTAAGTCAAATCTAGTCCAAGTGATATTAGTTCTCGTCATGGGACTCATTACTTTATATGTCACTGAAGACACTCTTCATGACATACGTACTCCGGCCAGAGATTTCCAAGTAATAACCCTGACAGGAGGCCATTGGTATCATCTTCTGCTATCACAGAAGTGGTGAATCCTCTATTGGCTACCCAATTACCTTCGAATACCTCAAGCTATACCCAATCACCACCCTATGAGTGACCTATGTAAGGTAACAAGGAATGGAGTCAAAGCACAGAATCAGTATCCAAGATATCCTTGAGTACCTCAAGTCTTAAGTATATTTGCACCATTGCTATGATGAGATTATCACTGACATTAGAATAGGACATCCATATGATGATCTCATAGCAGGTCATCCAATGTACTTACTACCTCTAGTAAGCATTCACATTTCAACCCTAAATATCCCATATTTACAGTTTCTGAGATCCACTGCTTGATCAAATCAAGGAGCTTGAGATGTGCTAGTCTCTCTGGATTACCGATATCCAGTTTCAGTAATCCTACGACTAGGGATAATTTAGATACTGACATAATTGCACATGATAGGAATCTCAGTAGTATGATCACATCACAATTTCCTTCATGCTATGTCATGTACCATGGACTTCATTAATTTGCTTATTGATCAATATCTATTCATAAGCATCAAGTACTTTCATGAGTTTGATGAATCGTGTGTTTCGTCCTTTTATTGGAAAGTATGTGGTCATCCATTTTGATGATATTCTAGTGTATTCTAGGAGTTTAGACGATCATGTGAAACACTTGCATGATGTGTTTGAACTTTTAAGAGAAAATAAGCTTTACGGCAATTTAGAAAAATGTTCCTTTTGCATGGATACTTTTGTGTTTCTTGGTTTTATTGTAGGTGCTAAAGGACTTCAAGTTGATGAAGAGAAAGTGAAGGCAATTAGAGAATGACCAACTCCCAAGAATGTGAATGAGGTTCGAAGCTTCCATGGCAATTAGAGAATGACCAACTCCCAAGAATGTGATTTTTAAATGGGGTGATTCACAAGAGGTTGTTTTTAATACCTTGAAAGAAAAATTGACCAATGCTCCTCTTCTTATTCTTCCTGATTTTTCTAAAGTTTTTTAGGTTGAATGTGATGCCTCTGGAATAGGCATTGGTGCTGTTTTAATGCAAGATTCTAAACCCATTGCTTATTTTAGTGAAAAACTAAGTGGTGCTGCTTTGAATTACTCCACTTACGATAAAGAGTTGTATGCTTTAAAAAGGTCTTTAGAGACTTGGCAACATTACTTGTGGCCAAAAGAATTTATCATTCATTCTGATCATGAAAGTTTGAAATTTCTAAAGTCCCAAGGTAAATTGAACAAGAGACATGCTAGGTGGTTGGAATTTATTGAAACTTTTCCTTATGTTATTAAACATAAAAAGGGAAAGAAAACATTGTGGTTTGATACGGCAACAACCTAAAATCAATGTCTCGATCACCTCCGTTTTAATGATTGTTCCCAAACCTAAATTCAATCAATCTAACAAGACCCTTCACCCCCAAAACAGCAAGGAATTGGTAACAAAGAGTATAAGATTGTAGGAATTGAATTAACGCCACAAGTTAGAACTTACTTGATAAGTTGAATCAATCCTTAAGGTAAAACAAGCAAGAATCTCAATTCTCTCTTGAAGAATGCTTTCTAATTTTATTGATCTCTCTAAAACTCGTGTTCATGGCTAAAGCAAAGGTTTAAATACCCTTTGCAATGTAAACCCTAACAAAGATAACCTAAAAACCCTAAAGAAAGCCCAAAATATCAAAAGGCCTTCTTGAAACAAATCTGCCCAAGAATAAATCCCACATGGATTTGGGCTTCAAAACTAATTAAAATTGACTAGTCCTTGTCCAAATAGGATAAAAAAACCACAAAATAGAAGACTAACTTAAGAAGGGTGAATTGGGCTTTTAAACTAGGCCCACAAGCTTGGTTCCTTAAAATAAAACATGCACATGACTTTTTTAATAAAGCACATGCACACTTAATGCAAATCAGCCCATGAAAAAGCCTAAAAGAAGTCCACATGCCCCTTATAAGATAAAATAAGCCCAAGCTCATTGATTAGACTTGTGCTTGTGAAAATTGGCTAAGTGTTAGCCCTCTTGGTTTGAAGCCTCCAATGTGCACACACACTTAGGTGTCTTCCTAAGCTCTTCTCCAAGCTTCATCAACAAAACTTCTTGAAGTTCTTGTGAAACAAAAGCTTGTACATAAATCTGAAATTGTGCTTTGAGCTTGTTGGAGCGCGACCTTGTAATTGGACCCATTGGCATCCTCAAGTCTCCATTGCCTTTGTGAGTTGTATCATGGTTGATGCTCTTTCTAGGAGATACTCTCTTCTTAGCTCTATGCATGCTAGATTACTTGGTTTTGAGATGTTGAAAGGCATGTATGAATCTGATTGTGACTTTGCAGAAATTTGGAAATCTTGTGAAAAACATGGTAATGATAATTTCTATAGATTTGATGGATTTCTATTAAAAAAGGATAAACTTTGCATTCCATCTTGCTCTATGCGTGAATTACTTGCATTCCATCTTGCCCACCAGGAAGATCAACTTTATATGCATCTTGCGCATGGGCACCCATACCCAATCTCCTGGTTCAAAGGTTACCTTGCGCCTTCCTTTGTTCGCTTTGGTAGCAACTTGTTGATTTCTCTTCTCAATCCTTTCTCGTGCTTTATTGTGAATGGCCTTAAACATTTCAGCCTTTTTAAGCCCATCTAAGTTAGAGATCTCACTTAAAGGAAAAGGCACAAGATCCAAAGGGGTTAGTGGTTGAAAACCATACAAAATCTCAAAAGGAGAAAATCCAGTAGAAGATTGCACACTTCTATTATAAGCAAACTCAACAAATGGCAAAAGTTCTTCCCAAGACTTTACATTCCCTCTAATTAAAGCACGCAACAAGGTACCAAGAGTCCTATTTACTACTTCAGTTTGACCATCAGTTTGAGGGTGTGATGAAGTAGAAAATAACAACTTAGTCCCAAGTTTAGACCAAAGTACACGCCAAAAATGACTAAGAAACTTAACATCTCGGTCAGATACAATAGTTCTAGGTATACCATGCAAACGTACTACCTCGCGGAAAAACAAATCGGCAATGTGAGATGCATCATCAGTTTTATGACATGGAACAAAATGAGCCATTTTAGAAAAACGATCCACTACAACAAAAATTGAGTCTCGTCCTTTCCTAGTCCTCGGCAACCCTAAAATAAAGTCCATAGAAATATCGATCCAAGGATGAGTAGGAACAGGCAATGGCATGTATAACCCATGCGGTTGAACTCTAGACTTAGCTTGTCTACATGATATGCAACGTGAACAGATTTTCTCAACGTCTTCGCGAATATTTGGCCAAAAGAAATGCTCATGCAATATACTCAATGTCTTGTCTATACCAAAATGTCCCATGAGCCCCCCACTATGTGCTTCACGAACAAGCAATTCTCGAATTGAACTATTAGGCACGCATAATTTCCCTTTCTTAAATAGAAATCCTTCATGCCTATAAAAATCATTGAATGCAGCATGTTCACAAGCAACATACACATTTGAGAAATCAACATCATTCGCATACAGTTCTTTCATGTGCTCAAATCCCAACAACTTAGAAGAAAGAGTTGAAATCAAAGAATACCTTCTAGAGAGCGCATTAGCCACAACATTCTCTTTTCTTTGCTTGTATTGTATCACATATGGAAAGGATTCAATGAACTCCACCCATTTCGCATGTCGCTTATTCAACTTGCTTTGCCCCTTCAAATGGCACAATGATTCATGGTCGGTGTGAATTACAAATTCTTTAGGCAGCAGATAATGTTGCCATGTCTCTAATGTCCTCACCAACGCATATAGCTCTTTGTCATAAGTTGAGTTGTGCTCCATTTATCTTCTCGCTAAAGTAAGCAACTGGTCTTTTTTCCTGCATCAAAATAGCACCTATACCAATCCCGGAAGCATCACATTCGATTTCAAAAGTTAATTCAAAATTAGGCAGCCTCAACAATGGTGCATTACTCAACTTATCCTTTAATAATGCAAATGCATGCTCTTGCTCTTACTCAACTTATCCTTCAATGGTGCAGCAATTGCACTTTAATATTTGACAAATCTCCTATAGAAACTTGCCAAACCATGAAAACTCCTCACCTCACTAACATTCTTAGGTTTTGGCCATGCACGTATAGCCTTTACCTTCTCTCTATCTACTTCAATTCCTTTTACACTCACCACATATCCCAAGGAAATGATGCGATCAATGCAAAATGTACATTTCTTCATGTTAGCATACAATTGAAATTTGCGCAACACATCAAACACACATTTTAAATGAATGACATGTTGTTCAATAGATTTGCTATACACTAGAATATCATCAAAATAGACAACTACAAACTTGCCAATAAATTCTCGTAAAACATGGTTCATTAAACGCATAAAGGTATCCATGCAACTTGAAGTCCTTTAGCACCTACAATAAAACCAAGAAACACAACAGTATCCATGCAAAAGAAACATTTTTCTAAATTGGCATAAAGCTTATTTTCTCTTAAAAGTTCAAACACATCGTGTAAGTGTTTCACATGATCATCTAAACTCCTGGAATACACTAGAATATCATCAAATAGACGACCATATACTTTCCAATAAAAGGACGAAACACATGATTCATCAAACTCATAAAAGTACTAGGTCATTAGTCAAGCCAAAAGACATAACTAACCACTCATACAACCCAAACTTAGTTTTGAAAGCAGTTTTCCACTCATCACCCTTTTTCAGGCGAATTTGATGGTACCCACTTCTAAGATCAATTTTAGAAAATATACAAGCACCATGCAACTCATCAAGCATATCATCTAAACGAGGGATAGGGTAACGATATTTCACCGTGATTTTATTGATGGCTCTACAGTCAACACACATTCTCCATTTGCCATCGTTCTTAGGAACAAGTATAATCGGCACAAAGACACGGGCTCAAGCTTTCTCTCACAAAGCCCTTTTCATAAGCTCTTCAACTTGTATTTGGATCTCCTTAGTTTCTTCTGGATTGGCACTATACGCAGGCCTATTCGGAATTGAAGCTCCGGGAAGGAAGTCTATACGGTGCTCAATCCCTCTCAAAGGGGACAATCCATCAGGAATGTCCTCCGGAAATAAGTTGTTGAAGTCCTGCAACAAATACAAAACACTAGACGACAAAGATGGATAAAGCTCATTAATAGTTAAGAAAACATCTTTATATAGTAGTATATAAGATTCTTCACATTTTAAAGCTCTCTTGATCTGACTTTTTCCAGCAAACAAAGTCACTCTCTTTTCTTCATTTTTTCACTCGTTTTACTTTCTCTCCCTTTTTCTTTCTTTTCAACGTCTCTCTCTTTCTTTTCTTTTGCCTTCAATTTGCATTCTTTCTCAATCCTCACTTGATCCCCATAAGCTTGAATGGGCCTAAGAGGTTTCAGCACAATATATTTACCATGGAAAGGAAAAGAATAACCATTTTTATATCCATCATGCCTAACTTTTCTATCAAATTGTCGTGGCCTACCAAGCAAAACATGTCCAGCATACATTGGTGCAACATCACATAAAATCTCATCATGATACTTGCCAATAGAAAATGCAACCATCACTTCTTTGGTGACTTTCACCTCACCACAATCATTTAGCCATTGCAATTTATATGGTCTAGGATGTTTCAAAATAGGCAAATTAAGCTTGTTAACAAGTAAAGTGCTAGCAACATTGGTACAACTTCCACCATCTATGATCATGCTACAAACTTTACCATTAATGAGACACCTTGTATGAAAGATGTGTTCACGTTGCTCTTCTTCAAGATCTTCTTTTGGTTGGATATTAAGAGCACGCCTAGCCACAAGGGCTTCACCAACCTCAACATCACAATCAACATCAGAAGCATCCGTCAATGGAGTCACATCATCATAATCATCACTGTCACTACTTTCACTAGCAACATCACCATTCTGAAGTAAAATCATAGTCCTTTTATTAGCACATTGAGAAGCAATATGACCAAAACCTTGACATTTAAAGCACTTAACTTTATAAGAAGGATTAGAAGAAGAAGAGGAGGATTATTTGGAAATCTTCCAACTGACTGCCCCGCCGTTTAGTGTGAATATGTAACCTGATTGTGATTTAGAATCATCCTTATCAGATTGAAAACTGGCATCTGTATACCCGCTCACCTGGAGATTTCCATCTCCATATACCAAGAAAACATCCTTAGTCCTTCGCAAGTACTTGAGGATATTCTTGATAGCCACCCAGTGACCCTCACCAGGATCCGATTGGTATCTGCTCGTAATACTTAGAGCATATGATACATCGGATCTCGTACATAGCATAGCATACATGATAGATCCTACCGCAGATGCATACGAGATCATATTCATGCGCATCCTCTCATCTTGTGTCTTAGGACACATAGATTTCGAGAGTGTTATCCCATGAGTCACGGGAAGGTAACCTCTCTTGGATTGTTCTATGCTAAACCTCTTTAGCATCTTGTCTATGTACGTTGATTGTGAAAGACCAAGCAACCTTTTTGATCTATCTCTATAAATCTTTATCCCAAGGATATAAGTTGCTTCACCAAGGTCTTTCATGGCAAATTGTTTGGACAACCAAATCTTGACAGCTTGTAGCATAGAGACATCGTTTCCTAGTAATAATATGTCATCTACATATAGCACAAGGAATACGATTGCAGTCCCATTAACCTTCTTATACACACAGTGTTCATCCGGATTTTGTGAGAAACCAAACTCTTTGATTAACTCATCAAAACGGATATTCCAACTCTTGGATGCTTGTTTCAATCCATAGATGGATTTCTGAAGCTTGCATACATTTTCGCCATTATAGGAGATGAAGCCCTCAGGTTGTGTCATGTACACATCCTCAGCTAGATTTTCATTTAGGAAAGCTGTCTTCACATCCATTTGCCATATCTCATAATCATAATGAGTGGCAATGGCTAGGAGTATCCTAATGGATTTAACCATTGCTACTGGGCTGAAGGTCTCGTCGTAGTTAATTCCTTGTCTTTGACGAAAACCTTTAGCCACAAGCCTCGCTTTATAGGTAATTACATTGCCATCCATGTTGGTTTTCTTTTTGAAAACCCATTTACACCCTATGGGTTTTATTCCTTCGGGTGCCTCAACCAAAGTCCATACTTGGTTTTCATACATGGAATCCATTTCAGAATTCATGGCTTGAAGCCATTTCTCAGACTCTGAACTCTTCAGAACCTCTTCATAGGTGGTAGGCTCATCATCTTCTATGAGCAATACGTCTTTCTGTTCACTCACGAGAAATCCATATCTCTCGGGAACATAGCGTATTCTACGTGACCTACGAACTTCATGTGTTGTAGAAGGGTGAACTGTTACTTCATCTGTATGAGTCACAGTTTCAGGTTCAGGTAGTTGATATGCGTCTGTTCGAGCATCTTGATCTTCTTCAAGTTCAATCTTGCTCCCACTGTTTTCTTGTAAAAGAAACTTTTTCTCTAAAAAGACAGCATGCTTTGAAACAAACACCTTTTGTTCCTCAGCAAGGTAGAATTGATATCACATTGTTTCTTTAGGATATCCTACGAACAAACATTTGTCAGACTTTGCATCAAGTTTATCTGACTGTGTCCGCTTCACATAAGCAGGACAACCCCAAATTTTCAAATGAGTAAGATAGGGTCTTTTGTTAGTCCACATCTCATATGGAGTAACATCAACTGTCTTTGATGGAACTCTGTTTAGCAAGTAAACAGCTGTCTCGATTGCATACCCCTAAAAGGATTTTGGTAATTTTGCAAAGCCCATCATTGATCGTACCATGTCTAACAAGGTTCGATTTCTCCTTTTAGCTACACCATTATGTTGTGGTGTGTACGGAGGAGTCCATTGAGATAAAATCCCATTATCTCTGAGATAATCTAAAAACTGTTGGTCTAAGTATTCCCCACCACGATCGAATCGTAATGTCTTGATACTTTTCCCAAGTTAGTTTTCTACTTCATTTCTGAATTGTTTGAACTTTTCAAATGTTTCAGATTTGTATACAGGTACCCATTTCGAGAATAATCATCGATAAAGGTAATGAAGTAAAGACAACCACTTCTAGCATGGATGGACATCGGACCACATACATCTGAATGTATTAGGTCTAATACTCCAGTCGCTCGTTCACCCTTTCCCTTAAAGGGTAACTTAGTCATCTTGCCTAATAAACAAGATTCACATGTATCATATGACTCATAATCAAATGACCCTAAACTTTCACTCTTATGGAGCTTAGCTATGCGTCCCTCATTTATATGGCCAAGGCGACAATACCATAAGTAAGTTGATTTTAAATTACCTCGTTTATGTCTTTTCGTGTCATTGACATTCATAATTGGATGTAACATATCTAATATGTAAATTCCATTGCATAATGTACCAATACCATAAAGCATTCCATTCAAACTAATAGAACAACCATTGTTACTAAAAGTCAAATGGAAACCAGCTCTATTTAAACAAGAAACAGAAAATATGTTCTTTGTTAATACAGGTACAAAATAACATTCATCCAATTTAATTACAAGCCCAGTGGGGAGTGACAAAAAGTAAGTGCCTACAGCTAATGCAACAACTCTTTCTCTATTTCCCACACGCAGGTCTAGTTCTCCCTTCATGAGTTGTCTACTGTCCCTGAGGCCCTGCATATCATTGCATATGTGTGAGCCACAACCGGTATCTAATACCCATATGTTATGGTCAGAAACAGTATTAATCTCAATGACAAACATAAATGAAGAAGCTGAGGCATCTGATGCCTTCTTCTGCTTCAATTCTTCCAGATAGACTTTACAGTTTCGCTTCCAGTGGCCAGTCTTGCCACAATGGAAGCAAGTTCCTTTTGGTGCAGTTTCTTTGGTTTTCTTTTTGGATGTACTTCCTTTTAGTTTCTTAGACCTTTTCTTCTTCAATTTCTTTTTCTTGGAACCAGAAGAAGAGTCCACCATAAGCACTTGCTTGCTATCCTTCTAGGCAGACTTGCTTTCTCATTGTCTTGAAGCGATTGATCAACTCAGGGATTGTCGTGGATATTTGGTTCATCCGATAGTTTAACACAAACTGTGAATAACTATCAGACAATCCAACTAGAATTAAGTCAATACTTAATTCATAATCCATAACAAAATCTAAGATGGCCAACCTCTCAATATACCCATTCATCTTCAGTGCATACTGCACTACAAATGAACCTGGAGTCATCTTATTCGTGAAGAGTAGTCTCGAGTTCTCGAACCTTTCAGACCGAGCTTGCTCATCGAACAGCTCCTTAAGATGAAACACTATGGTATTAGCATCCATACACTCATGCTGCTTCTGCAGCTCTGGTGACATAGATGCGAGCATAATGCAAGTAGCCATGTCACTTTCTTTCGGTTGCTTACGATAAGCTTTCTGATCCTCATCAGAAGCATCAACAGCAGGTGGATCAGGAAGTGGAACATCTAGTGATACGGAAACCCCAAGAAAACAAGGTTCTTGAAACCCCTAATCCTATTGAATTAAAACCCCAATCTTTCTATTCTAAGAACATGCTAGTTCAAACCCCAATTATACGGAATTGAGACCCAAACCCAAAGAAAATTGAAGAATTGAACGCGCCACAAGTGATTACCTTGATAAGTGATGCAATCCTTGAAGTAACAATAAGAAGAACATACCTTACTTGAAGAGAACTCTCAATTTCGTTAATCAACCAAAATCTAATGTTTACAATGATAAAATAAGGTATTTATACCCTTGCCCACGACCTAAACCTAAAAGGAATAGGTTACAAGACCCTTTAATGCTAAAACAAGCCTAATCCTAACTAGTTTAGGAGTTTATAGCCCAATAATGCAATCTGATCCTATTCCACTTAGGATTGGGCTAAACTAACTTAAATAAACCTAAGGGAGGTGGATGGGCCTAATGGATTACTCTACTTAGGCCCACACACTTGGTTGTCCAAAACTAGTTTTAAATAAACTAAGGCAAATACTAATAAATACCTAGCCCATAACAAGTCTCTTTGGGCCTAATAAATAAAGGATAAATAACAAGTCCAATGTACTAAAATAAGTCCATCAGAATAATTGAACTTGTCTTGAAATTTGGCTAAGTATTAGCCCCTCCACATGCCCTCTCTAGAAAAATCACAGGCTTGACTACTCCACTTAAATTCTTCACGGATGGTTCAGTCTTGTCATCAAGGTGAGATGTAATATGACTTTGAACAAACCCTTGAAGTGCTTGTTTAAGCCTTGCTGCACGTTGTCTTGTAATCGGTCCACTTGGCAAAGTAAGCTTGTCTTGATGTGTTGCACCCTGATCTCCATTGCCATGGCTTCTTGTATCATTCCCTCCCCCCTCAAAAGAATTCGTCCTCGAATCAGCCCCTGCATTATCAAATGGAGAGAGATCAACAACATTAAATGTAGCAGATACTTGATACCCACCTGGCAAATCAATCCTATAGGCATTATTATTAATCTTTTCAAGGACTTGGAAAGGCCCATCGCCTCTTGGATCCAACTTGGATTTTCTTTGCTTAGGAAACCTCTCTTTCCTAAAATGTAACCAAACCCAATCACCAGGCTCAAATTGCATCAACTTTCGCCCTTGATTAGCTCTTTGTGCACATGCTTCATTTCGTTTCTCTATGTGTTGTCTCGCCTTTTCATGAATGTTGCGCGCCAAATCTGCTTTCTTTTGTCCATCTATACTAGTTATCTCACTTAAAGGTAAAGGACACAAATCTAAAGGTGTTAATGGATTAAAACCATAAACAATCTCAAAAGGTGAATAACCAGTATTAGAATGTATGCTCCTATTGTATGCAAATTCAACTAATGACAAACATTCTTCCAATGTTTTAATATTTTTACCAACCACAGCACCTAAAAGAGAACCTAAAGTTCTATTAACTATCTCAGTTTGTCCGTCAGTTTGAGGATGGCAAGTAGTAGAAAACAAAAGTTTAGTACCTAGCTTACCCCAAAGAACACGCCAAAAGTGGCTCAAAAACTTCACTTCACGATCAGAAACAATAGTCTTAGGAACACCATGCAAACGCACAACATCCTTAAAAAACAACTCGGCAATATTTACAGCATCATCAGTTTTATGACATGCAATGAAATGTGCCATCTTGCTAAACCGATCTACTACCACAAATATACTATCCCTACCTTTTTTGTCCTAGGCAACCCTAAAACAAAGTCCATAGATATGTCAGTCCACGGATGTTTAGGCACAGGCAAAGGTGTATACAAACCATAAGGATGAGTCTTAGATTTCGCTTGTCTACATGCAACACACTTAGAACAAATTTTTTCAACATCTTTTCTCATATTAGGCCAATAAAATGTTCACAAAGTATGTCATATGTCTTTTGAACCCCAAATGACCCATCAAACCCCCACAATGTGATTCACGACAAGGACTTCCCGATAGAACATTTAGGCACACATAACTTGTTCTCCCTAAACAGATAGTCATCATGTCTATAAAATCTTTGGAATGCAGCATGCTCTGCGCCAAACACATTGCCAAAATCAGAATCCAAGCATACAAATCCCTAATGTACTCAAACCCTAACAATTTAGAACTTAAAGTAGTGATTAGAGTGTACCTTCTTGAAAGTGCATTAGCAATAACATTCTCCTTACCTTGTTTGTATTGTATCACGTATGGAAAGGTCTCTATGAATTCCAGCCACTTCGCATGCCTCTTGTTCAACTTACCGTGGCCCTTTAGATGTTTCAATGACTCATGATCAGAATGGATCACAAACTCTTTTGACCAGAGATAATGCTGCCAAGTCTCCAATGCTCTCACCAAGGCATAGAGTTCCTTGTCATAAGTGGAATAATTCAATTGAGGCCCATGAAGCTTTTCACTAAAGTATGCAATGGGACGCTTACCCTGCATCAAAACAACACCAATACCTAACCCGGAGGCATCACATTTTATCTCAAAAGCTTCATTAAAGTTAGGCAAACTCAATACAGGCGCAGAACACAATTTATCTTTCAATGTATTAAAAGCAAGTTCTTGTGCCTCATTCCACTTAAATCCGGCATCCTTTTTAATTATTTCAGTCAATGGCGCAGCAATGGTACTAAAATCTTTCACAAAACGCCTATAAAAGCTAGCTAAACCATGAAAACTACGCACATCACTAATACACTTAGGAGTAGGCCAATCTTTAATAGCCTTAACCTTCTCCTCATCAACATGCACACCATGGGCAGAAATAACAAAGCCAAGAAAAACAACTTTATCCATACAAAAAGAACACTTTTTAAATTTAGCATATAGTCTTTCACACCTAAGTGCTTCAAGTATAGATTTAAGATGCATAACATGCTCATCAAGGCTTTTGCTATAAATTAAACTGTCATCAAAGTATACAACCACAAACTTGCCAATAAAATCACGCAAAACATGGTTCATTAATCTCATAAAAGTGCTAGGTGCATTTGTCAAACCAAATGGCATGACCATCCACTCATATAGACCATATTTTGTTTTAAAGGCTGTTTTCCATTCATCCCCTACTTTCATTCTAATTTGATGATAACCACTCATGAGATCAATTTTTGTAAATAAACAAGCACCATGTAGCTCATCAAGCATATCATCTAGCCTAGGAATGGGGTGGCAATACTTTACCGTTATCTTGTTTATTGCCCTGCAATCCACGCACATACGCCAAGTTCCATCTTTCTTTGGCACCAATAGCACTGGAACTGTGCATGGGCTTAGACTTTCTCTCACGTGCCCCCTCTCAAGCAACTCTTCCACTTGCCTTTGAAACTCCTTTGTCTCCTCAAGATTGCTTCTATAGGCTGGGCGATTTGGAATTTGAACTCCTGGCACGAGATCAATCTGATGTTCAATGCCCCTCAATGGTGGTAGTCCTTTAGGCAACTCATCTGGAAAGACATCAGAGTATTCCTGCAAAACAAGTCTCACAACTCTAGGCACAGAAGGGTCAAGGTTAGTCTCACCATAAAACAACTCCTTGTACATAAGCAAAACCAATGGTTTCTGTGTGTACATGACCTTCCTCAACTCTTTTTCTTTTGCAAAGAAGGTACTTTTTGTTGTTCCACTCTTCTTTTCACTCTTCTCTCGTTTTTCAACTGCACCACTTTCTTTCTTTTGCTCACTAGTGCAATTACTCTCAGTTGGGCCCTTGTTCCTATTTTCTTGAATGGCCTCTTTTTCTTTTTTTCTTTTTAAACTCTCAGCCTCTCCAAGTTTTTGTTCTTCCATGGCTTTTGCAAGTCTCAACTGATCCTCATGAACTTCTTTTGGTGAAAGGGGTGCCAATGTGAAGTGTTTCTCTCCCATCTTGAATGAATATCTATTTTTGAATCCATCATGTAGTACACGCCTATCATATTGTCATGGTCTCCCCAATAGTAAATGACCAGCATGTATAGGAACTACATCACACAACACTTCATCGGAATATCTCCCAATTGAGAACGCCACTAGCACTTGCTTGTTCACCCTAACCTCTCCACACTCATTAAGCCATTGCAACTTATAAGGACTAGAGTGCTTAATGAGAGGCAGCCCCAATTTCTCAACTAAAATTGTGCTTGCAACATTGGTGCAACTACCTCCATCAATTATTAAACTGCACATCTTACCCTTAATTAAACATCTGGTGTGGAATATATTCTCCCTTTGTTCCTCAAGCTCTATCTTTTCTTGTACATTGAGAGCTCGCCTCACTACTAATGCTTCAGCTTGGACTGGTTGCTCAACTTCTTCATCAGTGCAATCCTCCAACTCAGGCATATCACTTCCATCACTATCTTCTGATTCAATTACCCCATCTCGCAAATACATGATCTTCCTATTGGGACATTGGTTTGCCCTATGACCTGAACCCAAACACTTGAAGCATTTGATATCTCTTTGCTTAGTGTTAGGATTTTGATCATTAGATGTAGGCACACCTTTAGAGGCTGTCCACTTTTCCTTCGACTTGCCCTTATTGTCATAGGACTTATCCTTGTTCTTTTCCTCCTTCTTTGGCCATTTAGGACCCCAAGAATTTGAAGATCCTGAGGTATTGCCCTTGCTGAAACCTTTTCCCTTCAATTGCTTTTCAATCTTCATAGCCATGCTTACCATGTCCTCCAACTCTAAGTATTGATGAAGCTCTAACACATTCGATATCTCTTTATTTAGACTAGCAAGGAATCGAGCCATTGTAGCCTCTCTATCATCCTCTATGTTAGCTCTTATCATAGCTATCTCCATCTCCTTGTGGTAATCTTCCACGCTCTTTGTGCCTTGCCTCAATGTTTGGAGTTTTTGATGCAACTCCCTATAGTAGTAACTTGGCACAAATCTCTTTTTCATGATGCGTTTCATCTCATCCCAGGTTTCAACAGGTCTTTCTCCAGTTCATCTTCTACTAACCATCAATTGATCCCACCAAACAGCAGCATAATCAGAGAACTCAACTGCCGCTAACTTCACCTTCTTCTCCTCAGAATAATTGTGGCAGGCAAATATCATCTCTACTTTCCTTTCCCACTCTAAGTAGGCATCAGCATCATTCCTTCCTTGAAATGGCGGCATCTTCATTTTGATGCTGCCAATGTTTCTATCTACTCTTTCAGTCTCTTCCTCCTCTCTGCCTCTTTCAGCTCTTCCTCTATAACCACCTATATTTCGGCCTCTATCTCCTCTACCACCTCTTGCATTGTTTCGAGCTCCATACCACTCTTCCTCATCAAATCCATCTTCATCTTGCTCCTCCTCATAGTGATAATGATTATGAAGTGGAGGGTTCTCTCTTCTTCTTTGCCCATTATTCCCTGAAGATTCAGCTTGAATAGTTCTAAGAAGTCTATCTTGTCTTTCAAAGTTTCTATCTTGCTGCTCGAACTTGTCTTTGACTTCAAGGAACATAGTCTCTATTCTCTTGAACTGATTTTGCATTGCTTCAAGAGTAAAGAATGTATTTTGTTGGTCCTCTTCACTCCCATCACTCTTGCCATCTTTATTGCTATTATGAGACATGATCAATTCCTGCAAGAAAATGTTAGAAACCTCACAACACACCCTCACGTGTTTCTCTCTAAAACAAAAATTTCCACTCGTGTTTCACACAATAAAATGGCTTTTCACTATATAATCTCACACTCTTGCCTTTTTCCACTCAAGTGCCTCCTTTAGGTTACTTTTCAGGATCACTTCAACAAGATCAAGGAAATCAACAAGCAACAAGTTCAAGTAGAAAGCACAAAGATAGCAAGCCTAACAAAGAAAAACGAATAGATGAAACAAATCTAGAAGCAAAATAATATACGGACAGAAAATAAATCAAAGTGCCAATACACGGATGAAGAGTAGTGTAGGCAACGATTCTTGTATCAATTGAACAATTATGAGTGCAACAATTGTTCAAATCAATGTAGAGAAGCAAAGATAGGTACCAAAACAAGAAATAAACTAGGAAACAAAGAAAGACACACAAAAATATGACAAAACTCACCGAACCCAAGACCAATTTTTTTATTTTTTTTAATCTACCCAAAGTTCCAAGAATTGAACAAAAGATTCAAAGAAATCGTTTCTTGATAGGTTCTTGAATGAAAGAAGGACAATCTTAATGAATCTTGACTGATAAGAACAAATCTGGAATGAAAGACCAAACAAAGATACAAAGAATCACAATCTTAGATGTTTCTTGATCATTCTTGAATTTTTTTTCTTTTCTTTATACTGTTCACCCTTTTTTTTCTTTTTTTTTTGCTTTTTTCTGGTTTTTTTTAATTTTGATCAAGAAAACAAACAACCAATTAAGGAAACAAGAACACAAAGAACCAATAATGGCAGATTCGTTCCAAGCAATTTAAACCTTTTTTTATATACCTTTCTAAGGAATTCAACAAAGAAAACAATGAAAGATACGTATGAGTTCAATAGAATTAAGCCAAAGCTCTGATACCAACTGATACGGAAACCCCAAGAAAACAAGGTTCTTGAAACCCCCTAATCCTATTGAATCAAAACCTCAATCTTTCTATTATAGGAACATGCTAGTTCAAACCCCAATTATACGGAATTGAGACCCAAACCCAAAGAAAATTGAAGAATTGAACACGCCACAAGTGATTACCTTGATAAGTGATGCAATCCTTGAAGTAACAATAAGAAGAACATACCTTACTTGAAGAGAACTCTCAATTTCGTTAATCAACCAAAATCTAATGTTTACAAGGATAAAATAAGGTATTTATACCCTTGCCCACTACCTAAACCTAAAAGGAATAGGTTACAAGACCCTTTAATGCTAAAACAAGCCTAATCATAACTAGTTTAGGAGTTTATAGCCCAATAATGCAATCTGATCCTATTCCACTTAGGATTGGGCTAAACTAACTTAAATAAGATCAAAATAACTTAAATAAACCTAAGGGAGGTGGATGGGCCTAATGGATTACTCTACTTAGGCCTACACACTTGGTTGTCCAAAACTAGTTTTAAATAAACTAAGGCAAATACTAATAAATACCTAGCCCATAACAATTCTCTTTGGGCCTAATAAATAAAGGATAAATAACAAGTCCAATGTACTAAAATAAGTCCATAAGAATAATTGAACTTGTCTTGAAATTTGGCTAAGTATTAGCCCCTCCACATGCCCTTTCTAGAAGAATCACAGGCTTGACTACTCCACTTAAATTCTTCACGGATGGTTCAGTCTTGTCATCAAGGTGAGATGTAATGTGACTTTGAACAAACCCTTGAAGTGCTTGTTTAAGCCTTGCTGCACGTTGTCCTGTAATAGGTCCACTTGGCAAAGTAAGCTTGTCTTGATGTGTTGCACCTTGATCTCCATTGCCATGGCTTCTTGTATCATCTAGGACAATTCTCAGATTTCTCAGCCAATCAAAAAAATTTGAGAACAGTTAATTTGTTTGAGTCCATTAGTGAGCGCAAATTCACAATGGAAGTCATCTTAAATCAACCTAAACAGAAAGAGAGAAAGAATGTTAGAATAGAATTACATGCATATGACTCCCACTAGTTTCAAAGAATCCATAACCCTCATTACGAATCCAATAAACATTATGACAAAATGTCCTAGAGGGTCGATATCCGACATTCCTAAAAATGACCTTGGGTTTACCTAACAAGCCACCTTAGGTCAATCGTTAGGTATCAGTCATACCAATTGCATCATAGATATCCGACATTACTAAAATGACCTTGGGTTTACCCAACAAGCCACCTTAGATCAATCGGCAGGTATCGGTCATACCAATTGTATCATAGATGCAACTATCGTCTAGTGCTATCAACTCGTGATGTATGCACACACATTAGGTTATCAGCTCTTGATGCGCGTACATCTGATGTACACTACCCAATTTCGCCTCTATCCACGTTGACCTTGAGTTTACTCAACAAATCAACGCTTCTAGTGAAAACGGACCCATTAATCCGAAAATCTTATTTCCATGGTTCGAACATATCCGTATAGAGTGAGCTTGGGTTTACCGAACAACCCAACTCTATAAGAACTCTGGTTCTCCCCATATTAATGGAAGGCGTTAGTTTTCATATTAAGAGTGAGGGTTTTCAAACTCTGGTCTCATCTTCTTCTTCTCCAAGCTGTAGGATTATAGTCATCATGACTATATGGAATGATTTAGGGCATTTCATCAATCACATTGAATCTATACCTAAAATCATCCATATACACCTAGTATTTTATTGTATAATAGTATGCATACCATAGTATATACATTGTGCTATACATGTCGCATGGTATTGTAAACATAACTCACTTGTATGTACACATCCACTATTTACACATATTTTTGTTCATGGTAAACAAAATAATACATAACAATATTAGTACATACCATGTGTATGCATTGTGTGCAATAATTGGTAACATACATTATGTTTGTTACCAATTATTATACTAGCATATAAAGTGATAATTGATAAACTTAAAATTTAGTAATGTGTACAAACTCAAAATGTACCATAGGGTTAAAATTATAGTTACTATTACATGCATTAACTATAGTACTAGTATAATACTTACACCATGTATACTATTTTCTAATGTACCATAAATGTGGTTAAAAGAGAACTAATAGATATACAAGTTTTATGAAGACTGAAATTTTAGGGAATATGTATTATACATTTGTACATAACTATTACCAATTAAGTATTAGTGTATAGTTATATACATTATGTATGGTACATAGCGTGATATGTGCCATAATATTTACATTCCTAGTAAATGTACATTATGATACGGCAACAACCTAGAATCAATGTCTAGATCACCTCCGTTTCAATGATTGTTCCCAAACCTAAATTCAATCAATCTAACAAGACCCTTCACCCCCAAAACAGCAAGGAATTGGTAACAAAGAGTATAAGATTGTAGGAATTGAATTAACGCCACAAGTTAGAACTTACTTGATAAGTTGAATCAATCCTTAAGGTAAAACAAGCAAGAATCTCAATTCTCTCTTGAAGAATGCTTTCTAATTTTATTGATCTCTCTAAACTCGTGTTCATGGCTAAAGCAAAGGTTTAAATACCCTTTGCAATGTAAACCCTAACAAAGATAACCTAAAAACCCTAAAGAAAGCCCAAAATATCAAAAGGTTTTCTTGAAACAAATATGCCCAAGAATAAATCCCACATGGATTTGGGCTTCAAAACTAATTAAAATTGACTAGTCCTTATCCAAATACGATAAGAAAACCACAAAATAGAAGACTAACTTAAGAGGGGCGAATTGGGCTTTTAAACTAGGCCCACAAGCTTGGTTCCTTAAAATAAAACATGCACATGACTTTTTTAATAAAGCACATGCACACTTAATGCAAACCAGCCCATGAAAAAAGCCTAAAAGAAGTCCACATGCTCTTTATAAGATAAAATAAGCTCAAGCCCATTGATTAGACTTGTGCTTGTGAAAATTGGCTAAGTGTTAGCCCTCTTGATTTGATGCCTCCAATGTGCACACACACTTAGGTGTCTTCCTAAGCTTTTCTCCAAGCTTGATCAACAAAACTTCTTGAAGTTCTTGTGAAACAAAAGCTTGTACATAAATCTGAAATTGTACTTTGAGCTTGTTGGAGCGCGACCTTGTAATTGGACCCATTGGCATCCTCAAGTCTCCATTGCCTTGGTGAGTTGTATCATTCCCTCCCTCCTCAAAAGGATTCATCCTCGAATCAAGACCTACATTATCCAAGGGAGATAAATCAGAAGCATTAAAAGTAGCACTATCACCATACACACCTGGCAAATCCACCCTATAGGCATTGTCATTGATGCGTTCAAGCACTTGAAAAGGACCATCCCCTCCAGCATCAAACTTAGACTTCCTTTCTTTAGGAAATCTCTCCTTCGTGAAGTGCACCCAAACCCAATCTCCAGGTTCAAAGTTCATCACCCTACGCCCTTGATTAGCTCTTTGAGCATACTTCTTATTCTTTTCCTCAATGTGCTGCCTAGCTTTCTCATGTATTGTCTTAACCGATTCGACCCTTTGCTGCCCATCTACATTAACAATCTCATTCAAGGGTAAAGGCAACAAATCCAATGGAGTTAATGGGTTAAAACCATACACAATCTCAAATAGAGAATAACCTGTAGAAGAATAAATGTTTCTATTATATGAAAACTCAATCAAAGGCAAACAATCTTCCCAAACTTTCAAATTTTTACCCACAACAACACGCAATAAAGATCCTAAGGTTCTATTAACCACTTCAGTTTGCCCATCTATTTGGGGATGACAAGTTATAGAAAACAAAAGTTTTGTTCCCAATTTATTCCATAGAACACGCCAAAAGTGACTTAAAAACTTAGAATCCCTATATAAAACAACGGTTCTAGAGAACAAGTTAGAATCAGATTTGTAAAAATCTTTTATATACTCAAACCCAATCAATTTAGAACTAAGAGAAGAGATTAGACCATACCTCCTAGACAATGCATCAGCAATCACAATTTCTTTACCTTGCTTGTATTTCACAACATATGGAAATGTATCTATGAACTCCAGGCCCTTAGCATGTCTTTTATTTAACTTACCTTGGCCATTAAGATGCTTCAAACTCTCATGATCTGTGTGAATCACAAATTCAGGGAAAACAACTCTATACTCCTGCAAAAGAGAAACAACACTACTAGGCAAACAAGGGTTAAGGCCAGATTCATTAAAATAAGCTTGCTTGTACAAAAGTACAAACAAACATCTCCTTTCCACACAAGCAACCCTTACATCTCTCATTTTTGCATAGAAGTTTTGTTTCTTTCTACCCTCTCTCTCATTTGGGCCTTTTAATTGAATTTCTTTTGAGGCCTCTTTCCTCACTTTTCTTCTCTCAGTCTCGGACTCACTTTCGCTCTTTTCTTTTGATTTAGATTTCTGCTCCCCTTTTGCAAGGTTCTCAACCTTCCCCTCAATTTTAGTATTGTCATGCTTTTCTTGAAGATTTTAGTCCTGTCTTTGTTGCACTCCCTCCATACTCCTTTTTAATTGCATTTGGTCCTCATATACCTCTTTTGGTGCCAATGGAGCAAGAACAAATTTCTGATCACCCATAGTAAATGAATACCTATTCTTAAAACCATCATGTAAAACTCTTCTATCATATTGCCAAGGTCGACCGAGCAATAAATGACAAGCATGCATAGGTACAACATCACAAAGTACTTGATCAGAATACTTTCCAATGGAGAAAGATACAAGGACTTGTTTATTTACCTTGATTTCCCCCATGTCATTCAGCCATTGTAGTCTATACGGCCTAGGGTGTTTCAAGCACTCCAACCCTAGTTTTTCTACCATCAATGTACTAGCCACATTAGTGCAGCTTCCTCCATCAATGATTAGGCTACAAATCTTCTCATTCACTAGGCATCTGGAATGAAAAATATTTTCCCTTTGCTCAATTCCATCTTCCTTCAGTTGAGCATTCAAAACTCGCCTAGTAACAAGTAATTCACCCCTAGGTGCATCATCAACTTCCACATCAGAACAATCTTCCAACTCAGGCATGGAAGCCAAATCATCTTCTTCATCTTTGAACACAATTTCTTCATCTTCCACATCATCATATTGATCTTCATACTCATAGCACACAGGAGTTGGCTCCCTAGCATTTTGCCTCCTTCTTCCACCAAATCTGGCCCTATGCCAATCTTCTTCATCTTCCCCATCATCATATTCATCTTCATACTCATAGCGCACAGGAGTTGGCTCCCTAGCATTTTGCCTCCTTGTTGCACCATTAGATGAAGCCTCTCGTTGTAAATTCCTAATGGCTTGATCTTGTCTATCAAATTTATCACTGACATCCCTGAACATGTTCTCAATCCTTTGGAATTGATGTTGCATAGCCTCCAAAGTAAAGAATGTGTGTTGATCAGCCTCACTATTCTTTTCATCCTTGTCACTACCTTTACTATCCTTTGAATTGGTCATGATGTAAAACCTGTAAAAACACGTTAGAATAGCTCCTCACACACTCCCTCACGTGTTTCTCTCTAAATCAGATTGGAAACCCTCGTGTTTCACTCAAGAAGATGGCTTTTACCCTTAAATGAGCTTACACACTCTTGCCTTTTACCACTTTAGATTTTAGCACAGTTTTACTTGTCCGGATCAATCACTACCAACCAAATAAGCACAACAGTAACGTAATTCAAAAGGAAAGCAACGAATACCTAAATAAAGGAAGAAAAACACAAAGCTAGATGCAATTTAATGTAAAGAAAACAATGAAGATGAAAATAAACACATACTAGATGGAGAAAACGTATGTGAACGATTTTTGGTGCCAATTGAGCAATATGAAACAAGATTACTCAATTCAAGTGTAATGGAAACAAAAAGGACAGCAAACAAAAAAAACAACCAAAGAGTTAAAGAAAAATGAAACTAGGAATTAAACTCAACCCTAAACCCAAATTAACAAGAACATTCCAATCTGCCCCAATTACTCAAGAACTTAAAGATAAGTAATTATATCAAAGACACACGTTTTGAACGAAGAACGTAAATCTTGAAACAAGAAAGTGTTTCTTGGTGCAAGAAAACAAGTCTGGATGAGTTTCTTTAATGAAGGATGTGTTCTTGATGAATCTTGAATTATAAAGAAACGAAATTAAAGAATTCTTGAATGATAAGATTTGTTCTTGATGAATCTTGCAAGCAAATCAAAAACTCGTGTTCATGGCTAAAGCAAAGGTTTAAATACCCTTTGCAATGTAAACCCTAACAAAGATAACCTAAAAACCCTAAAGAAAGCCCAAAATATCAAAAGGCCTTCTTGAAACAAATCTGCCCAAGAATAAATCCCACATGGATTTGGGCTTCAAAACTAATTAAAATTGACTAGTCCTTGTCCAAATAGGATAAGAAAACCACAAAATAGAAGACTAACTTAAGAGGGGCGAATTGGGCTTTTAAACTAGGGCCCACAAGCTTGGTTCCTTAAAATAAAACATGCACATGACTTTTTTAATAAAGCACATGCACACTTAATGCAAACCAGCCCATGAAAAAGCCTAAAAGAAGTAAACATGCCCTTTATAAGATAAAATAAGCTCAAGCCCATTGATTAGACTTGTGCTTGTGAAAATTGGCTAAGTGTTAGCCCTCTTGATTTGATGCCTCCAATGTGCACACACACTTAGGTGTCTTCCTAAGCTTTTCCCCAAGCTTGATCAACAAAACTTCTTGAAGTTCTTGTGAAACAAAAGCTTGTATATAAATCTGAAATTGTGCTTTAAGCTTGTTGGAGCGTGACCTTGTAATTGGACCCATTGGCATCCCCTACTTAAATTGATTTGTAGTATAGAGAAGCAAGGGTATCGTCCCACAGAGATCAAAACATAAGGAAAATTTTCTTACTTTCAAGCAAAGTATGCATGAATGTCAAAGGGGAAAACAAAAATCGAATGCTCTTAAGACCAGATTGGGGGATTTGTTTGTTTATGTTAAAAGTAAATAAGAAAAGAAAGAAGAAGACGTGATTTAAGTTTAGAAAATTAAAACAAAGCTAAAAGTTTTCAAGAGAGAAATTGCTAAGAAAATTTGAGTAAAAAGTTCAGATTAATTAAAGACCTATTGCAAAGGTTTTCACAAAATCCTTAGGTTGTTTTTAATCATTGAAAACGAATTATATCTTAGATTGGAAAATTAGGGTTCATCAAGCAAAGATAGATGCATTCAAAACAAGCATGACATGCAACAACTTCTTGTTAATGTATTAATCCAAAACTAGCATGAATAACACAATAACAAGAGCATTAAGATTAAAATCAAGTTTGCCAAACCTAAGTTAACTTTCAACAAAGCTAGCATGCATAAAATTAACCTATGTCTTGATCCAACTAATTAAAACCTACATACAAGCTTCAATTTTAATTAGTTGATGCTACTTAACCTAATCAATTTATTTTCTGGCAATTAAATTAATCAGATAGCATACAAATTATTCATGCAAAATTCGAATTCATGACTTCAAATCCACATGCATAATTCGGTAATCATGTCTAGATCAAGATCACAAATTTCCAATCATAGATTCATCAATTATATGCACATGCTTCTCATAAAAAACAACCATGAATTTAGCTAATAGCCTCAACAATTGGAAAAGAGAATTTAGTTCATAATTCTAATTAAAACAAAGCCAAAAAACATAATAGAAAAATAGTGCAGAATTTGGGTATAAGAAGAAGAATAGAAAGAAATAAAAACTAGAGTTCTACCTAGGGAGAGAGAGAAAACGTAAAAGAGAGAGAAGAGAAGAGAAATTCACATCCAAAGAAGATAGAAAACGTGAATATCCCCAAACTAATGCTAAAGGACCCTATTTATATTGGAGGAGGTCTTGTAAGAGAGGTGGGTCTTCTTCTTTTGTAGAATTAGGATCTTTACAAGGAGATGACTTCTTTTCCAAGTAGAAGTAGGTTTTCTTCTTTCCTTGCCAAATTAAGACCTTTACGGGGTAGGACTTTTTAAAAAAAATCTTCATTTCTTCCGATCTACATGTCCCTTGACCGTCTAGATTGTTCCTGGATCCATTTCTTGCAGTGCCGAACAAGAATCTTCTGAAATGTGGAAATCCTAGTTGAAGTAGGATTCCTTATAGGATTAGGATTTCTGCACCTTTGGTCACCTTAGGGTATTTTGACCTCCTCACTTTGAAAATGATATCCAAAAGTCCTAAATCTCCCTCCTTAGCATGATTTTCTTCATTTGACACCTAAAACACTTGAAATGATAAAATCAATGTAAGCTGATTTAGACATCAAATGAGAATAAAAACTAAGTGTAAAAGTATAAAAAGAAAAGAAAATATGAGTGCATCATGTAACGTTACATGCACATAAATAGTGGCTAATGCATATAGTGTATTATTCAAGCATGTACCCATATATGATAGTAACAATGGTAAACTACTATCCATGAAAATACTATACATTGGTTGATAGTGATGTGTATTACTCACTTATATACATTACTTTGTATAGCATTGCAACTATGTTATGGTACATAGTTATACATGTACATAATGGTTAACCATACATTATGTAGTCAACCATTGTACACTTATCGTTACCATTGTACACATACCACAGTGCATAATGTACATGCATGGTACACATCATTACTGATAGGAGACCTAATAGGAACTTGTCCAATAGAACCTTCAACAAGATGGAGCTATGCCCGGGAGTAGATAGAATCAAGCAAACACACGAAATCACAAGAAACAAATTGAAAATATAGAAACAGAACACAAACAGAAAATGGGTGGTTAGAAGAATGGTGGTTGATGAAAAGAACCCTAAGAGAACTTGTCTCTTAGAACCCTAGCAAGAATGTTGGTCAATGGAAAGAACCCTAAGAAAACTTGTCTCTTAGAACTCTAACCGTATGACGCCACAAAGGAAGACCACTCCTTTGATAAGTCAAGTATTCTCAAAGAATACAAAGAAAGCAAGAAAGCTCTAAATATCATTTCTAAATGAAAGATACCCTTTCAAAGTACATAGAGGGTGCCTATTTATAGGGAAAACTTCCTAACTTAATGTCCTCAAGAAAATACTAAATAAAAGGAAACAAATCAATCCCTAAAAGGAAACAAAATAAACTTATAAAGGTGTTGACTAGATCACCTTATTTCAAGGAAACAAAAGAGGAAACTAAATGAAACATGATCTCAACATGTTGGACCTTAGGGATCACGTCCTTATCCTTATTTTTAAGTGGCACATGCTTGTCACATGGTACTTTAAGTGAGTTCTCCCAATTGGTCTCCATGTGGGCCTTTGGACACTTTATGCTGGGCTTCAAGGAGTAAGACAATGCCTCTTGGACCTTTATGAGATGAAATCTCACTCAACAATATGGACTCTATCTCTTGAAGGTCTTGGATTAAACAATTCAATGCTTGCTTCATTGCTTTGGCTCTAGCTCTTGTCATTGGGCCTCCAACATCTTGTAATGGATCTTTAGGAATATTAGACTTGAATGTTGGGCCTTTGATATGGGAATTTCATTCATCCCCTTGAATTGAACATTCAAACTTCAAATCTGTTCTAATTTTAGCTCCTAAGCCTCCTTTTGCAAGCTTATGTCCATGCAAGTCACGTCCTAGGCTTCCTTGAGGCGAATCACACCATTGATGCGCTTCTTCTTGTCTTTCACATGCCCGTGGTTCTCCATCATTCCCTCCCTCCTTGAAAGGATTCGTCCTCGAATCTACAGCATCAAAGAGGGATAAATCAGATACATTGAATGTAGCACTCACATTATAACACGCACCAACGGAAGGATTGAAGAGGAATTTGCGTTGATCTTGTATAAGGAATAAATCCAAGCTCTGGGTATGGCTGGAATGATTGAATTGTTGGAAGAACTTGCGTCGGTTATGAAGAGCAAGGAAGAACAGACTTGAATTCGAAAATTGACAAGCAAAACTAACTAAGATACGATGAAATCAATCCTACGACACCCCTAAAGACCCGCCTTAGGTAACCCCGATGATCGAATTGAATTCAAAGAAAGAACTCAAACACGCCACAATTGGGAAAGCAATTGATAAGTGAAATAAGTTCTTAAGGTAACAAGAACAAGAGAAGGTTTGTTTTCTCTCGTTGGAAGCCGCATGGCTGCACACAATAATCTGAATCATCGCCTAATCGACCTAAAACAAGTCTATAAATACTAGGTTTTAAGTGACTAATGAGTTGGGCTAATAATACAAGAAAGCCCAAGTAAATAATAAGTCCAAGAAAGCTAATTAAATGCCCCCATGTCCTGGTCTGATGGGTGTGCCTTTGCTGATCACTTAAGTCCACATAAGTTGGGCTCAAGTGAATTAAAACAGCCCATTCATGCAAGTCCTCAAGCCACATGCATATCGACCCAAAGACTTGAGTTAAGTGGATCCATTTGAGCTGTGACCCAAATAACTCTCCTCCTATAGGATTAGCATGATGCATGTCTTCCATAAATGAGCCCACATGCGCATACAAAGCCTCTTTGATCCTCTTAGCCCGCGCCCTAGTCATTGGCCCAATTGGTATGGATAGGTCTCTTCCTTGGCCTTGATCACGCAAGCTCTTCTTCAAGTCCAAACCTCCATGCACGCCTTCACCATGCACGCCACCACCTTCATGCACATCGTCATCCATGCCTTTGCTCACATCAGTCCCTCCCTCCTTAAAAAGATTCGTCCTCGTTGAATCCATGTCAAAGGAGAAAGGTCAGCAACATTAAAAGTGGCGGAAACATTGTACTCACGGAAGATCAATCTTGTAGGCATTGTCATTGATCTTCTCAACACTGAATGGACCATCTCCTCTTGGATCCAGCTTGGATTTTCTTTGAGTAGGAAATCGCTCCTTTCTCAAATGAACCCAAACCCAATCACTGTGTTCGAAGGTCACTAATCTACGCCTTTGTTGGCTTGCTGGCGAGACCGGTTCTTTGCTCAATGTGTTGCCTCGCCTTCTTGTGAAGTTCCCTAACCAACTCAAATTTTACGTGTTCCATCTGTACTAGACAATTCATGCAAAGGTAAAGGTACCAAATCCAAGACAGTTATGGATTAAAACCATAAACCAACTCGAAAGGCAAAAACACGTAGTGGAATGCACACATCTATTATATGCAAATTCAATGAAAGGTAAACATTCCCCAAGTTCTCAAATTTCGACCTACAACAAGACGCAACAAAGTTCCCAAGGTCCTATTCACAACCTCGGTTTGCCCATCATTTGTGGATGACAAGTAGTGGAATATAACAATTTGGTTCCTAACTTGCCCCACAACACACGCCAAAAATAGCTCAAAACTTAGTATCTCGATCGGATACAATCGACCTCGGAATGCCATGCAACCTAACAACATCCCTAAAGAATAAGTCAGCCACATGTATAAAGATCATCGGCCTTATGGCATGCAATGAAATGCGCCATCTTACTAAAACGATCCACAACCACAAAGATGCTATCAAAACCTCTCTTTGTTCTAGGTAGACCCAAAACAAAGTCCATAGACAAATCAACCCATGGTTCAGTAGGCACAGGTAAAGGGGTATACAATCCATGAGGTTTGATCATTGATTTTGCCTGTCTACATGCAATGCACTTGGCACACACTCGCTCAACATCCTTGCGCATACCAGGCCAATAAAAATGCTCATGCAAAATATCCAAAGTCTTAGCAACCCCAAAATGACCCATCAAACCACCACTATGAGCCTCATGCACAAACAAAGCACGCGAACTAACAATTAGGCACACACAATTGGCTACCTCTAAACAAATAGCCATCATGCCTATAAAATTTCTGAAACGCAGCATGCTCACAAGCAATATACAGAAGCAAAGTCATTATCGAAGCATACAACTCCTTTAGTTGCTCAAACCCTAAAAGTTGTGAACTAAGGGTAGTAACCAAGGAATACCTCCTAGATAACGCAACAGCAACCACGCTTTCCTTCCCTTGCTTGAATCTGCGGGACATATGGAAATGTCTCCAAAACTCCACCCACGTGGCATGTCGTTTGCTCAACTTGCCTTGTCCTTTCAAGTGCTTCAAGGACTCGTGATCCGCCCTAATGACAAACTCACGTGGCTGAAGGTAGTGTTGCCACACCTCCAATGCTCTCACCACGCATATAGCTCCTTGTCATAGGTTGGATAGTTGAGTTGTGCACCACTCAACTTCTCACCAAGTAAGCTACTTGGTTTGTTTTCCTGCAAAGCACAAGACCTATACCAATTCCGAAGCATCACATTCAACCTCAAATGCCTTATCAAAATTTGGCAAGCACAAAATAGAGCAGAACATAATTTTTTTTCAACAATATGAATGCACGTTCCTGTTCCTCTCCCCATACAAACCCCTTCTCCTTCTTGACTATCTCACCAAAGGAGCAGCAATAGTGGAGAAATCTCTCACAAACCTCCTATAAAGCTAGCAAGTCCGTGAAAGCTCCTCACCTCACTCGCACTCTTAGGTGTTGGCCAATCTTGGATGGCCTTCACCTTTTCACTATCTACCGCAACACCACGAGAACCGACTACAAATCCTAAGAAGACAAGTCGATCAATGCAAAAGTACACTTCTTAAGATTGGCATACAGTTTCTCCTTTCTCAACACATCCAACACACTCCTCACATGCACGACATGCTCATCAATAGTAGTGCTATAAACCAAAATGTCATCAAAGTAAACAACCACAAATTTACCAAGAAATGCATGCAATACATGATTCATCAATCGCATAAAAGTGTTGGGTGCATTAGTTAAGCCAAATGGCATAACCAACCACTCATACAACCCATACTTGGTTTTGAAAGCGATTTCCATTCATCTCTGGATTCATTCGAATCGATGGTATCCACTCTTCAAATCAATCTTAGTAAATACACATGCACCATGCAACTCATCAAGCATATCGTCTAACCTAGGAATAGGGTGGCGATACTTTCTGATGATTTTATTCACAAGACGACAGTCCACGACATCCTCCGTGTTCCATCCTTCTTGGCACCAACAAAGACCGCAAGACAAAGACATGGGCTCAAGCTCTCCCTCACATGCCCCTTTTCCAACAACTCATCCACTTGCCTTTGAAGTTCCTTCGCTTCCTCGGGGTTACTCCTATAGGCTGGCGGTTTGGAATCTGCACGGGTATGAAATCGATTTGGTGCTCTATGCCCTCAAGGGTGGCAGTCCATTGGGCATCTCCTCCGGAAAGACATCGTGTATTCTGCAAAGAGAACTAAAGACACTAGGCAAGGAAGCAAGAGGGTCGATGTCACCATCAAACACTCCCTATACCTAAGCAACAATAGTGTTCTCTTCGCTCCACTCGCTCTCCTCAAATCTTTCTCTCTCAAACAAACTCACCTTCTTCTCTCTCGGCTCACTCTTCCTTTCTCTACTGAGTTCTTCTCTCCCGCACATCCCACTTTCTTTTCCTCTCTGTGCAATCACTCACCTTTGGACCACTCTCAATTTGCTTTTGGGCTTCTTTTCTCTCATCTTTTCTTTTGAGCTCACTACCCAAACCCTCCTCACATTTACTTGCTTTCAACAGTCCAGTACAATTCACGAGGTGATAAGGGTACAAGAGTGAAGTTTCTACCCTTAAACTTAAACGAATACCTATTGGTATAACCATCATGTGCTACCCTTCTATCAAACCGCCAAGGTCTCCCAAGCAACATATGACCAGCCTCCATAGGTACTACATCACACAACACCTCATCCTCATATCTACCTCACGAAAATGACACCAACACCGCTTTGTCACTTTCACATCAAGACTATCATTAAACCATCAGAGCTTGTAAGGTTCCGGATGTTTCCTATAAGGTAACCCCAGTTTCTCAACCATGGTGACACTAGCTACATTAGTGCAACTACCCCATCAATGATCAGATTACAAACCTTTCCACCCACCAAACACCTCGTGTGAAACAAATTCTCCTCCGATCAAGAGCTGCATCTTTGGCCCTAACACTCAAAACACGCCTAACAACAAGCACTTCCCTGTGATGCCTCTCTACACAATCATCATCATCATCATCACAAGCATTATAACAAGGCAACACATCATTATCACAATCACTATCCTCGAATCAATTACCCCATTATCCCCATAAACATAGCCTTTTATTAGGGCATTGTGATGCAATATGTCCATTGCCCAAACACCTAAAGCATTTAATACTAGATTGTTTGCTAGATGAGGCATGAGAATTAGGTGTACCTTTTGGTCAGACCCCACATTTGGCTTTTGGGTGTCTCCTTGAGGTCCGCCCTTTGTCTTCGACTTCTCCTCTCTCTTGGGCCATTTCAACCCCATGATGGACTAAATACCGATCCACTCCTTGCTGCCACTCTACTCTTGAGTTGCCTTTCCACTTTCATGGCCATGTTCACCATGTCCTCAATCTCCACATAGTGTTGCAACTCCACCACATTGGCTATCTCTCGATTCAAGCCACTCAAAACCGTGCCATAGTCGCCTCTGCGTCCTCTTCTATGTTGGCTCAGATCATGGTTATCTCCATCTCTTTGTGGTAATCCTCCACCGATCTAGACCCTTGAGTGAGTCTCGCAATTTTGGTGCATCTCCCTATAATAGTAAGAAGGCACAAACCTCTTCCTCATGCAAGCTTTCATGGCTGCCCAAGTAGAGATAGCCTCTCTCCATTCCTCCTCCCGAAGTCATCAACTGGTCCCACCAAATCAATGCATAATCAGAAAACTCCACTGCAGCTAGCTTTACCTTCTTGTGCTCGGAGAAGTTATGGCACTCAAAATTAAGTCCACCTTCCTCTCCCATTCTAGGTAAGCCTCGCGCCATTCCTCCCTCAAGGTAGGAATTTGCATTTTGATGGACTTGATATCTCCATCTAGCCGGTTTAATGGCTCACCATTGTGCCCTCCTAGGTCTGTGGTCAAACTCTTCCTCCTCCTCCTCCTCAATTCCGTCGTCCACATGGTCATATTGTGGTGGTGGTCTCCGAAATGGTGGTGGAGGGTGTTGGTGCCTAGCACCACGTCTCCCTTGAGGCTCCTCACTCCTCTCTTGTCGGAGTTCAGCTATCTCCTCCCTCATCTCAGCAAATGCCAAGTTGAACAGCTCAAACTGTTGTTGCATTGCTCTCATGGTAAGAACATTGATATCTCCGGTTTGATTCGCATTAATACCTCCGTTTCTACCACTGCTACCATTACTACCTCCTTCCTGTGACATTGTGAGGAAATAATATACCTGCAAAACAACGTTAGCGCAAGAAAAAAAAATCCAACTCACAATAATCCTTCACGTGTTTCACTCAAAAGATGTTCTCTCTCCCTCGTATTTAATGTCACGGCAATGACACCCTCAAATGCACTCACACTCTTGCCTTTTACCACTCAATTTCTCTGAAATTCAAGTTACAAAGTAGAACTATAATTCCTCAAACCAAATTCAATTCCCAAATCGTGGAATGTGGTTCAATATCCGAAAACCCCAATCAAGGGAAAACCGAGATCCTCCAAGCAAGATTGCTGAATGTCAACCAATTCGAGACACAAGGAAGGAAACACGAAACAATGCTAGGACAGAATGAACTCAAACAAAATGAAGAATAAGAAAGACAAATTCGAAACAAGTAATACCAAGATCAAAGAAGACAATTTTTGGAACAATTGGAATTCAAAGAACACGAAATAAGGCTAGAACAATGGAATCAGATGGAAATTCCCAAAATTTTGAAACTGGTATGTTAAGACTAGTGCTACTCAATTCAAATGAGCTAAATCAAAGGAAAGAAGAAAATTTTAAGTAGGCCTTTTTTTTTACTTTTTTTTTACCTCCTGTTTTGGGAGAAGGTAATCAAGCACAGAGTTTCAAGAGAATTAGATGAATCCCTAACCGAAAAATTTTGGATGGGTTGTGTAGTTGACGCTGAATGAAAAGATTTCTCAAGAACAAGAACACAACAAGATCCAGCACAAGAACGACAAGAACCCAGTTTCTCAAGAACACAACAAGATCCAAAGACAAGAACGACAAGAACCCAGATTTCTCAAGAACACAACAAGATCCAGACAAGAACGACAAGAGCCCAAGAGAGACAAATTAGAATTTACCTCCCGCCAAGGCTCGATACCAAATAACACGCACCAACGGAAGGATTGAAGAGGAATTTCGTTGATCTTGTATAAGGAATAAATCCAAGCTCGGGTATGGTGGAATGATTGAATTGTTGGAAGAACTTGCGTCGGTTATGAAGAACAAGGAAGAACAGACTTGAATTGAAAATTGACAAGCAAAACTAACTAAGATACGATGAAATCAATCCTACGACACCCCTAAAGACCGCCTTAGGTAACCCCGATGATCGAATTGAATTCAAAGAAAGAACTCAAACACGCCACAATTGGGAAAGCAATTGATAAGTGAAATAAGTTCTTAAGGTAACAAGAACAAGAGAAGGTTTGTTTTCTCTCGTTGGAAGCCGGTGGCTGCACACAATAATCTGAATCATGCCCCTAATCGACCTAAAACAAGTCTATAAATACTAGGTTTTAATGACTAATGAGTTGGGCTAATAATACAAGAAAGCCCAAGTAAATAATAAGTCCAAGAAAGCTAATTAAAATGCCCCCATGTCCGGTCGATGGGTGTTTTGCTGATCACTTAAGTCCACATAAGTTGGGCTCAAGTGAATTAAAACAGCCCATTCATGCAAGTCCTCAAGCCACATGCATATCTGACCCAAAGACTTGAGTTAAGTGGATCCATTTGAGCTGTGACCCAAATAACTCTCCTCCTATAGGATTAGCATGATGCATGTCTTCCATAAATGAGCCCACATGCGCATACAAAGCCTCTTTGATCCTCTTAGCCTGCGCCCTAGTCATTGGCCCAATTGGTATGGACAGGTCTCTTCCTTGGCCTTGATCACGCAAGCTCTTCTTCAAGTCCAAACCTCCATGCACGCCTTCACCATGCACGCCACCACCTTCATGCACATCGTCATCCATGCCTTTGCTCACATCACATTACCATAGGAGCTAGGCAAATAAATTTTATAAGCATTATCATTAATCCTTTCTAAAATTTGAAAAGGGCCAAGATTTCCTTTGTTATGGAAACCTCTCCTTTCTCAAGTGCACCCAAACCCAATCTCCAGGTTCAAATATAAAAAACCTTCTGCTTTTATTGGCTTGCTTTGCATATTGTTCATTTATCCTCTCAATGTTGGCTCTAACTTTAGTGTGCAACTCCAGCACAAATTTAGCCTTTTTATACCGTCAAGGTTAGTAAACTCATTAGAAGGCAATGGAATAATTTTCAAAGGAGTCAAAGGATTAAATCCATAAACAATCTCAAAAGGAGAGAATTGAGTAGCAGAATGAAAAGCATGTTTATAAGCAAACTCAATGTGTGGGAGACACTCTTTCGAGTTCTTCAAGTTCTTTTGGATGATCGCACGCAACAATCTTGTCAAAGTTCTATTTACCACTTCAGTTTGACCATCTGTTTGAGGATGTGCAACAGTAGAAAAGAAGAGTTTAGTGCCATGTTTTTTTCAAAGAGTTCTCCAAAAGTGACTAAGAAATTTAACATCTCTATTACTTACAACAGTCTTTGGTAACCCATGCAATCTTGCAACCTCTTTAAAGAACAAGTCAACAACATGAACAACATCATTGGTTTTAGAACAAGCAATAAAGTGAGCCATCTTGCTAAATCGATCAACCACCACAAAGATACTATCCTTTCCACTAGATGACCTAGGCAATCCATGCACAAAGTGATACAACTCACCAAGGCAATGGAGATTTGAGGATGCGAATGAGTCCAATTACAAGGTCACGCTATAACAAGCTCAAAACACAATTTCATATTTATGTACAAGCTTTTGTTTCACAAGAACTTCAAGAAGTTTTGTTGATCAAGCTTGGGGAAGAGCTTAGGAAGACACCTAAGTGTGTGTGCACATTGGAGGCATCAAATTACGAGGGCTTACACTTAGCTAATTTTCACAAGCACAAGTCTAATCAATGGGCTTGGGCTTATTTTATCTTATAATGGGCATGTGGACTTCTTTTAGGCTTTTTCATGGGCTGATTTGCATTAAGTGTGCATGTGCTTCATTAAAAAAGTCATGTGCATTTTTTATTTTTAAGGAAGCAAGCTTGTGGGCCTAGTTTAAAAGCCCAATTCGCCCCACTTAAGTTAGTCTTCTATTTTTGTGGTTTTTTTAATCCTATTCGGACTAGGACTAATCAATTTTAATTATTTTTGAAGCCCAAATCCATGTGGGGTTTGTTCTTGGGCAGATTTCTTTCAAGAAGGCCTTTTTGATACTTTGGGCTTTCTTTAGGATTTTTAGG
This sequence comes from Erythroxylum novogranatense, assembly GCA_029891385.1. Taxonomy (NCBI): domain Eukaryota; kingdom Viridiplantae; phylum Streptophyta; class Magnoliopsida; order Malpighiales; family Erythroxylaceae; genus Erythroxylum; species Erythroxylum novogranatense. Next base: position 60,062,471 of record CM057225.1, on the reverse strand, counting down.
TTATCTTTGTTAGGGTTTACATTGCAAAGGGTATTTAAACCCTTACTTTAGGCATGAACACGAGTTTTAGAGAGATCAATAAAATTAGAAAGCATTTTTCAAGAGCGAATTGAGATTCTTGCTTATTTTACCTTATGGATTGATTCAACTTATCAAGTAAGTTCTAACTTGTGGTGTTAATTCAATTCCTACAATCTTATACCCTTTATTACCAATTCTTTGCTGTTTTGGGGGTGAAGGGTCTTGTTAGATTGATTGAATTTAGGTTTGGGAACAATCATTGAGACGGAGGTGATCTAGACATTGATTCTAGGTTGTTGCCGTATCATCTTTGGTATCAGAGCCTAGGTTTTAAATTCAATCTTTATCTTTAATTTTCTGTTTGTTCTTGATTATTATAGTTAGTTTATCATTTAAGTTCGAAAAAAAGAAAAGAAAGAAAAAATGAAAGAAAAAAGAAAGAAAGAAAAAAGAAAGAAAAGAAAGAAAAGAAAGAAAGAAAGAAAGAAAAGAAGAAAGAAAGAAAAGAAAGAAAGAAAGAAAGAAAAAGAAGAAAAGAAAGAAAAGAAAGAAAGAAAGAAGTAAAAAAAGTAAAGAAAAAGAAAAAAAAATCAAGATTATGAATCTTTGTGAGTTTGAGTTGATTTGCTTGCAAGATTCATCAAGAAACGAATTTTATCATTCAAGAATTCTTTAATTTCGTTTCTTTATTATTCAAGATTCATCAAGAACACATCCTTCATTCAAGAAACTCATCAAGATTTGTTTTCTTGCATCAAGAAACACGTTCTTGTTTCAAGATTTACTTTCTTTGCTCAAAACGTGTCTTTGATATAATTGCTTATCTTTAATTTCTTGAGTAATTGGGGCAGATTGGAATGTTCTTGTTAATTTGAGTTTTGGGTTGAGTTTAATTCCTAGTTTCGTCTTTTCTTGCACTCTTTGGTTGTTTTTTTGTTTTTGTTTGCTATCCTTTTGTTTCCATTACACTTGAATTGACTAATCTTGTTTCATATTGCTCAATTGGCACCAAAAAATCATTCACATATGTTTTCTCCATCTAGTATGTGTTTATTTTCGTGTTCCTTGCTTTCTTTACCTTAAATTGCATCTCGTTTTGTATTTTTCATCCTTTCTTTAGGTATTCATTGTTTTCTATTGAATTAAGCTGCTGTTGTGCTTATTTGGTTGGTAGTGATTGATCCGGACAAGTAAAACTATGCTAGAATAAAGAGTGGTAAAAGGCAAGAGTGTGTAAGCTCATTTGAGGATAAAAGCCATCTTCTTGAATGAAAAACGAGGGTATCCAATCTGATTAGAGAGAAACATGTGAGGGAGTGTGTGAGGAACTGTTCTAACATGTTTTTTGCAGGTTTTACATCATGACCAATTCAAAGGATAGTAAAGGTAGTGACAAGGATGAAAAGAATAGTGAGGCTGATCAACACGTATTCTTTACTTTGGAGGCTATGCAACATCAATTCCAAAGGATTGAGAACATGTTCAGGGATGTTAGTGATAAATTTGATAGACAAGATCAAGTCATTAGGAATTTACAAAGAGAGGCTTCATCTAATGGTGCAACAAGGGGGCAAAATGCTAGGGAGCTAACTCCTGTGCGCTATGAGTATGAAGATGAATATAACGATGGGGAAGATGAAGAAGATTGGCATAGGGCCAGATTTGGTGGAAGAGGGGGACAGAATGATAGAGGAAGAGGAAGAGGCTATAGAGGCCGAGACAATGCAAGGGAGAAGACAGGTCGGCGTGTGGATAGAAACTTGAGCAAGATCAAGATGAAAATACCATCTTTCCAAGGTAAGAATGATCCGAAGCTTACTTAGAATGGGAAAGAAAGGTGGAGATGATTTTGAATGCCATAACTATTCGAGGAGAAGAAGGTGAAGCTTGCTGCCGTGGAATTTCAAGATTATGCACTTATTTGGTGGGATCACTTGTTTTGAACAAAAGAAGGAATGGAGAGGATCCTATTGATACTTGGGCTGAAATGAAGAGGGTCATGAAGAAGAGGTTTGTGCCTAGTTACTTCTATAGGGAGCTCCATCAAAGGCTCCAAACCTTGAGACAAGGCACCAAAAGTGTAGAAGAGTACCATAAGGAGATGGAGATAGCCATGATTAGGGCTAATGTAGAAGAAGAAAGAGAAGCCACCATGGCACGTTTCTTGGCTGGTTTGAACAAAGACATTGCCAATGTTATTGAATTGCACCATTATGTGGAGTTAGAGGAGATGGTGAATATGGCCATGAAGGTGGAGAGACAACTCAAGTACAAAAGCTCCAACAAGGCTTCTTACCCAAGCTCTACTACAAATTGGAACTCGAAATGGTCCAAGAAAAATGAGAAGGACAAAGACAAGCTAAAGGAAGAGAAGAACAAGGCAGATCCAAAAGGTACTTTTAAAACTCCAAGTTCTTTTAGTTCCAATTCTGAAAAGCATAGGACTATTAAATGCTTTAAATGTCTTGGTGTTGGTCATATTGCTTCTCAATGCCCAAACAAGAAAACAATGTTTGTGAGCGGAGGAGAAGTTGTGTCTGAGGAGGAAGAAGATGATTTGGCTTCCTTGCCTGAGTTGGAAGATTGTTCTGATGTGGAAGTTGAGGATGCACCTAGGGGTGAATTACTTGTTACTAGGCAACTTTTGAATGCTCAAGTGAAGGAAGATGGAATTGAGCAAAGGGAAAATATTTTTCATTCCAGATGCCTAGTGAATGAGAAGATTTGTAACCTGATTATTCATGGGGGAAGCTGCACTAATGTGGCTAGTACATCGATATTAGAAAAACTAGGGTTGGAGTGCTTGAAACACCCTAGGCCGTATAGACTACAATGGCTGAATGACATGGGAGAAATCAAGGTAAATAAACAAGTCCTTGTATCTTTCTCCATTGGAAAGTATTCTGATCAAGTACTTTGTGATGTTGTACCTATGTATACTAATCATTTATTGCTCGGTCGACCTTGGCAATATGATAGAAGAGTGCTACATGATAGTTTTAAGAATAGGTATTCATTTACTATGGGAGATCAGAAATTTGTTCTTGCTCCATTGGCACCAAAAGAGGTATATGAGGACCAAATGCAATTAAAAAGGAGTATGGAGGCAATGCAACAAAGACATGATGAAAAACTTCAAGAAAAGCATGATAATACAAAAATTGAGGGGAAGGTTGAGAACCTTGCAAAAGGGGAGCAGAAATCTAAATCAAAAGAAAAGAGAGAAAGTGAGGCTGGGAGTGAGAGAAGAAAAGTGGGGAAAGAGACCTAAAAAAAAATTCAATTAAAAGGCCCAAATGAGAGAGAGGGTAGAAAGAAACAAAACTTCTATGCAAAAATGAGAGATATAAGGGTTGCTTGTGTGGAAAGGAGATGTTTGTTTGTACTTTTGTACAAGCAAGCTTATTTTAATGAATCTAACCTTGACCCTTGTTTGCCTAGTAGTGCTGTTACTCTTTTGCAAGAGTATGGAGATGTTTTCCCTAAGGAGTTGCCTAAGGAATTGCCGCCTATTAGAGGAATAGAACATCAGATTGACTTCATGCTTGAGGCGCAAATTCCAAATAGACCAGCTTATAGGGCTAATCCTGAAGAAACTAAGGAACTCCAAAAGCAAGTGGAAGAATTGCTACAAAAGGGATGCATCAGGGAGAGTTTTAGTCCTTGTGTCCTTCCAGTGATATTGGTTCCAAAGAAGGATGGGAGTTGGAGCATGTGTGTGGATTGCAAAGCTGTTAACAAGATAACGATAAAGTATCGCCATCCTATACCTAGATTGGATGATATGATTGATGAATTGCATGGTGCATGTGTGTTTACCAAAATTGATCTTATGAGTGGTTACCATCAGATTAGAATGAAAATTAGTGATGAATGGAAAACTACTTTCAAAACAAAACATGGTTTATATGAGTGGCTTGTGATGCCTTTTGGCTTAACTAATGCTCCTAGTATATTTACGCATTTGATGAATCATGTTTTGAGGTCATTTATTGGTAAGTTTGTTGTGGTATATTTTGATGACATATTGATCTATAACAAAAGCATTAATGAGCATATTGAGCATCTTAGGCTTGTGTTAGATGCACTTAGGGCAGAAAAGTTGTATGCTAAGTTAAAGAAGTGTACATTTTGTAGGAAAATCCCGATGTGAGCACCACATGTTCACGGTGCCAAAAACAAAAAAATTTTGTTCCGGGACCTTCCCGAAAGCCAGGATCCATGTGTCTATACAACAAACTCAAACCATAACGGCCAAAGGAGACCGTCTCTAACGGTATCCACGCAGAGATCAGAGAACCTAACCGGGACAAACCCTTTGACCCGGAAATAGCTAGAACAAAGTAAAGAATGCTAGCTCCTACCTTTGTCCTTGGAGAGCTATGGAAGAAACAATGAAGGAGAAGATGAATCCTTGGAGAAGATGAAGAGTCGTAGGTCTTGGAGAGGAAGCTTAAAAAACACCTTTTCCACTTATCCTCTCACTTGTCCAACGATCATCAATCCCACTTCTTTCATGCTTCCTTACGTGAAAAACGATCTTTTCTGGGAATCCATTCCATAAAAGCAGCTGACGGTCGGTGGCTAGATTCCCCTCCTGACATCTCAGCTGAGGCGATCAATTTCTTCCAATAGTTACTTTGTCAAGACTCAGACATGGATGAAACTTCGACAGCTTGTTTGCTCGGTTTCATCCCTCCGCTAGTTGTTGAGGCGGATAACGCCTCTTTGATGAGGGCGCTTACTTATGATGAAGTAAAAGATGCGGTCATGGGTCTCTCCTCACATAGTGCACCTGGTATTGATGGGTTTTGCAGTTCTTTTTATCACAATTGCTGGTCTATTATCAAGGATGATCTCTTCAATGCTTGTGTTGAGTATATGTCGGGGATTCCGCTTCCAAGAGCCATAGCAAGTGTCCTCATTATTCTCCTTCCAAAAAAGCAACATATTACCTCCTTTGCAGGCTTCCGGCCCATTAGTTTATGCAATTTTATTGGCAAGATCTTCACCAAACTCATGACGAAAAGAGTTAAACCAATTCTGGCAAAGCTAATCTCTCAGGTACAGTCGGGTTTCTTGGCAGGGCGAGACATTGTCGACAATATATTATTGGCCCAGGACCTAACATGTTTCTTGGACTACCCGGAGAGGGGAGGTAATGTGATTCTCAAATTGGATATGATGAAAGCTTTTGATCGAGTGTCTTGGGCTTATTTGGTCAGAATTCTACGTCAATTTGGTTCTTGTGAAACTTTCATACATCTGATTATGGGCAGTTTGCATGCCAGTTGGTTTTCAATTCTGCTAAATGGAAGCCCTGTTGGGTTTTTCCAAGCTTCAAGGGGTGTGAAGCAGGGAGATCCACTTTCCCCATGTTTGTTCATAATTGTATCTGAAGCTTTATCCAGGGGAATGAATGCTTTTGTACAAGTAGGTAGAATTCAACCATATGGTCTTCCAAGAGGCGCTCTAGCAGTAACTCACTTAGCATATGCTGATGATACGATTTTCTTCCTTCGTGGCGACAAACGCTCCATAGAGCAATTTATGCTATTAATAGAGGATTATGAGCTTGCAACTGGTCAGAAAGTTACTAAGTCCAAAAGCTGTTTTATTCGATCTGAGGGTCTAGCCTCACCAAGAGTGGAACTCTCTCGTAATATTTTACAAATGGTGCCGGGATGTCTGCCCATATTTTATCTTGGATCTCCTCTTTATCAGGGCCGAAAAATAGAACAAATTTTTAGATTTATGGTAGAGCGAGTAGCGACAAAAGTCGGCAACTGGAAACACAAGCTGCTATCGCCTGGAGGCCGTCTCATTCTAATAAAACATGTACTCTCTTCTTTACCATTGCATATAATGTCGGCGATGGTCCCTCCTAAATCTGTACTGGGCCAAATGGAGCGGATTTTTCAACGATTTTTTTAGGGCAGTACCACTGAAATATCCAAACGACATTGGTGATCTTGGGCGAGAATAGCAATGCCGGTAAATGAAAACGGTTTAGGTCTCCGAAAGTTATAAAATGTGGTTAAGGCTTACACGATCAAATTGTGGTGGCAGTTTAAGAATGGAATTGGTAACTGGGTCCATTTCATCTCCTCTTTGTCTACTTCCTGGAAGCAGAAAACTAGCTGGCAGAGACTACTTTCTGTTGATAGACTTGTCTATCATCAAGTCCATCTTTACATCCGGAATGGCTCCTTGAAATTTTGAGATGATAACTGGTCTGGTTTGGGCCCATTTCGACATATGGATGATGAGCAACATTTCCCTCTCCCTCTATTAACGATTGCTGAATTTATCCGCAATAGAGATTACTGCTTACCTCTCATTATAAATCATCTTATTGATGCACAATTTTAAGCGTTGAATGCTTTAACTTCTATTTTGACAGAAGTACCAGATCGAATGTTTTGGAAACTTACATCTACGGGTTTATTTTCATTGGCAACCGCATATGACTTTGTTCGATTTCATGCTCCCATCTCTTCTATGGCAAAATTTCTTTGGTCTAAGTTGCTGCCTCAGAAAATCTCAATATTTGTTTGGAAATTTTGGAACTCACTCTTGCCTCTTCCTGATTTCTTGGTTGGTATTGGTTTTGTCTTGTATCCTACTATTTGTTGCTTCTGCCGCTCAGGTCCTGAAAATTGTGCCCACTCCTTCTATTTTTGTCCTGTGGTGTTGGAAATTTGGGATCATTTTGCTTCCTTGCCGAAAATAATTATCCCACGTTTTCATAGTTTGTGGCCGATGTTTTTGTATTGGTGCCGCTTGGGCAGTTCTGCATCTCTTCGTCAAACGATCATCTCAATAATACCTTCACTTATCCTGTGGGAGGTTTCGAAGTCCAGGAATAATTTTGTTTTCGACAACATAAAACCAAATAAGCTGCTTATCACCAAAGCTGTGCATCGGTAACTTACCGGGATTTTGTTGGCACACCGTCCGATACCTAGGGATTCCCATGATCGTCGTTTTGTTGAACGTAATTTCAACTGTCCGATACAGCAACCGAGGAAGCAACAGATTCACACAATCTGTTGGCGACCCCCTGATTTTGATGTTATGGTTTTGAATACAGACGGTTCATCGCTTGGCAACCTAGGAAAGTCAGGTTGGGGTTTTATTGTATGATTTTTGACAGGTTTTTTCTTCTATGCTGAGGCTTTTTATGTGGGAACCTCGAACAGCACGAAAATGGAATTGGAGGCTATTATTAACGGCTTGAGATTTTGCAATGCTTATGGATTCACTGGAACGCAAATTCAAACAGATAACTCGGCTATTGCGACTTTATTAAATAAGAATGGAGGCTGGCCATGGCAATTTTACACTGAATTTCAAACTATTAAGGATATGATGACTGTTTCTTCTTCCTCGATTTTACAAGTTTACCGCGAGGTAAATACTGTTGCTGATTATCTGTCCAGGATCGGCTCATTTGGGATCTTGACTCAATTTCGCCAAGAGGAAGACCTATCGTTGATTGTTCGTGGAACTTTGCTCTTAGAACAAACTGCTACTCCTTACATCCGTATCAGGTGACTTTTTCTCTTTAATATTGTCAATATCTGTACTTGGCCTAAATCTATAGAGGTTTTCTTGCCGGATTCTTTCCTTCACAGCGCCATAGCGAACCGAGCAATAGGATGTCGATCCCATTACTCGCTATTAACAAAATGGTTTTATTTCGGCTAAAAAAAAGTATTGATTTATTAAAATATAATTAATTTTTCTTTAATTAATTAAATAGAATTAGTGCTTATATTTTTCATTATATTAAATATAACACATATAAAATTAATTAACTAACTATAATATATTATTAATTAATAAAAATAATTAATTGACTAATTACTTAAAATAAAATGAAACTTAGTTATTATAGAGTCACAGTGTAACTTAAATATATTATTGACTAATAACAAAATAATTAATTGATTATTTAATTAAAATAAAACAAACTTTTACTATGATAGGCATCATGGACATGAGTTAAGTGTAATGCCCGTGAAAAGATCTATTTTAATTTCTTAATTAAATAAAATTAATTAAAATATAATTCATAATAATCAATATATAATTAAACAATTGATTTATTGAAATCTTATTAATTAATTAATTATTGATTATTATCATGTAATTATTACTTATGTTATTATTAATGCGTTTGAAATATTTTTCCCAATTTTTAATTAGATATTCTTAAAATATCTTTAATGAATTTAATTACAACTATTTAATAAATTAAAATATAATTTCATGTAATTAAAATATTATCAATTACATAAAATATAATTAATTAATTGATTTATGACAATGTGATATTTAATTAATAAAGGTAATTAGAATATAATAAATTAAATTATTTATTAAATTATGCTTAATTTATAAATTAATTACTAATCATTAACTTTTAATCTTATTCAGTAATAATTAATAATGACTAATGTATTCTTAATTAATTGATGTATCTATATCGGTAAGTAGTCACATCTGTGATGAATGTTATTTTTTAGGGCAACTAATCGTTATATAATTTTATAAATTTTATTAAATAATTAATTAAATAAGTATTGATTTCTTAAAATATAATTAATTTATTCTTCAATTAATTAAATAGATATTGTGCTTATTTTTCATTTTTATTAATCATAATATATAAAATTAGTTGACTAATTATAATATATTATTAATTAATAGAAAATAATTATTGATTAATTAATTAAACCAAAATAGAGTCTTATTATTACAGAGTCATAGGCGTGACTTAAGTATATTATTGATCAACAACAAAATAATTAATTAATTATTTAATTAAAATAAAATAAACTTTTACTATTATAATAATAATAGAAGTGACTTAAGTGTCACGCTGTGAAAAGATCTTTTTAATTTCTTAATTAAATAAAATTAATTAAAATATAATTCATAATAATCAATATATAATTAAATAATTGATTTATTGAATTCTTGCCAATTAACTAATCAATTATTGATTATGTACATGTAAATATTGCTTATGTTATTATTAATGCGCTCAAGTATTTGTCCCCATTTTAATTACATATTAAGTAAAATATCTTTAATTAATTTAATTATAACTATTCAGTAAATCAAAATATAATTTCTTGTAATTAAAATATTATCAGTTAGTTAAAATATAATTAATTAATTGATTTATCAAAATGTGGTAATTGATTAATAATGGTAATTAGAATATAATAATTTAAATGATTTGTTAAATTATACCTTATTTATAAATTTATTATTAACCATTAGTTGTTAACCTTATTCATTTATAATTATTAATGATTAATATATTATTAATTTTTAATTTATATATATATCGTAAGTAGTCACGTCGTGAGTTAATATTCACAATGCGACTACCATGTCGTGCATGTTATTTTCTTTTTACGATAATTAACCCTATATAATTTTGTAACAGTTTTATTAAATAATTAATTAAATAAGTACTGTTTTCTTAAAATATAATTAATTTATTCTTCAATTAATTAATTAGAGTTAGTGCTTATTTTTCATGTTTTTATTACATATAATATATAAAAATAATTGACTAATTACAATATATTATTAATTAATAGGAAAGTAATTAATTGGTGAATTACTTAAAATAAAATAGAAGTGACTTAATAATATAAGTCACAGTGTGACTTAAGTATACTATTGATTAATAACAAAATAATTAATTGATTATTTAATTAAAATCAAATAAACTTTTACTATTATAGGAGTCACAATAGTGACTTAAGTATTATGCATATGAAAATATCTATTTTTAATTCCTTAATTAAATAAAATTATAAAATATCATTCATAATAATCAATATAATTAAATAATTGATTTATTAAAATCCTATTAATTAATTAATTATTGATTACTAACATGTAATTATTACTTATGTTATTATTAATGTGTCTGTAATTTTTCCCCATTTTTAATTCCATATTCTTAAAATATCTTTAATGAATTTAATTACAACTATTTAGTAAATTAAAATATAATTTCATGTAATTAAAATATTATCAATTAGTTAAAATATAATTAATTTATTGATTCATGAAAATGTGATACTTGATTAATAATGGTAATTAGAATATAATAATTAAATGATTTACTAAATTAAACTTTATTTATAAATTAATTATTAATCATTAATAATGATTAATATATTATTAATTAATTGATGTATATATATAGGTAAGTAGTTATGCCTGTCACTTAATATTCACAAATGTGACTACCATGTTGTGCATGTTATTTTCTTTTACGAGCAAGTAACTGCTACATAATTTTATAACATTTTATTAAATAATTAATTAAAAAGTATTCATTTCTTAAAATATAATTAATTTATTCTTCAATTAATTAAATAGAGTTAGTGCTTATTTTTCATTTTTATTAAATATAATATATAAAATTAATTGACTAATTATAATATATTATTAGTTAATAGCAAAATAATTATTGATTAATTACTTAAAATAAAATAGCATTTTATTATTATAGGAGTCACAGTGCAACTTAAGTATATTATTGATTAATAACAAAACAATTAATTGATTAATTAATTAAAATAAAATAAACTTTTACTATTATAGGAGTCACAGATGTGACTTAAGTGTCACGTTTGTTAAAAGAACTATTTTAATTTTATAATTAAATAAAATATAATTCATAATAATCAATGTATAATTAAATAATTGATTTATTGAATTACGGTCAATTAACTAATCAATTATTGATTATGAACAGATAAATATTGCTTATGTTATTATTAATACATTTGAAAAAGCTTCCCATTTTTAATTACATATTCTTAAAATATCTTTATTTAATTTAATTAAAATCATTTAGCAAATTACAATATAATTTCTTGTAATTAAAATATTATAAGTTATAATTAATTGATTTATGAAAATGTGATACTTGATTAATAATGGTCATTAGAATATAATAAATTAAGTGAATTCTTAAATTATACTTTATTTACAATTTAATTATTAATCTTTAACTGTTAATCTTATTCAGTTATAATTAATAATGATTACTATATTATTAATTAATTGATGTATATATATATATATAGTTAAGTAGTTACGCTTTGTGATGTATGTTATTTTCTTTTTACGAGCAACTAACTTTAATATAATTTGTTAACAATTTTATTAAATAATTAATTAAATAAGTATTGATTTCTTAAAATATAATTAATTTATTCTTCAATTAATTATATAGAGTTAGTGCCTATTTTTATTTTAACTAAATATAATATATAAAATTAATTGACTAATTATAATATATTATTAATTAATAGAAAAATAATTAATTGATGAATTACTTAAAATAAAATAGAATTTTATTATTATAGGAGTCACAGTGTGACTTAAGTATATTTTATTAATAACAAAATAATTACTTGATTATTTAATTAAAATAAAATAAACTTTTATTATTATAGAAGTGAGATGTGACTTAAGTGTCGTGCCTATGAAAAGATTTATTTTAATTCCTTAATCAAAATTTAATAAAATAAAATTCATAATAATCAATATATAATTAAATAATTGATTTATTGAAATCTTGTCAATTAACTAACCAATTATTGATTATGAACACGTAAATATTAGTTATGTTATTATTAATGCGTATGAAATATTTTCCCCATTTTTAATTACATATTCTTCAAAATCCTTAATTAATTTAATTATAACTATTTAGAAAATTAAAATATAATTTCATGTAATTAAAATATTATTAGTTATTTAAAATATAATTAATTAATTGATTTATGAAAATGTGGTAATTGATTAATAATGGTGACTAGAATATAATAAAATAAATGATTTATTAAATTATACTTTATTTTTAAATTAATTATTAATCATTATTTGTCAACCTTATTCAGTTATAATTATTAATGATTAATATATTATTAATTAATTGATGTATATATATAAGTAAGTAGTCATGTGTGTGACTTAATATTCACAGCGTAACTACCATGTTGTGCATGTTATTTTCTTTTAGGGCAATTAACCCTATATAATTTTGTAACATTTTATTAAATAATTAATTAAATAAGTATTGATTTCTTAAAATATAGTTAATTTATTCTTTAATTAATTAAATAGAGTTAGTGCTTATTTTTCAATTTATTAAATATAATATATATATATATAAATAATTAATTGACTAATTATAATATATTATTAATTGATAGCAAAATAATTAATTGATTATTTAACTTAAATAAAATAAACTTTCACTATTATAGGAGTCACATACGTGACTTAAGTTGTCACTTTGTGAAAATATTTATTTTTAATTCCTCTTTAAATAAAATTAATTAAAATATAATTCATAATAATCAATATGTAATTAAATAATTGATTTATTGAAATCTTGTCAATTAACTAATCAATTATTGATTATGAACACGTAAATATTACTTATGTTATTATTAATGCCTCAAATATTTTTCCCATTTTTAATTACATATTCTTAAAATATCTTCAATTAATTTAATTATAACTATTTAACAAATTAAAATATAATTTTATGTAATTAAAAATCATTAGTTAGTTTATATATAATTAATTAATTGACTTATGAAAATTTGGTAATTGATTAATAATGGTGACCAAAATATAATAAATTAAATGATTTGTTAAATTATATTTTATTTATAAATTAATTATTAATCATTAGTTGTTATTCGTATTCAGTTATAATTATTAATGACTAACATATTATTAACTAATTGATGTGTGTGTGTATATATATATATATATAAAGCAAGTAGTCACACATGTGACTTAATATTCACAGCGTGACTACGATATCGTATAACGCTTTTTTTCTTTTACTAGTAATTAACCCTATATAATTTTGTAACATTTTATTAAATAATTAACTAAATAAGTATTGATTTCTTAAAATATAATTAATTTATTCTTCAATTAATTAAATAGAGTTAGTGCTTCTTTTCATTTTTAATTAAATATAATATATGTAAATAATTGAATAATTATAATATAATATTAATTAATAAGAAAATAATTAATTGATGAATTAATTAAAATAAAATAGAAATTTATTATTATAGGAGTCACAGGCATTACTTAAGTATATTTTGATTAATAACAAAAATTAATTGATTATTGAATTAAAATAAAATGAACTTTTACTATTATAGGAGTGATATACATGGCTTAAGTATCACCCATGTGAAAAGATTTTTTAATTCTCTAATTAAATAAAATTAATTAAAATATAATTCATAATAATTAATATCTAATTAAATAATTGATTTATTAAAATTTTATTAATTAATTAATGATTATTATCACGTAATTATTAATTATTTTATTATTAATGCGTCTGAAATATTTTCCCAATTTTCAATTTCATATTATTAAAATATATCTTTAATGAATTTAATTACGTTCTAAAATATTTTTCCCAATATTTAATTCCATATTCTTAAATATCTTTAATGAATTTAATTACAACTATTTAGTAAATTAAAATATAATTTTATGTAATTAAAATATTATCGTTAGTTAAAATATAATTAATTAATTGATTTATGAAAATGTGATGCGTGATTAATAATGGTAATTAGAATATAATAAATTAAATGATTTATTAAATTATACTTTATTTATAAATTAATTATTAATCATTAAATGTGAATCTTATTCAATTATAATTAATAATGATTAATATGTTATTAATTAATTGATGTATATATATAGGTAAGTAGCCACGCCTGCGACTTAATATTCACAGGCGTGACTATAGTGTCATGCATGCTATTTTCTTTTTACGGTCAATTAACCCCTATATAAATTTATAACATTTTTATTAAACATTTAATTAAATAAGTATTGATTTCTTAAAATGTAATTAATTTATGCTTCAATTAATTAAATAGAGTTAGTGCTTATTTTTTCATTTTTATAAAATATAATATTGCCACGACTTGCCTTTTGGACCATGTTGGCACTAGGGAATGGGTAGGCTTAATGCCATCAAAACCCGTAGTAAGCCTAGCTTTTCTATATTCTATTGAAAATCAAAGATGACCTATTCGTTTGTTTGATTAATTCTTATACCTGCTTAATAGTTTTGAAAGAAGTAAGGATCTAAATTTGTAATTCTAACATACATTATCTTCTTACAATCTGCCAATCTATGATCATCTCATATCATCAACTGACATCATTCTTAATAACAAAGCATATCCATACATGTATCATGTACATATGATTATGACAAACCATGGAGCTGCTACAAGTATCTGTAATTAACATCATGTCAAAAAAATTACTTGTCTGTTTATCCAAGCGAGTCTTAAAAGGCTTGGATTTCTCTCTCGTACGATTTACTAATCTCTTGAAATGATGATAGTGAGAGGTGAGTCTACAACACGACTCAGTGAGATATAAACATGCTACCATACTTGTGAGGCTAGGTAATACAAAGCTAGCTTCACAAGAATGGTCTGTGGCATTCTAAGCAGCAATACATGGTATTAATGAATAAATAGGTAGTAATTTCAAAAGCGGCAATCACATGAGTATCAATAACAAATCTCATTATGAATTGTTCTATTTTAAAAATGAATCTGGTTTCTGAATTTTTTCTAGGTTCTTTCTGACTCTAGCTTCTTTCTTTGGTAGAGTTCTACATGATTTTTAATTCTAAGATTTCTCATTTTTGAGTTCTAATTTTCTGAATTTCTTAGGAAGAGACAGAGGCATGTTAGTATGGCGTATCTCCCTTTTCTCGATTCTAGGAAGGTTGGCTAACCTCGCTCCTAGAGGCTCGTCAGGTGTAAGTCGACATGTACCATCCAGAAGTCGACTTATGCTTTTTCTAGATCGATAAGTCGCCTTGTTCACCGTGTAAGTCGACTTATGTATGTCCATCTGTTAGATTGTTAGAGTAGTGCCCTAAAGGCAATCCCTTTAGCGTTTTGTTCATAGTCTTATGCATCGTATGAATAAATAAAGCAAGGCATATTTCATTTATTTGATGTTCATTTTATTATGAATTGATTGTGATCTTGAATCAAATTAATGAAGTCCATGATATATGACATAGCATGAAGGAAATTATGATGTGATCATACTACCGAGATTCCTATCATGTGCAATTATGTCGAAGATCTAAATTATCCTAGTCATAGGATTAACAAGACTGGACATTGTTAATCCGGATAGACTAGCACATGTCATATTCCTTGATTGGATCAAGCAGTGGATCTCAGAAACTGTAAATATTTAGATATTTAGATTTGACATGTGGATGCTTACTAGTGGTAGTAAGTACATTGGATGACCTGCCATGAGATCATCACATGGGTATTCTATTATAATGTCAGTGATAATCTCATCATAGCAATGGTGCAAGTATCCTTAGACTTAAGGTACTCAAGAATATCTTGGATACTGATTCTGTGCTTTGACTCCATTCCTTGTTGCCTTCCAGAGGTCGCTCATAGGGTGGTGCTTGGGTACAGTTTGAGGTATTCGAAGGTAATTGAGTAGCCAATGGGAGAAGATAAAGTTTGAAAAGTCAAACTTTATCATTTAACTTAATTGTTTATTATTTTCTAAGCCACTAACGTGGCTCTCTCCCATTCAAGCTTTAATTGTCCCTTTAATTAGTTAAAGAGACATGTTAAAAGCTTAAGGATGAAGTATGTTCGGTGGAAGCAAGCCTTAAGGAGGATGAGATCATTGACTAGTCAAAAGTCATTAAATAATGAGATTATTGAATGGTTTTATGCCTCCCACGTGGGGCTTTCCCTTCCAAGTCTTTCTATTGCCTTTTAATTAGTTAAAAGGTATTAGAAAGAAGCCTTAAGGAAAAAGAAAAGCAAGCTTGGTCGTGGGTGATGGAGAGAAGGCCGAATAGCTTAAAGAGTTAGGTTTTTGGAAATTTGATTTCTAAGGCTTTCTTCTTCTTCTCTCATCTTCAAGGCTACTTCCACAAGGTGTAATCCTAAGCTCTCCTAGAATAAGGTAAGATCTAGCAGTCTTTAATTATTCTAGCTATTCTCGGGTCAAAGGGTTTGTCCCGGTTAGGTTTCCGACCTCTGCGTGGATACCGTTAGAGACGGTCTCCTTTGGTCGTTATGGTTTGACTATTTATACTTACACATGGATCCTGGCTTTCGGGAACTTCCCGGAACAAAAAAGTTTTGTTTTCCGCACTGTGTCCATGTGATGGACACCCCGGGATTTTCCTACAGTGGTATCAGAGCCAGGTTGTGTTGTATAAACAGTTATAATGATAACTAGGTCGGAGTTCCTTTGTGAATTGAGTTGTGTAGCATGCTGCCTATGTATATTTCGAATTCTGTCCAGAATTAGGGTTTTCGAAATTTTCTTGCATAGACCTGCTCATGAGATGTTGCTGAATGTGTCTATAAAAGGAAAAAATTTATCAATGTCGTTTGATATAGTTTTGCTAATTTAATTCCCTAAGTTTCGGATGCTGTCCTGTTGAACATTTCTGAAACAGGTATACTTGTAAATTCGAGAATAAATTCTAGAAAATTGTTTTTTGGATGGGTTTTCACCGACACGTCCCTAAGATGTTTTTGAATGTCTCTGTGGATGGAAAAATGTTTTCAAGGTGATTTACTATTTATTTCCGAATTTATTGTATGCTGCTGGGAATGTCTGTGTTGAAAAACACAGATTCTATTTCGGCTAGATTGCTGAGGTTTGATGAGTTTTTGTTGGAAATAAATCCTAAAAAAATTCATGGAGCATGTTGTGAACATGTAATAACCTCTGTAATTTTCTCAGCATTTATTGAAAGTGTTTCAATGATTATTTCGAGCAAAAGGCAGAGCTTGGCAGTTTTGAGAAAGTTGCTGGGGCTATTTTGTTTGAAATGATTGGTTGTGTATTTCTGAATTCCAATGCCTTGAATAATTTTTAATGTGATTAAAAATGTGTTATATTGATCTGGTATGCATGCCAAAATGAGATTCTTGAAATTGGGTTTCCAATAATTTTTGGATGTCGAATAGGTCACTTTAGCGTCTCGTTAGATTATTCCGTTATCTTGGTTATTTTGGCCGTCACAATTTTTGTGACAAGTGCCGGAGTAATCTTGATAACGTGTAGCCTACCTAGAGATACTTAGCATGATAATTTGATATTCTTAAAGTTATGTGGAAATCTAGTGATTAATAGTGATTAATCGGTTTCAAGTTTTTCCTATATAGTTTGACTATATGGCATGCATGATTTGATGAAAATGTTTCATTAGCACATTAATATAAAGGTTTATATACTTGTTATATTGGTGTTGTGAATTGGGAATGCTTGGATTGAGAATTAGCCGACTAGATAGCAATTTTCCTTGTGTAAGGCGACTTGTTCAGTTGGATAAGGCGACTTACATGTGCAAGAGTCGTATAAGGCGACTTGTATATTGATACAAGGTGACTTGTACATGCGCAGCAGCATAAGTCGACTTGCATCGGATAAGTCGACTTATATCATGCCTTGGCGGGATGATGGATGATTTTCGGTATAAATTCAATGTGATTGATGGCATGCCCTAAATTACTCCACATAGTCATGGTGACTATAATCCCATAGCTTGGATGAGACCTGAATTTGAAATCCCTCCTCGTAATATGAAAACTAACGCCTTTCATTAATATGGTAAGAACCAGAGTTCTTCTAGGGTTGAGTTGTTGAGCTAACCTCAAGCTCACTCTATACGAATATGTTCGAACCATGAAAATAAGATTTTAGGATTAATGGGTCGGTTTTCCCAGAAGCGTTGATTTGTTGAGCTAACCTCAAGGTCAACGTGAATGAGGCGTTAAGTTGGGTAGTGTACATCGATGTACGCGCATCAAGTGTTGATAACCCAATGTTTGTGCACACATCAACCGTTGATAGCATCGATCGATAGTTGTCTAAGATGTAACTGGTATGTCCGATACCTCCGAGACATAAGGTGGCTTGTTGAGCTAACCTCAAGGTCATTCTTAATGTCGGTTATCGATGATGCAATTGGTATGGTGATACCTACCGATTGACCTAAGAAGTGGCTTGTTGGGCAAACCCAAGGTCATTCTTAGCAATGTCGATATCGACCCACTAGACATTTTGTCACTTTGTTTCTTAGATTCATAATGAGGGTTATGGATTCTATGAAACTAGTGGGAGCTGTATGCATGTCATTTAAGTCCTTATGATCATGCATTTAACTTAAATCCTGCATTTAAGTCTATTCTAACAGATCTTTTCTCTCTATGGTTAGGTTGTTTGAAGATGTCTTCCAAGGTGAACTTGCGCCACTAATGGACTCGAATAAATTATCCGGACTTAATTTTCTTGATTGGTGAATGATCGAGAATTGTTCTCGGATCCGAGGAACTAAGCGATGTTCCACTTCCCGATCCACTTGTTGTTGATGTTTCGATAGAGATCGAAAGTAGAAAGAACGACCAAAAGAAAACCAAAGGTACTGCCCCAAAAAGGAACCTGCTTCCATTGTGGCAAGACTGGCCACTGGAGGTGAAACTGTAAAGTCTATCTGGAGTCCCTGAAGTAGAAGAAGGCATCAGATGCCTCGACTTCTTCAGATATGTTTGTCATTGAGGTTAATATCTGCTTCGATCACAACATATGGGTATTAGATACGGTTGTGGCTCACACATATGTAATGATACGCAGGGCCTCGTGACGAGGGGTACTCATTAAGGGAGATATGGACCTACGTGTTGGTAATGGAGCAAAAGTTGCTGCATTAGCCGTAGAGACTTATGTTTTGACACTCCCCAGTGGGCTTGTATTCAATTTGGATGATTGTTATTTTGTACCGGTTTTAACAAAGAACATATATGTCATTTCTTGTTTAAATAGAAATGGTTTCCATGTAACTTTTGGGAGCAATGGTTGTTCTATTAGTTTAAATGGAATGCTCTATGGTACTGGTACATTATGCAATGGAATTTACATATTAGATATGTCACATCCAATTTTGAATGTCAATGACAAGAATTACTTATGGCATTGTCGCCTTGGCCACATAAATGAGAGACGCATCGCTAAGCTCCATAAGAGTAGATGTTTAGGATCATTTGATTATGAATCATATGACACATGTGAATCTTGTTTGTTAGGCAAGATGACTAAGTTACCCTTTAAAGGAAAGGGTGAACAAGCGACTGGATTATTAGACCTAATACATTCAGATGTATGTGGTCCGATGTCCATCCATGCCAGAAGTGGTTGTCGTTACTTCATTACCTTTATCGATGATTATTCTAGATATGGGTATTTGTATCTGATGAGATACAAATCTGAAGCGTTTGAAAAGTTCAAACAATTCAGAAATGAAGTAGAAAAACAACTTGGGAAAAGTATTAAGACATTACGATCGATCGTGGTGGCGAATACTTAGACCAAGAGTTTTGGATTATCTCGAGATAATGGGATTTTATCTCGGTGGACTCCAACTTACACACCACAAAGACAATGGTGTGGCAGAAGGAGAAATCGAACCTTCTTTGGACATGGTTCGATCTATGATGGGCTTTGCAGCTACCAAAATCCTTTTGGGGTATGCGCCGAGACATTGTTTACTTGTTAAACGAGTTCCATCAAAGACGATTGATGTTACTCCATATGAGATGTGGACTAACAAGAAACCTTATCTTTCTTATTTGAAAGTTTGGGGTTGTCTGCTTATGTGAAGCGGACAAAGTCGATAAGCTTGAAGCAAAGTCCGACAGTGTACTGCTCGTAGGATATCCTAAAGAAACAAGAGGATATCAATTCTACTCTTGCCGAGGAACAAAAGGTGTTTGTTTGATGCATGCTGTCTTTAGAGAAAGAGTTTCTTTTACAAGAAGAAAGTGGGAGCAAAATTGAGCTTCAAGAAGTTCAAGATGCTCGGACGACGCAGATCAATCGCTCGAACTCAAAGCAGAACCCATACAGATGAGGTAACATTCAACCTTCTACTACACACGTAATTCGTAGGTCAAGTAGGATACGCTCTATTCCCGAGAGATATGGATTTCTCGTGAGTGAACAGAATGACGTATTGCTCATAGAGGATGATGAGCCTACCACCTATGAAGAGGTTCTGAAGAGTTCGAGTTCGAAAAATAGCTTCGTGCCATGAAATCAAATGGATTCCATGTACGAAAACCAAGTATGGACTTTGGTTGATGCACCTGAAGGGATAAAACCTATAGGGTGCAAATGGGTTTTCAAGAAGAAAACCGACATGGATGGTAATGTGATTACCTATAAAGCAAGGCTTGTGGCTAAAGGCTTTCGTCAAAGACAAGGAGTTGACTATGACGAGACCTTCATCCGAAGAGCAATGCTTAAATCCATTAGGATACTCCTAGCCATTGCCGCCATTATGATTATGAGATATGGCAAATGGATGTGAAGACGCTTTCCGAATGGAAATCGATCGAGGATGTATATGACACAACCCGAGGGCTTCATCTCCTATGATGGCGAAAAGGTATGCAAGCTTCGTAAATCCATTTATGGATTAAAGCAAGCATCTAGAGTTGGAATATCCGTTTTGATGAGACAATCAAAGAGTTTGATTTCTCACAAAACCGGATGAACATTGTGTGTATAAGAAGGTTAATGGAACTGCAATCGTATTCCTTGTGTTATATGTAGATGACATATTGTTACTAGGAAACGATGTCTCAATCCGCAATCAGTAAAAATTTGGTTGTCAAACAATTTGCCATGAAAGACCTTGGAGAAGCAACTTATATCCTTGGGATAAAGATTTATAGAGATAGATCAAGAGGTTGCTTGGTCTTTCACAATCAACGACATAGACAAGATGCTAAAGAGGTTTAGCATGGAGCAATCCATGAGAGGGTATCTTCCCATGTCTCATGGGATATCGCTCAAGTCTATGTGTCCTAAGACAGATGAGAGGATGCGCATGAATATGATCCCGTATGTATCTGCGATGGGATCTATCATGTACGCAATGCTATGTACGAGACCCGATGTATCATATGCTCTAAGTGTTACGAGCAGATACCAATCGGATCCCGATGAGGGTCACTGGGTGGCTGTCAAAAATATCCTAAAGTACTAGCGAAGAACTAAGGATGTTTTCTTGATATATGGAGATGGAAATCTCCAAGTGAGCGGGCATACAGATGCCAGTTTTCAATCTGATAAGGATGACTCCAGGTCCCATTCAGGTTATGTTTTCACGCTGAATGGCGGAGCAGTCAGTTAGAAGAGTTCCAAGCAAGAGACGATCACGATTCAACGATCGAGGCGAGTACATTGCAAAGATCGGATGCAGCAAAGGAAGCA
This sequence comes from Erythroxylum novogranatense, assembly GCA_029891385.1. Classification (NCBI taxonomy): domain Eukaryota; kingdom Viridiplantae; phylum Streptophyta; class Magnoliopsida; order Malpighiales; family Erythroxylaceae; genus Erythroxylum; species Erythroxylum novogranatense. The sequence continues at coordinate 60,041,054 of CM057225.1, read as the reverse complement.
GTTTGGATCAAGAAGTTCATTACTGAACTTGGTGTAGTTCCCAGCTGTGATGGGCCCATACAGTTGTATTGTGACAACAATGGAGCTATTGCGCAGGCGAAAGAACCAAGGTCTCATCAGCGATCCAAACACGTACTACGCCGATACCATCTGATTCAGGAGATCATTGTGCGGGGTGATGTCCTGATAGAGAGAATTCCCACAGAGCAGAACATTGCTGATCCGTTGACAAAACCATTGTCACAGAAGAATTTTGATTCTCATGTACTCGCTTATAGTATTAGATACCAAGGTGATTGGCTTTAGGTCAAGTGGGAGATTTGTAGGTGTAAGTCGACTTGTACCATCTGTAAGTCGACTTATGCTTGTTTCAGATCGATAAGTCGCCTTGTTCACCAAAGGTAAGTCGACTTATGTATGTCCAGCATCGTTAGATTGTTAGAGTAGTGCCCCTAAAGGCAATCCCTTTAGCGCTTTTGTTCATAGTCTTATGCATGCATCGTATGAATAAATAAAGCAAGGCATATTTCATTTGTTTGATGTTCATTTTATTATGAATTGATTGTGATCTTGAATCAAATTAATGAAGTCCATGATATATGACATAGCATGAAGGAAATTATGATGTGATCATACTATCGAGATTCCTATCATGTGCAATTATGTCAAGATCTAAATTATCCTAGTCATAGGATTAACAAGACCGACATTGTTAATCCGGATAGACTAGCACATGTCATATTCCTTGATTGGATCAAGCGGTGGATCTCGTAAACTCGTAAATATTTAGATATTTAGATTTGACATATGGATGCTTACTAGTGGTAGTAAGTACATTCGATGACCGCCATGAGATCATCACATGGGTATTCTATTATAATGTCGTTGATAATCTCATCATAGCAATGGTGCAAGTATCCTTAGACTTGAGGTACTCAAGGATATCTTGGATCCGATTCGTGCTTTGACTTCATTCCTTGTTGCTTTCCGAGGTCGCTCATAGGGTGGTGCTTGGGTACAGTTTGAGGTATTCAAGGTAATTGAGTAGCCAATAAAGGATTCACCACTTCGGAATAGCGAAGTGATACCCATAGCTTCGTCGGGATCATTACTTGAAGTCTCGTGCCGAAACACCGTGTCATGAAGAGGGTCTTCATGGACATATAAAGTAATGAGTCCGGACGAGACCCGATATCACTTGGGTTAGACTCAGTCTAGTGAGAGTTGACACCTTGACCATACTCATAACCAAGTGGGGTATAGGATGGTGAAAGGACGAATTGCACGGTAATTGTCTATAGAAAGGTTCGTGATCTGGTTCCTGATGAGCTCGGGTTCATTAGTCAAACCAATTACTTTCCGGTCAATTGGGGGTCATGATGTGTTGCTAGACGCCGCTCATGATTTGCTTAGATTAAGTATTAATCTAAGTGGCCAACATAACCGGGAACCTAATGGGTCACACGCATAAGAGTGGATCGGAAATCTGTAAAATAGTTTTGGATAGTGATCCAATATTTGGAGAGCAATAGGATTAAATGGATCCCGATGAGATTGGGATATGTCCCGATGTGATCGCGACATTGACATTGCTGAAAAGGGTCTCCGGCGATTTTTCACCATGGGGCGGTGAGTAGTAGAGACCGACCCCAGTTTGACTAGACCGCTTCAGCAATCCCATATATCAATTAATTAATAAGATTAATTAATTAATATATGGGTGGTAACATGCACCAACGGAAGGATTGAAGAGGAATTTGCGTTGATCTTGTATAAGGAATAAATCCAAGCTCGGGTATGCATTGGAATGATTGAATTGTTGGAAGAACTTGCGTCGGTTATGAAGAACAAGGAAGAACAGACTTGAATTCAAAATTGACAAGCAAAACTAACTAAGATACGATGAAATCAATCCCACGACACCCCTAAAGACGCCTTAGGTAACCCCGATGATCGAATTGAATTCAAAGAAAGAACTCAAACACGCCACAATTGGGAAAGCAATTGATTAGTGAAATAAGTTCTTAAGGTAACAAGAACAAGAGAAGGTTTGTTTTCTCTCAAGTTGGAAGCCGTGGTCGCACACAATAATCTGAATCGGTCTCCCCAATCGACCTAAAACAAGTCTATAAATACTAGGTTTTAAGTGACTAATGAGTGGGCTAATAATACAAGAAAGCCCAAGTAAATAATAAGTCCAAGAAAGCTAATTAAAATGCCCCCATGTCTGGTCCGATGGGTGTGCCTTTCTTGATCACTTAAGTCCACATAAGTTGGGCTCAAGTGAATTAAAATGCCCATTCATGCAAGTCCTCAAGCCACATGCATATCTCGACCCAAAGACTTGAGTTAAGTGGATCCATTTGAGTGTGACCCAAATAACTCTCCTCCTATAGGATTAGCACGCTGCATGTCTTCCATAAATGAGCCCACATGCATACAAAGCCTCTTTGATCCTCTTAGCCCGCATACTAGTCATTGGCCCAATTGGTATGGACAGGTCTCTTCCTTGGCCTTGATCACGCAATCTCTTCTTCAAGTCCAAACCTCCATGCACGCCTTCACCATGCACACCACCACCATCATGCACATCGTCATCCATGCCTTTGCTCACATCAGGTGGACACATGTCATTTGATGATGGGAGAAGATAAAGTTTGAAAAGTCAAACTTTATCATTTAACTTAATTGTTTATTATTTTCTAAGCCACTAACGTGGCTCTCTCCCATTCAAGCTTTAATTGTCCCTTTAATTAGTTAAAGAGACAAGTTAAAAGCTTAAGGATGAAGTATGTTCGGTGGAAGCAAGCCTTAAGGAGGATGAGATCATTGACTAGTCAAAAGTCATTAAATAATGAGATTATTGAATGGTTTTATGCCTCCCACGTGGGGCTTTCCCTTCCAAGTCTTTCTATTGCCTTTTAATTAGTTAAAAGGTATTAGAAAGAAGCCTTAAGGAAAAAAGAAAAGCAAGCTTGGTCGTGGGTGATGGAGAGAAGGCCGAATAGCTTAAAGAGTTAGGTTTTTGGAAATTTGATTTTTAATGCTTTCTTCTTCTTCTCTCATCTTCAAGGCTACTTCCACAAGGTGTAATCCTAAGCTCTCCTAGAATAAGGTAAGATCTAGCAGTCTTTAATTATTCTAGCTATTTCCGGGTCAAAGGGTTTGTCTCGGTTAGGTTTCCGACCTCTGTGTGGATACCGTTAGAGACGGTCTCCTTTGGTCGTTATGGTTTGACTATTTATACTTACACATGGATCCTGGCTTTCGGGAACTTCCCGGAATAAAAAAGTTTTGTTTTCCGCACTGTGTCCATGAGATGGACACCCCGGGATTTTCCTACACTGCCCTCTCCAGGTAGGACTGGGATCTAACCCATCATCGGCAGGTTACCTATGTGCACATGGTCTGATAATATACTCCATCAACTAGGTATCTTATGACTCATCAATCATGGCTAATAAGAAAAACATGATTCATCAAAGAATTGCAATTAATAGGTTCAACATAACAAGGGGACTAGAGGATGCAAAGAATCTAAATATCATCTAGTCAATCTAACATACAACATGCTAGACTCAATTACATGGAGTCATATCTCATATAAGTTATACAGATTTGAGAATAATTCAATAGGCCACAAGATAATTTCTACAAAAGTATAGTAGCATGATTATACTCACCTCAACTGTCTCAAGGGTTTTGATCTCTTTTCTAATTTTCTTGAACTTGATAGGTACGACTTCTAGTTCTATTCCTTGTCTACTTTCATAAGCTATTGGGTAACATGCATAAAAATTACATATACTTGCATTAGTCATTCTTACATAAATCTCATTTTTTTAACATATGTTATTATAAAATTTATATTTTCTTCTATAATGGTCAAATTGGTTTCAAGCAAAATTTTCCTTTGAAATTAGGAGTCTTGGACTTCATTATGTCCAACTTAGCTCACAATTTTGAGTATCTGATTCTTTATATCTTGATTAGCTTAATCATACTTGAACCTATTCGGTTTCACTGATTCATCTGTGTAGGTCTCATTCGCAAAGGCATAATTTTTTATACATAGGTCCAATGTTTTTCAAACTGTCATACCTCTAGTTAACACATAAATTCATATTTTTTTTCTTTTATGACCGGTCATTAAGGATTCCAAATATCTCATTTATAGTCAGCCTTAATATTATGTCCTGAGTTGGACCCTTCCTGTCTCAAATCTTTATAACTTATTCATTTTTTATCCCATTGAGGTGATTCAAATCTCTATTTTCAATAGACTCATATGGCTATCACATATCCAAAGACGGCTCAAAAATGATGTAATTTGTATTTATTGTGATTTTTCTAAGGCTATCCTGTTTCTGTTCTCTTCTGTGTCACTAAGGTCAGAAACACCCTTCACTTATTTAGCCATATCTCACAGGATACTCATCCAATTGAAATTCCCTTTATACAACACTTAGATGACACATTTTCAAGCATTTAATAGTACAACTCATCATCCAATTCTGACTCTAAAGTACTCAAACAATTAATTTTCATTTCATGTTTCAATCCCGCAGGTATTCTGAACCAGTTTCAATTCGAGACTTATATCTCATTTGTTTGGCTCACCCTAAATTCATAAAAAAACAGGTTACTGAGAGAGAAGATCTACAACTTCCATGTTTGGAGTTTATCCAAATTCACACGTTAAACAACTCAAAAAATGTATAAGAAGGACCTACGAATCTTCCTCCATTGGCAGCTTTGAACTCCAAAACCCTAGGTTTTGGTTTAGCCCCAAATCACCATAAAAATGAAAATTTCCTGATGTTAATTTGTCATTAGACATCAAAGAATAAGAATCCATCATCAAAATCATCAAAACCATAAATTTCATCAAATGGGTTTCATAGCTATGGCAAAAGAAGGTGAGAAACTAAATTCCCATCCAGATAATCAAGTGTCAGGATTGAGGCTTACCGTTTTGTATTGACTGATCGACTTGATTCTCCTTCACATTCTTGTTGCAAAGCTTGAAATTTTTTAGAAAGGAGCTTCCATGGTTAAGCCACATGAGGGAGGAGGAAGAAGATAAGAGTTTTGTCTTATTTGTACTTAGCTTCTTTTATAAGCCACTTTGTTAATTATTTACAAAAATGTCCCTCTTATACTGGTTCCTTAAAATCCACTCGTACAATTTCCTGTGACCACCAAAAAAGTGTCAAACATTATTAATTTGATGTCACAAAAAATTATAATTCACTGTCCTGGTTTTAATGACATTAGTCTCAAATACTGTTTTTTCCGGTGTACCGATCATTCTCCCCTTATTAAAACTCACCAATGAAGTTTAAAAATTTACCTCATTGGGGAAACAACTATGGATATCTAGTTCTCATTGATTCTTCTATTTCCCATGTACATTCCTCAATTCTTTGATTCAGCCATTGGACTTTAATCATTGGAATCTCTTTATTCCACAATTTTCTAATCTGTTTGTCCATGATGGCAACTAGAGTTTCTTCATAAGAAAGATTCTCTGCTATTTCCACTTCTGGGCTTTGTAATACGTGAGAAGGATTTAAAATGTACTTTCTTAACATTGATATATGGAAAACTGGATGCACGTAGCTAAAATGAGGAGGCAAAGCCAACTGATATGACACATTATGACCCTTTCAAAGATCTCAAATGGTCTAATATATCTAGGATCAGCTTCCCTCTCTTTCCAAATCTGACTGCACCTTTTATAGGAGAGACTTTTAAGAAAACTTGATCACCTGGTTCATACTGTACATCCCTTCTCTCAAAATCAGATAACTCTTTTGCTCTCAAGGCCATTCTTAATCTTTCTGTATCGAGGAACTTTGTAGATGTTTCTTGTAGACAGTCCGGTCCTCTAACTATTTTCTCTTATTTCATTCAACATAGTGGAATGTTTCTGCACTTTCTATCATACATGGCCTTGTAAGGTGCCATCCCAATAGTGGAATGGTAGCTGTTGTTGTAAGCAAATTCTATTAAAGGCAAATGATGTTCCCAATCTCCGCCAAAAGTCCAAGACACACATTCTTAACATGTCTTCAAGTTCCTAGATGGTTCTCTCTGATTGCCCATCAATTTGTGTGTGGAATGTTGTACTAAAACTCAGCTGTGTACCTATAGCTTCTTGTAGTTTCTACCAGAATCTAGAAGCAAACTGTGTTCCTCTATCAGAAATAATAGACACTAGCACTCCATAATACTTCACAATTATGTCAACATATAACTGGGCTAACTGAGCTGCACTATAAGTGGTTTTAACTGCTATAAATTAATTATTAGTCATTAACTATTCTTCTTATTCAGTTATAATTAATCATGATTAATGCATTATTAATTGGTTGATGTGTACATATAAGTAAGTAGTCACTCGTGTCTTAACATTCATAGATGTAACTACCATGCTATGCATGTTATTTTTTTTATAGGCAATTAACATCTATATAATTTTATAACATTTGTTATTAAATAATCAATTAATTAAGTATTGATTTATTAAAATATAATTATTTATTATTTAATTAATTAAATATAATTAATGCTTAATTTTTCATTTTGGTTAAATATAGCACATATAAAATTAATTAACTAATTATAATATACTATTAATTATTAACAAAATAATTAATTGATTAATTATTTAAAATAAAATAAATTTTATTATAATAGGAGTCATAGGCATGACTTAAGTATATTATTGTTTAATAACAAAATAATTATTTAATTATTTAATTAAAATACTATTATAGGAGTTACAGACGTGACTTAAGCGTCACGCCTGTGAAAAGATCTATTTTAATTCCTTAATTAAATATAATTAATTAAAATATAATTCATAATAATTAATATATAACAAAATAATTAATTTATTGAAATCTTATTATTTAATTAATTATTGATTATTAATGTTTAATTATTACTTATGATATTGTTAACGTGTCGTAAATATTTTTCCCCATTTTCCATAACATATTCTTAAAATATCTTCAATTAATTTAATTGAAACTATTTAGTAAATTAAAATAAAATTTTCATAAAATTAAAATATTATCTTCATTAATAAAAGTAATCGAATATAATAGATTAATAGATTTTTAAATTATACTTTATTTATAAATTAATTATTAGTCATTAATCGATAATCTTATTTAATTATAATTAATAATGATTAATGCATTATTAATTAGTTGATATATATATATAGGTAAGTAGTCAAACTTGTGACTTAATATTCATAGACATGACTGTCTTGTTGTGCATGTTATTTTCTTTTTATGAGCAATTAACACCTATATAATTTTATAATATTTGTTATTAAATAATTAATTACATAAAATTAGTGCTTATTTTTCATTTTATTAAATATAATATATAAAATTAGTTGACAAATTATAATATTGTATTAATTAATAACACAATAATTAATTCATTAATTACTTAACATAAAATAAATTTTATTATTATAAGAGTCATAAAGCGTGGCTTAAGTATATTATTGATTAATAACAAAATAACTAACTGATTATTTTATGAAAATGAAATGAACTTTTGCTATTATAGGAGTCATAGACGTGATTTAAGTGTTAAGCCTAAAACATCAATTTTTAATTTCTTAATTAAATATAATTAATTAAAAATTTATAATAATCAATATATAATTAAATAATTGATTTATTTAAATTTTTAATTAATTAATTTATTATTATTATTATTAACACGTAAATATTACTTATGTTATTATTAATGTGTCTGAAATATTTTTTCATTTTAATTACATAATATAAAATTATTTTAATTAATTTAATTATAACTATTTAGTGAATTAAAATATTGTTTCATGTAATTAAAATATTATCATCAGTTAAAATATAATTAATTAATTAATTAATGACAATGTGATATTTGATTAATAATGGTCATTAGATTATAACAAAATAATTGAATTTTAAATTATACTTTATTTATAAATTAATTATTAGTCATTAACTCGTTAATCTTATTCAGTTATAACTAATAATGATTAATGCATTATTAATTAGTTGATGTATATATATAAGTAGTTACACTGTTACTTAATATTCACATATGTGACTATCTTGCTATGCATGTTATTTTCTTTTTATGAGCAATTAATACCTATATAATTTTATAACATTTGTTATTAAATAATTAATTAAATAAAATTACTTCTTATTTTTTAATTTTATTAAATATAATATATATAATTAATTGAATAATTATAATATGGTATTAATTAATAACAAAACAATTAATTGAATTGATTAATAACAAAATAATTAATCGTTAATTACTTAAAATAAAAAAATTGTATTATTATAGGAGTGATGACGTGACCTAAGTATATTATTGATTAATAATAAAATAATTAATTGATTATTTAATTAAAATGAAATGAACTTTTGCTATTATAGGAGTCATAGACGTGATTTAAGTGTTATGCCTACAATTTTTAATTCGTTAATCAAATAAAATTAATTAAAATAAAATTTATAATAGTCAATATATAATTAAATAATTGATTTATTGAAATGTTATTATTGAATTATTTATATTAACATGTAAATATTACTTATGATATTATTAATGCGTCTAAAATATATTTTCTTCATTTTTAGTTACATATTCTAAAATATTTTTAATTAATGTAATTATGAATATTTAGAAAATTAAAATATAATTTCATGTAATTAAAATATTATAATTTAGCTAAAATATAATTAATTAATTGATTTATGACAATGTGATACTTTATTAATAATGGTAAATAGAATATAATAAATTAATTGATTTTGAAATTATAGTTTATTTATAAATTCATTATTAATCATTAATTATTAATCTTATTAATTAACTAATTATAATACGGTATTAATTAATAACAAAATAATTAATTGAATTAATTAATAACAAAATAATTAATTGAATTAATTAATAACAAAATAATTAATTTATTAATTACTTAAAATAAAATAAAATTTATTATTATAGGAGTCACAGGCATGACTTTAGTATGTTATTGATTAATAATAAAATAATTTAATGATTATTTAATTAAAATAAAATGGACTTTTACTATTATAGAAGTCATGGATGTGACTTAAGTGTTATGCCTATGAAAAGATCAATTTTAAATCCTTAATTAAATAAAATTAATTAAAATAAAATTTATAATAGTCAATATATAAATAAATAATTGATTTATTTAAACGTTATTTATTTATTATTAGCACTCAAATATTACTTATGTTATTATTAATGTGTCTAAAATATTTTTGCCCATTTTAACTTAAAATATCTTTAATTAATTTAATTATAACTATTTAGTAAATTAAAATATAATTTCATGTAACTAAAATATTATCGTTAGTTAAAATATAATTAATTAATTGAATTATGACAATGTGATACTTGATTATTAATGGTAATTAGATTATACTTTATTTATAAATTAATTATTGGTTATTAACTGTTAATCTTATTCAGTTATAACTGATAATGATTGATGCGTTATTAATTAGATGATGAATATATATATATGTAAGTAGTTACACTTGTTACTTAATATTCACAGACATGACATTCTTGCTATACATGTTATTTTCTTTTTATGAGCAATTAACACCTATATAATTTTATAATATTTGTTATTAAATAATTAATTAATTGACTAATTATAATACGATGTTAATTAATAACAAAATAATTAATTGATTAATTTCTTACAATAAAATAAGATTTTATTATTATAGGAGTTAGCGTGACTTACATATTATTGAATAATAACAAAATAATTAATCAAATTTTTAATTAAAATGAAATGAACTTTTACTATTATAGAGTCATAAACGTAACTTATGTGTTACGCCAACAATTGTTTAATTCCTTAATAAAATAAAATTAGTTAAAATAAAATTTATTATAGTCAATATATAATTAAATAATTGATTTATTTTAATATTATTAATTTATTATTATTATTATTATTAACATGTAAATAATACTTATGATATTATTAATGCATTTGAAATATATTTCCCATTTTTAATTACATATTCTAATAATATCTTTAATATATTTAATTATAACTATTTAGTAAATTAAAATATAATTTCATGTAATTAAAATAATATAAGTTAGTTTAAATACAATTGATTAATTGATTTATGACAATGTTATACTTTATTAACAATGGTAATTAGAATATATTCTAAAATATCTTCAATATACTTAATTATAACTCTTTAGTAAATTAAAATATAATTTCATGTAATTAAAATATTATGAGTTCGTTAAAATATAATTGATTAATTGATTTATGACAATGTTATATTTTATTTACAATGGTAATTAGAATATAATAAATAAAATAAAATTTGAAATTAAATTTTATTTATAAATTAATTATTACTCATAACTGTTAATCTTATTAAGTTACAATTAATAATGATTAATGCATTATTAATTATTTGATATGTATATATATGTAAGTAGTCACACTGTGACATAATATTCATAGACATGATTGTTTTGCTATGCATATTATTTTCTTTTTATGAGCAATTAAAACGTATATAGTTTTATAACATTTTCTATTAAATAAATAATTAAATAAAATTAGTGCTTATTTTTTTCATTTTACTTAAATATAATGTATATAATTAATTGACTAATTATAATATGTTATTATTAATGCATATGAAATATTTTCCCATTTTTAATTACATATTTTAAAATTTTCTTTAATTAATTAAATTATAAATATTTAGTAAATTAAAATATAATTTCATGTAATTAAAATATTATTAGTTAGTTAAAATATAATTAATTAATTGATTTATGACAACGTGGTACTTGATTAATAATAATAAATTAATTGATTTTTTAAATTATACTTTATTTATAAATTAATTTTCAGTCAATAACTATTAATCTTATTCAGTTATAATTAATAATGATTAAAGCATTATTAATTAGTTTATATATATATATATATATATATATATATATATATATATATATATATATATATATATATATATATATATATATATAGGTAAGTAGTCATGCTCAGAACTTAATATTCACAAACGTGACTATCTTTGCATGCATGTTATTTTCTTTTTATGGGCAATGAACACCTATATAACTTTATAACATTTGTTATTAAATAATTAGTTAAGTGGAATTGGTGCCTATTTTTCATTTTTTATTAAATGTAATATATAAAATTATTTGATTAATTATAATATGTAATTATAAATAAAAATAATTAATTAATTTAATTAATAATATAATAATTAATTAATTAATTACTTAAAATAAAAATAAATTTTATTATTATAGGAGTTACAGGCATGACTTAAGTATATTATTGTTTAATAAGAAAATAATTAATTGATTATTTAATTAAAATGAAATGAATTTTTATTATTATAGGAGTCACGTCTTTGGCTTAATTGTTATGCCTATTAAAAGATTTTTAATTAAATAAAATTAATCAAAATAAAATTCATAATATTCAATATATAATTAAATAGTTGATTTATTTAAATCTTATTAGTTGATTAACTATTTATTTATTATTAACATGTAAATATTATTTATTGCATCTAAAATATTTTACCCATTTTTTATCACATTTTTTAAGGAAAGGGGAATTTTATTGATAAGATGGCTTACAAAAGTATGTAAAGTGCAATACAAAACCGGTAAAGATAAGATGTGAAGCTCATGGTTTATCTTGAATGTATGGGATAAAGAGTTGTTCCATACGCAAGATTTCCGTAGTGGAATAGGTAAAGTTGTGTCCGCTTGAATTGTGTGGAATGACCACCCGATGCTATCTTTGCTAAATAATCTGCAAAGCTATTAAACTCTCGATAAACATGAATAATGGAGGACGCCGAGATAGAAAGTAAACGACGAATATCTGCAAGTTCTTTCATATTTCCATGGCCAAGAGTCGAATTTTGATTCAAAAGTCGCATAATGCTCGATTATGCTTTGAAACTGTATTTTCGAAACCACTGGCAATGCAATACCGAAGGCCACATACTATGGCTGCTATTTCCATGGCAAAGCTAACATTCAAGTCATAATATCGACATTCAGCAAACAAGAAAGTACCAGCGACAGTGCGTACCACAAATCCCAAACCTGAAGGTCCAGGGCATCCTAGCGATGATCCGTCTGTGTTAAGAACAAAGTCACAATCATCCGGGGGTCTCCAACAGAACGTCACAATCACCGTTTTGCGAGGCAATTGAAAGTTGCAGTGAAAGGATCTGGATAGATCAACCATTTCCTGTCGAGTCTTTGGAAATAAATTTTGAACTCTCACCATAGAGGAAACATGTTGATTAATCGAAAGAAACAAAGAGGAGGTCGTAGTGGATATATTCTCAAACACAAACCGGTTGCACATTTTCTAGATTTCCCAAAGGATGAAGTAAGGTATGACCGAAATGATCACTTTCGAGCAAGATAGTCCCGTCAAGAATGGACCACTCCCGGAGAAATAACCAAAGGTCAGGTGGGAAAGATAGATGAATATGTAACAGAGCTGAGAAATGGCTCTAGATCATTCTAACCTTGGAACACTCATAAAAAGTATGCTGCACACTGTCGGCTGCCAAGGAACAAAAGTTACATTTCGATGGATTGAGAACGAAACCTAGCTTGTTTAATGTTTCCGGAAAAGGTAGAATGGAGTTATAGAGACGCCACACAAAGATTGATATCCGCTTTGGCAGAAACTTATTCCAGGAATGTTGAAGAGATATACTGATAGGGTTGCGAGAGCGTACCAATTCATATGCTGAGGAAAGGCTGAATTTGCCAGTAACCGTCGGCTTCCAAAGTCGTCGATCTGGACCAGAAGAAAACTGTTGTAAATGTGAATTTATAAATGCGGCGTGGGCAGGTTGCAAGAGAGGTACTATACAGTTCAACAACTCCTCGCGCTGGGTATAAAAATCCTGGACAGTGAGGTGTGGGAGAGGAAGGTGCTGAACCTGATCCAGTGGATGAAAAGCGCCAAGTCCTGACCAGTTATCTGTCCAGAATGATACCAAACCAATGTGGATAGAAATATACTCATGTTCCTGTGCAATCCGATCAACTTTAGTAACTCGTCGCCAATGCGTCCTACGTCGAGCAGTTGGTGATAGAGAAATAACAAATTTAGCCCATAGGCCCACTTTGTTCTTGACTTTCCACCACAATTTAATCGAATAGGCAGCAACAATATCCTCCAATTTCCGTAATCCCAACCCATTCTCATCCACCGTAAAAGAGAGGCGATCCTGTGAATGCCAATGGCGCTGAGTCATCAAAATAGCTTCCCATAAGAACCATTGGAAGACCTTCTCCATTTTGTTTAAGATAGACTTAGGGGTTCAATTGCAGTGAAAACATGTTGTGGGATGGAAGATAAGACATGTTTAATCAAAATCATCCGAGCTGCAGGGGATAACCATTTATTCTTCCAATTACAAACACGATGTTCAATTACCTCGACTAGATGAGTGAACATACGCTCTCTTCTTCGCCGTGAAATAATGACAACCCAAATATTGCATGGGGAAAGAGCCATGGACCATGTCTGAAACCGCAGAACATCTCGTTTATGATTGTGAGTCACACTGCCGATAATAGAAAACAACTTTTGTTTTGTTTACCTTTTGTCCGATGGCGGTTTCATAGTCTGCAAGCAAGAGATTTAGTTGAGTTAGTGGCGTTTATCGCCTGGATAAAGATAATTAAATCGTCGCAAGCATAGATGAGATGGTGCCGAGCTAGAAGGAACACCATAAGGCTTTATCCGCCTTGTAGCACAAAAGATTGCATGGAGCGAGTCAAAGCCTCTGAGACTAAAAGAAACAAGTAAGGGGACAATGGATCTCCTTGTTTAATGCCTCGGGACGATTGGAAGAAACCCACTGGACTGCCATTCACCAAAATTGAAAACCAGCTGGATTGAAGGGTCCCAATAATCAGCTTGATAATCCCGCCATTGAAACCAAAGGCCGCCATGATACGGGAGAGGAAAGACCAAGAAACACGGTCAAAAGCTTTCATCATATCCAGTTTGAGAATAATATTGCCACCACGAGCATTGTAATCTAGGAATTGGCATAAATCCTGAGCCAACAGTATGTTGTCCACAATGTCCCGCCCAGATAAGAAGGCCGATTGCTCAGGGGATATCAACTTTGGTAATACAAGTTTCAACCGTTCTGTGATTATCTTTGTGAATATTTTGTGCAGGAAGGTACAAAGACTGATTGGTTTAAAGTCGGAGAAGGAATTGACATGTAGCGTTTTTGGCAAAAGAGTAATTAGCGTACTACTTACTCGCGACGGGAACCGAACTCCGACATAAATTGAGACAGCATCTAAGAGATCATGGCAAATGATGTCCCAACAATTATGATAAAATGCTCCACAATATCCATCAACTCTGGGTGCACTAGTAGTCGATAAACCCCTAACTACTTGCTGAACCTCCTCCATTGTAACCGGTTGTAGCAACATAACATTGTCTTCATCCTCAACAAGCCTCGGTATGTAACTTAACAGCCTAGATGTCGCCTCCTCCTCATCATCAACTACCTCTGCATCAGGAGGGATTGAAAAATCTAATCGCCGGTTTCAATGTGTGTTGGGCCGGTCAACCATTGCCCGTTTCCATCTCTAATTTTATGAATCCCCAATCGCGTTCGTTTCTCCGCCATAGAAGCGTGAAAGTATGCGGTGTTAGCATCGCCCTCCTTGAGCCATTTCAATCTCATCTTTTGTAACATAAAATCCTCTTGTTCATGAAGCCTTAACAGCAGTTCAGCTTTGGATTTATTCAGCTTTATCAGAGAATTGGGAGTCCTAGATTCTTCAAACTCCCGTTCCAACTACATCACAGCAGTCTTTGCCAATTTCAGATTAAGAAAGACATCCCCAAATTTCTCCTTGTTCCACAATCTCAGGCAGGATTTAAGACGACGAAG
This sequence comes from Erythroxylum novogranatense, assembly GCA_029891385.1. Lineage (NCBI taxonomy): Eukaryota > Viridiplantae > Streptophyta > Magnoliopsida > Malpighiales > Erythroxylaceae > Erythroxylum > Erythroxylum novogranatense. Next base: position 60,025,998 of record CM057225.1, on the reverse strand, counting down.
CTTAAGGGAAAACCGTAACATACCATAACATGCTATTGGTTGATCCCAATTAAGTTTTACCGTGTGAAAGAAATCAAAATGACGTAGCCACATCCGCTGGAAACGGAATAGCTGAGGACGGGAAACTTGTTCCGTGTTAAAGTGGCACAACATCGGACTATGATCAGACCCCGTTCTATTTAAGTTCTGGATTGTACAGATCGGAAACAGATCCGACCACTCTGAAGAAACCAATTTCCTATCCAATTTTTTCATGACCCGACCGTTGGATCTATTGCCAACCCAAGTAAATTCGACGCCTTACGTCGGGATTTCCAATAGGTTGCAAGAAGTGATGAAAGAGTTGAAATCATCAATAGATGCAAGTTCAGGAGAGCCAAGACCATGATATTCTTCAAGGCTGCGGATGACATTAAAATCGCCCCCCAGTAACCATGGTGTATTAGCATGAGCAACTCAAAAAGCACATAATTCAGACCATAATGCAAAACGATCCTGTCTGGTCGACTTCGCATAGACGACAGAGATGTAAAAAGTTGTTGGCACAGTGACATGTGTTAATTGCAAGTGCATAACTTGATTAGTGCCATGTAGAATAGGCATTGGAAAAGAGGGCCCAGATTTTATTTGTGTCAGAGACATAGCCTGATGTGAAGTGTAACTTTTTTAGCAGACTATCTAGAATGGAAGGTTGCACCATTGGCTCTATCACGAAGACAGCAAATAACTTGTACATTGCAGTTAGAAAATTTAAACAACGTTGGGTGGCCCGATTACCCACCCCACGTAAGTTCCAAATTAGGCTATTAATCATGATTAATTGGCGGAATAAGTAATCTGCGGAGCTCTCGTCGATCGGCGAAGAGATTCAGTATCAAAAGTTACTTTCTTATTCTTCAAGCCCGGAGGACGTCCCCGTTTCGGTAGAGTTGTTTCTCCTTCAGATTGCACCATTCTGGAAATTTCCACATTCAGTTGACCGGAATCTGTGCCTAGCCAGAAATCGTCTTGGACTGTAGTTGGCGAATTACCCATATCGGGGTTGACCGAGGGGAACAGAACTGCAGCAAAGTAAGTATGAATACATGCAGGTGAAGCCTTATCAATTGTGGCTACCTAATTAGAAACCCCAGAAGTATCCTCCATTACAATGTCAGTATTATCAATCATTTTGTTTAAATCAGAGCAGAAAGCAGAGGGCATAATATCAGGAACGGAGGGTTCAGAGAAAGTGGCGCAGTCATTGGCTGTATCCTTCACCGTGGCATCAGCCATATCAATAAATTCATCACGGGAGAGTGAAGGAGAATGAACATTGTGCACAGAATGGCCAGTGGCCTTATCGGGCGCAGGCAAAAGAACAAATTGAGAACAGGGTGTGTCGGAAGCATTAGCTGTGGTCATCTGAGGAGGAGCAGTGGACGCCGTTGGCTTAATAATAGGGAGAGGTGGAGAACCGGAGGGATTGGTAGGAGATACCATTTGGGCTGGCTCTGGCAGGCCAGAAGGTCCAATATCAGCAGAGTCTTTGGCCTTCCAAACCTGAACAGGAGCAGAGGGTGGAGCTAAGGCAATTCCGGTAACGGAGTTTTTAGCAGAGGGAGAAGGCGTGGGTGTATGGCGACAAGCATCTATCTTGTGACCGACCTTCCGGCAGTATCGACAGTAAGAGGGCAGATTTTCATACAGCACCGATTGAAAGTAGGGATGGTCCTCCGTTCCCAAATGCAAGCGAGACGGCAGCTCATTCAACAGATCCACTGCAATACACACTTTAGCAATCGAGGGCCGAGATAGATTGAGTGTTGGGACATCGATTTTCAGTGGAGTCCCGATCATGGTTGCATCCGATGTAGGTATTGTTCATTGAAGCAGTGAATCGGCAATCCCGCAAAAGAAACCCAGATTGGAACAACAGAGGATTCATGATCTGGGTGGAAATCTGGCGTCCACTTAAAAACACGCATGATGTGTCTATCGAAGGTCCAGAGAGCTCTCAGCCAGCAACGCTGGTAATCTTCCTCTAGGTCAAAGCAGATGAGGACATGTCGGAAATCGAGCATTCCCAGGGAGAAATTACCCTTAAAATCGATCTTATCAAACGATGTTCGCAGAAGGTCCATCTTCGGCCTACCTTTAGAAAATTGCCCAACCAACGCCAATTTGAATGGACCAGCAAGTTGAGCTTCCTTCGCCTTGGTGAGAAAAAACGTCGGCTCCCCTTTGTACAGTCGGGGCCGAGACTCGATGGAGACCGCAGACGGCTGCGGTTTCAGCAGCAACCGAGGGGATGGCTTGGCACCCGTGAGGGCCTGGGTGAAGGAGCACATGCCTGCCGGAGGAGGGGCCGACGACATGCCGACCATGGGCGCCTGTTGTGAGAATTGCCGAACAATCGCCCTTCAATCGCCGGAGTTTCATACACTTTCCTTTTTAAATATCTTTAATTAATTTAATTATAACTATTTAGTAAATTAAAATATAGTTTCATGTAATTAAAATATTATCGTTAAAACTATAATTAATTAATTGATATATGAAAATTTGGTACTTGATTAATAATGTTAATTAGAATAAAATAAATTAAATGGTTTATTAAATTGTACTTTATTTATAAATTAATTGTTAATCATTAATGGTTAATCTTATTAGTTATGATTAATAATGATTAATATATTATCAATTAATTGATGTATATACATATGTAAGTCTTCATGCCTCACAGGAGTGACTACCATATACGTATATGTTGTTTTTTTTTACAGTGCAATTAACACCTATATAATTTTATAACATTTGTTATTAAATAAATAATTAATTAAGTATTGATTTATTAAAATATAGCTAATTTATTCTTTAATTACTTACATAGAATTAGAGCTCCTATATTATAATTAGTCAATTAATTATATATATTATATTTAATAAAAATGAAAAATAAGCACTAATTTTATTTAATTAATTATTTAATAACAAATGTTATAAAATTATATAGGTGTTAATTACTCATAAAAAGAAAACAACATGCATAACAAGACAATCATGTAAAGTAAATATTAAGTCACAAGTGTAACTATTTACCTATATGTGTACACCAACTAATTAATAATGCATTAATCATTATTAATTATAATTGAATAAGATTAACGAGTTAATGACTAATAATTAATTTATAAAATGTATAATTTAAAAATCTATTAATCTATTATATTCTAATAACCATTATTAATCAAGTATCACATTGCCATAAATCAATTAATTATTATAATTTAACTAACGGATAATATTTTAATTATATGAAATTATATTTTAATTAACTAAATAGTTATGATTAAATTAATTTAAGATATTTTAAGAATATGTTATGGAAAATGGTGAAAATATTTCAGACTCATTAATAATAACATAAGTAAAAATTATGTGTTAATAATCAATAATTAATTAAATAATAATATTTCAATAAATCAATTATTTAATTATATATTAATTATCATGATTTATATTTTGATTAATTTTATTTAATTAAATAATTAAAATAGATCTTTTCATAGGCGTGACACTTAAGTCACGTCGGTGACTCTTATAATAGTAAAAGTTCATTTTATTTTAATTAAATAATCAATTAATTATTTTGTTATTAATCAATAATATACTTAAGTCACTCATATGACTACTATTATAATAAAATTTTATTTTATTTTAAGTAATTAATCAATTAATTGTTTGTTATTAAATAATAATATATTATAATTAGTCAATTAATTATATATATATTATATTTAACAAAAATGAAAAATAAAGCACTAATTCTGTTTAATTAATTAAAGAATAAATTAATTATATTTTAATAAATCAATACTTAATTAATTAATTATTTAATAACAAATGTTATAAAATTGTATAAGTGTTAATTGCTCATAAAAGAAAATAACATGCACAACATAGTAGTCACGTTTAGAATATTAAGTCACAAAGTGACTACTTCCTATATATATATACATCAACTAATTAATAATTCATTAATCATTATTAATTAGAATAATATTAATAGTTAATGACTAATAATTAATTTATAAACAAAACTATAATTTAAAAATCAATCAATATATTGTATTCTAATTACCATTATTAATCACGTATCCCTTGTCATAAATAAATCAATTAATTATATTTTAACTCAATGATAATATTTTAATTATATGAAATTATATTTTAATTTACTAAGTAGTTATAATAAAATTGATTGAAGATATTTTAAGAATATGTAATTAAAATAGCGAAAAAATAGTTTAGACGCATTGACAATGACATGAGTTATAATTACGTGTTAATAATCAATAATTAATTAATTAATAAGATTTCAATAGATCAATTATTTAATTATATATTTATTATTATAAATTATATTTTAATTATTTTATTTAATTAAGAAATTAAAATAGATCTTTTCACAAGCGCTGACGCTTAAATCATGTCTGTTACTCTTATAATAGTAAAAGTTTATTTTATTTTAATTAAATAATCAATTAATTATTTTTATTAATCAATAATATACTTAAGTCACGCCTATGACTCTTATTATAAAAAATTTCATTTTATTTTAAGTAATTAGTCATTTAATTATTTTGTTATTAATTAATAATATATTATATTTAACAAAATGAAAAAGCACTAATTCTATTTAATTAATTAAATAATAAATTAATTATATTTTAACAATCCAATAATTAATTATTTATTTATTTAATAACAAATATTATAAAATTATATAGGTGTTAATTGCCCGTAAAAGAAAATAACATATACGACATGGTAATAATGCTGTGAATATTAAGTCACGTGCATGACTACTTACATATATGTATACATCAATTAATTAATAACATATTAATCATTATTAATCATAACTAAATAAGATTAACAATTAATTTATAAATAAAGTACAATTTAATAAATCATTTAATTTATTATATTCTAATTACCATTATTAATCAAGTATCACATTTTCATAAATCAATTAATTAATTATATTTTAACTAAATAATTATATTTTAATTTACTAAATAGTTATAATTAAATTAATTAAAGATATTTTAAACATATGAAATTAAAAATATGCAAAAATATTTTAGACGCATTAATCATAACATAAGTAATATTTACATGTTAATAATAATAATAATAAATAAATAATAAGATTTAAATAAATCAACTATTTAATTATATATTGATTATTATAAATTTTATTTTAATTAATTTATTTAATAAAGGAATTAAAAATAGATCTTTTCATAGGCGTGACACTTAAGTCACGGACATGACTCCTATAATAGTAAAAGTTTATTTCATTTTAATTGAATAATCAATTAATTATTTTGTTATTAAATAATAATATACTTAAGTCATGCATGTAACTCCTATAATAATAAAATTTTATTTTATTTTAAGTCATTAATCAATTAAATATTTTATTATTAATTAATTCAATTATTTATTTTTATTTATTAATAACTTATTATAATTAGTCAATTAATTTTATATATACTATATTTAATAAAAATGAAAACGGCACCAATTCCATTTAATTAATTATTTAATAACAAATGTTATAAAGTTATATAGGTGTTAATTGCCTATAAAAGAAAATAACATGCACAATAAGACAAGAACGCCTATGAATATTAAGTCACGGTGTAACTACTTACCTATATATATACATCAACTAATTAATAATGCATTAATCATTACAAATTATAACTAAATAAGATTAATAATTAATGATTGATAATTAATTTATAAATAAAGTATAATTTAAAAATCAATTAATTTGTTATATTCCTATTACCATTATTAATCGAGTATCATATTGCCTTTAATGCGGACTTTTCGAGCTCTTTAGTGATTGTTCTATATTTGGAGATACTACTATATATTGATATATACATGATTGTATATGAGTTCAAAGATGAATTTGAAGATATGCCAACGATTTATAATGTTATATGCTACATGAGCTTAGAGTTCATCGGTATGTGAAATCTTGGAGACTTCTGACAAATAAGCTTTTAAGTGTGAAAAACCAAGTCCATTGGATGAATATGACCATGGTAGTTAAATTAAATGTGTTCTAATGCCTTAGACATGATTAGACATAATTTATAGACTTATTGGACACTTAGAAAGTTTAATTAGAAAAGTTGATGTACATAAGGGCTTATTTGCAAATTGTCAAAAGTGAAAGGACTTAATTGCAATTTTTCAATTCCTGGAGGACCAATATGTAATTTTTTAAAGTTAAAGGGCTTAGTTATTATTTCCAAGAGTCCAAGGACCAAAGAAAAAATAAAAGTTTTGAAGATTCCTAAACTTTGGGTTTAATTGCAAATTTAGGAAAGTTCAGAGGGTAAAATGGTAATTTCACATAAGCTAAGGGCAAAATGATAATTTTACCCCATTAGATCAAAGAAGAGTCAATATTCTAGACGCTTCTTTCACTTATGGCCGTCCATCACATTTCTAAGGACTTAAGACATTTTGTTTTAATTAAAAGAAAGGAGAAAATAGAGGAAGAAGAGGAAGTTTTGGCCATCATCAAAATTCACCATTCTTTTTAGTTTTTCAACCTCAACCAAGGTGTTCTAAGCTAAATTGGGTCAAGGAACTCAAATCTATCATTAGATTTGAGAAAAGCTTAAACGATTTGAAGATATCATTAAAGAAAGGTTTAGGTAAATTTTGTCTCATCTCTCTCTGCATTATGATTTTGAGTTTGGGGTTTAGGTGTGTTGTTCTCCATGCTTGAATATGCATGAAACATGGTTTAGACGAATGAAATGTGTCATGGAGAGGGTTCTTTAAGTCAAAACTAAAATTGTCCCTTTTAGGTGTAAGTTTGTGAATTTTTTAATATCTTTTGAAATTGATGGTCTAAATGAATCCTATGGTGTTAATTATACATGTATGATGTGAATTAGTGATGAAGAATGAAGAAGATGTGTGTTGGTTAAGGTTAGGTCAAAATGGTGGGAGAAGAAGTGGATTAAAGTAATGAGTTGTGTAATTGATAAATGTAGCTTAAATGGAAGGAGTTGGTTTGAATGGAGTGGTAGAATGTGTCATTGATTAGGAGTGTTTATTATATAACAAGATAAGAGCATGAATTACTAAGATAAAGTCTTGAAAATGTGACTTGAAAGTCATGCACATTAGGTGTTTGATAAAATACCTAAGTGAACTTGGCTTAAGATTTAATTACGATAAAAAAACTTGGCTTAAGATTTAAGGATTTTGATGATGTGCATTGGAAAGAGGCTTTCATGTTTACTTAGAGTAAACTTGAAATGTTGCCTAGATTGATAAATAATGGCCTAATATGCTTGGATAAATATGTGCTTAATTATGTTATGAAATGAGTAAGTTTGGATTAAAGGCATTAAATGCCTTAGAAATTGCAAAAGAGAAGCTTATGTGATGGTGTATAAGTATGAAATTTATGTTTAAGTAGTAATTTCATATATGTCTTTTTTATGTATAAAGGCTCAAGATCTGTGAATTAGGGAACTCGTACAGAGGATTGTTGAAATTAAGAGATAGCATATCTTCTTTGATGTGAGTTTGGGAAACCATATTTCTCAAATAGGATTATAACATCCTAAGACAAGCATGATGACTTGTATGTAAATTTTGAACCTAGGCAACGTATGATAGACTTGAATTTCAAATGGATGTTAATATAATTAGGTATTTAATAAATGACATTGTTTCTAATAACTCTTTACACTTGGAGTGCAACTGATGTTTTTATTATGTATTTTAAGAAATGATATTGTTTTCCACCAATCTGAACTTGAAATGTAAAGGACAACGTTTTATTTTTTGAAACTACATTTTTTAATAACTTTGCACTTGGAGTACAAAATATGGCTTTTATTTCATGAGATAATGTTTTGGAATTTACATATGCATAATCGAGTAATGTATGATGCGTGTTTTTGTTCTCTTTTGGCTTAGAGCCATAGCACAGTTTCATTTTATTGGTTGGACCAATAAATAAAGACATGATGTCTTACTTGATTTTACACTTAATAATTGGAAATGATTTGTTTGTGATTGGTGAGGAAACGATTGGCCAATCATATGCTGGGCACAACTGATTAAGTGACCTTTTCACCTTTGATGCTGGTACATGAAAGTCAAGTCGCCGTATTCACATCTTTCTACGGGACTCGCGAGTGATTCCATACCTAGGGTCTGGACACCGATGAGGTCATCACCTAGGGTCATGACCTTCTTGTCGACTGTAGTCCAAACTCACCATGGATGAAAGTCGAGCTAACACTGATAATCGGTGGGTGTGCACATTAGTTTGGCCAACTAATGATGTCACACATGATTGTTTTTGCTTATCTTGATATTGGTTTTCCTATCGATATTTGATATATATATATATATATATATATATATATATATATATATATATATATATATGATGTTTTTATGCTTTTGTGTACTGGAACTGGAACTTATGTTCACCGGATGAGTGAGTTAGGCCTATATGGCTCCTAACCAGTATACGTTGAGTCATAGGCTAGGCCTATATGTTTTCTATATGATATATATTCACTTCATAGGTTATCTACACCGTCTTGGTATGAATTAAATTCTATTTGTGATATATATTTTTCCTACTCACTGAGTACCTAGTGTACTCACCCCCTTCACTTTCCAACCATGCAGGTTAATTTAGTGAATTTGAAGCCTTGAGTGGATCGTGTGATCTTTTGACATTTTTAAGGTATTACTACACGTGGGTAGTTTCTTATTTTGTACTTTTATTGTCTAGTGGCTTATGAACTGTGTTTATGTAGATACGCTTTATGATTTTGTAAGTTTACTTTTGATTACCTTGTGTTTTATAAATGACTTTATGTATGAATCTTTTAATACTGTTGTTGAGATTGCCTTGAGTGGACTTTAAAGTCCTAAAGTTGTGGTTGGTGTGAATATAGAAGTGTGTTTGAAATTGTTTGCAGCCTTTTGAGATTTTTAAAACACAACCGTTGTGCTGCCGGAATTTTTTTTTAAAATAAGAGAGAAAATAATAGATATTGAGTTAGCCTTGCATAGCTAGATTAAGGATACCGTGAGTGTCCTTAACCCGATTATGCGGTAGTTGTCATGGGACCGATGTGGCACTGGGTCGTGAAATTGCCATAAATCAATTAATTAATTATATTTTAACTAACTAATAATATTTTAATTACGTGAAATTATATTTTAATTTACTAAATAATTATAATTAAATTAATTAAAGATATTTTTAAAATATGTAAATAAAAATGGGAAAATATTTCAAACTCATTAATAATAACATAAGTAATATTTACGTGTTAATAATTAATTAATTAATTAAATTTAAATAAATTAATTATTTAATTATATATTGACTATTATAGATTTTATTTTAATTAATTTTATTTAACTAAGGAATTAAAATTCATCTTTTATAAGCGTAACACTTAAGTCATGTCTATGACTTTTACAATAGTAAAAGTTCATTTCATTTTACTTAAATAATCAATTAATTATTTTATTATTAATCAATACTATACTTAAGTCACACTTGTGACTTCTATAATAATATTATTTTATTTTATTTTAAGTAATTATTCAATTAATTATTTTGTTATTAATTAATACCATATTATAATTAGTCAATTATAATATGGTATATTATATTAATAAAAATGAAAAATAATCCCTAATTTTATTTAATTAATTATTTAATAACAAATGTTATAAAATTATACAGTGTTAATTGCTCATAAAAATAAAATAACATGCATAGCAAGACAGTCATGTACTGTGGATGTTAAGTCACAAGTGTGACTACTTACCTATATATATACATCAACTAATTAATAATGCATTAATCATTATTAATTATAATTGAATCATATAAACAATTAATGACTAATAATTAATTTATCAATAGAATATAATTTAAAAATTTATTAATTTATTATATTCTAATTACCATTATTAATCAAGTATCACATTGTCATAAATCAATCAATTAATTATAATTTAAATAACGGATAACATTTTAATTATATGAAATTATATTTTAATTTAACAAATATTTGTAAATAAATTAATTGAAGATATTTTAAGAATATGTCATGAAAAATGGGGAAAAATATTTGAGATGTTTTAACAATAACATAAGTAATAATTATGTGTTAATAATTAACAATTAATTAAATAATAAGATTTCAATAAATCAATTATTTAATTATATATTTATTATTGAAAATTATATTTTAATTAAATTTATTTAATTAAGAAATTAAAAATAGATCTTTTCACAGGCGTGACACTTAAGTCACCTCTGTGACTCTTATAATAGCAAATGTTCATTTTATTTTAATTAAATAATTAAATAATTATTTTTTTTTAATAGAAAAGGAATTTTATTAATGCATGGCTCTACAAGAGTAGAGGTAGTGTAGTACAAAGGTCATGTAAATAAAAATGTAAGACTCATGGTTTATATCGTATGTATGGAACAAAATGTTGTTCCATTCGCAAGATTGTCCGGAGAGGAGGAGGTAGATCAAGTGTCGTAGCGAATATAGTCGAAGTACCAGCCAAAGCTAGCTTTGCTAAAGAATCCGCAAAGCTATTAACCTCTCGATAAACATGGATAATGGACGACGTCAAGACAGAGAGCATACGTCGAATATTTTCAAGCACTGCGTCATAACGCCAAGGCCAACATTCGAATTATGGCTCAATAGTTGACAATGCTCTTATTATGCATTTGAACTGTATTTTCTGGAACCCACAGTCAACACAAAATAGAAGGCCACAAACTATGGCCTCTATTTCCATGGCGAAGCTAACATTTGAATTACAGTATCGACACTCTGCAAACAAGAAAGAACCAGTGGCATATCGTACCACAAATCCCCAACCAGAAGGACCGGGACATCCAAGCGATGAGCCATCAGTGTTTAGAACAACGGTGCAATCATCCGGGGGCCTCCAACATAAATTCATAATCACAAGTTTGCTAGGTAATTGAAAATGACAATGAAAAGAAGTGGATAAGTTAATCATTTCCTGTATTTTCTTTGGAAGTAATTTATGAATTCGCACCATAGAGGAAATGTGCTGTGTTATCAAAAAGATCAAGGCTGAGACCGTTGTAGACTTACCCTCATATATGTGTAGGGTACGCATTTTCCACAGCTCCCAAAGGATGAAGTAGGGCATGACTGAAATGATCACAGTTCTTGTAGATGCCCCTCTTCCAAGAATAGACCACTCCCGTATAAAGAGCTAAAGGTCAGGGGGAAAAGATAAATGAAGATCTAACAGGGCGGCAAAATGTCTCCATACCAGTCTGGCCGAGGGACACTCATAAAAAGTATGCTGCACACAGTCAACTGTCAAGGAACAAATACTACATCTCGATGGATTTAGAAAGAAACCTAACTTGTTCAATGTTTCCGAGAAAGGTAGAAGGGAATTATAGAGACGCCATACAAAGATAGAGATCTTCTTTGGCAGAAATTTATTCCAAGCTTGATTAAGAAAGACATTGAAAGGGTTGCGGGACCGTACTAGATCATATGTCGAGGAAAGGCTGAAATGTCCGGTAACAGTTGGTTTCCAAATTTGCCGATCAGGCCCAGGAGAAAACTGTTGTGAATGAGTAGTAATAAATGCAGCATGAGCAGGTTGCAAGAGAGGAAGAATGTAGCCCAACAACTCTTCTCGTTGGGAAAAAAAGTCCCGGACAGTGAGCAGTGGGAGAGGATACTAGTGTACCTAGTCCAACGAAGAAAAAGCTCCTAGACCGAACCAATTATCTGTCCAGAAGGACACCAACCCAGTATGGATAGAAACATACTCATATTCCTGAGCAAGCCGATCTACTTTGGCAATTCTCCGCCAATGCGTTCTACGACGTGCAGTCGGTGATAATGTGGTGACAAATTGAGCCCAAAGACCCATTTGGTTTTTGACTTTCCACCATAACTTAATAGAATAGGCTGCAACAATATCCTCCAATTTCTGAAATCCCAACCCCTTCTCCTCTATCAGAAATGAAAGGCGATCCTATGAACGCCAATGTCGTTTATTATCTGTAAAATAGCTCCCCCATAAAAACTGTTGGAAAATCTTCTCCATTTTATATAAGATGGATTTAGGAGGCTCAATAGCAGTGAAGACGTGTTGTGGGATTGAGGATAAAACATGTTTGATTAAAATCATCCGAGCTGCAGGGGAGAGCCACTTATTCTTCCAACTGCAAACTCTTGTCTCAATTGCCTCAACTAAATGAGTGAACATACGCTCTATCTTTCTGCCCCGGAATAGTCTGCAACCTAGATATTGTAAGGGAAAATAGCCTTGCCCCATTTGCAGGAGCTGTAAAACATCTCTTTGATGATTGGGAGACACGCCTTTCGACAATATAAAATAACTTTTTTGCTTATTTAGCTTTTGTCCCGTGGCTGCTTCATCGTCGGCAAGCAAGAGGTTAAGCTGTACTAGTGACCGTTTATCACTCCGGATAAAAATAATTAAATCGTCAACAAAGTAGAGATGAGAGACAACTGCCGAGCTAGTAGGCACACCATAGGGCAATATCCTGCCTTGCATCACAAATGATTGCATAGAGCGAGTCAAAGCCTCCGAAACTAAGAGAAACAAGTAAGGTGACAAAGGATCACCTTGTTTAATGCCTCGAGTTGATTTGGAAGAAACCCATGGACTACCATTCACTAAAATTGAGAACCAGCTGGAAATGGACCCAATAATCAGCCTGATAAGCCCACCATGGAAACCAAAAGCCGCCAGTATACGGGAGAGGAAAGACCAAGAAACACGGTCAAAAGCTTTCATCATATCTAGTTTGAGAATGATATTACCTCCTCGAGCAGGGTGATTAAGAAATTGACATAAGTCCTGAGCCATCAGTATATTGTCCACAATGTCTCGCCTAGGTAAAAAGGCCGATTGCTCCGGGGAGATCAACTTGGGTAAAACAGATTTTAGCCGTTCCGTAAGAATCTTCGTGAAGACTTTATTCAGAAAAATCAGAGTGATTGGTGAAAGTCGGAAAAGAATTGACACTCGACTTTTTCAAAGCAACAGAGTAATCAATATGCTACTTATTGGACGAGGTATTGGAACCCCTGACATAAATTCAGTACAGGTGTTGGACCCCGAATTTTTTTTATGATGTTATTAAGCATGAATTGTGATTATTGTGAGTTTATGCCTTAGTTTGATTAATTTTGGAGTATTAGTGGATAATTGAGGTGTATTTGCGTTTAATGTGGTTGAAATGAGAATTAAAGGGTAAGAGTGTATGAGGGCATTTGGGGAAGTTTACTTAGGTGGAAGAGCTTAAGGCTTTGCAAGGAGGGGTGTTTTGGGCTTTTCCTACCCCTTTAGACTTAAGAGAAATAGTATTAGAAAGAAATAAAGAAATAGAAGGAGAGAAAAGAAAAAAAGAAGAAGAAGAAGAAGAGTCGTGGGAGAGGGAGAAGAGAAGAAAAGAGAGTTTGTGATTCTAAGAGATTTCCGACAGTTTCGAACCATTTTCTGGTAAGTTTAGCTTCCTTCAAACTTGTTATGGTTAGATTTAAACCTAGAGAATGTTGAATGTAGCAGAATCGAAGGATTAGGGTCTTTAGGGCAAAAATGGTTAGATTTCTTGGGTTGATGTGTTTATGACTGATTTTGAGTTACTATTGGGTTAGAAATGTAGTATAAGATATGATCTAAGGCTTAGGTGTGTTGCATTTGAGTTTGGGAAAGAATTGAAGTTGGAAAATGATGGAAATCGAGTTTCGGAGTCGAGCTCCAGACCCGCACGTCGCGACGTGCGTATGAACACGCCGCGACGTGGAGTTCGTCGCGACGTATAATAATTAAATTCGTCGCGACGAGCGAGGAAGCGTTCGTCGCGATGTGCGAAGGAGGCACGCCGCGACGTGCGAGAGAAGCGTTTGTCACGACGTGCAAGAGGGGCGACGTCGCAACGTGCAAAGAGGTGTTCGCCGCAGCGAGCACAACCGTTCGCCGCGACGAACCCCTGTGGTCAGCAAAGATGATTTTTGATATTTTTGGGCATATCTTTTAGTGTAGATGTCCAAATGAGGTGATTTTGGATGCGTTGTGATCTAGGAATAAGGGATACAAGTTGCATGAAGAAGGGAAGTTCGGAATTAGCCTGTAAGGGTTCGAAATTTTAGGTAGAAATCGAGTGGAGACTTTTAATACTTTGCCTTATGGATTTTCAAGCTTTTGAATATTTTCCTTGAAATGTTAATTGAATGAGAACTTGGTTGCTTATAGGGAACCAAGCCGATTTGACCCAATCGTAAGAGGAAGGGCACCAGTGAGTCGGATACTCGAGCGATATTAGGTGGGTAATACATTTATGGTTATTGTGTGTATGGGAAAATTGCCTTATGTATGCTTGCTTGCATTATGTGACATTGCTTGTGTTGAATGATATGAGAAATATTGAACATGCATTATGATTATGATTATGCATGGCCTTGATAGGCCTTATGGCATTTTGTGAGAATGGAAAGAATGAAAAATTGAAAGCTTTGAAAAATGCTTTGAACATGGAACGAATGGTTATGTGTATTGTTTGGGTGAGAGAGTTACGGATGGAGTCACGTGCACGTTGACATAAAGCCTTCTCCCGGCTGCCCGCTTTAGGCAACGAGATTCTTGAGAAATCGGACTCGGATAGTTTACGGTATAAACTTCGATTTATCCGGATCGTTTTACGGAGCTCTCGAACCATTTGTGTGCATTCATGATTGATTTGACAGAAATGATGCATAATGATTGTTATGTTGAGAAACAGAAATTGCATGACCTATGTTTATATGAATGAGAATCAATTGATGAATCTTGACTTGTTATAGATATATGCATATTGCTTGATTGTGTGGCTCGTTGCCAATGGCTATAAACGTATATGTCACTGAGCTTTGCAGCTCACCCCATTACTCTCCCCTCCTCAGGTGCAGATCGAGACGATAGTTGACCTTGCGAGGTATCGGAAACTTCCAGCTAATTAGGAGCCTTGTATTAAGTTAGTATTTTGGTTAGCCCGCCAAGCATATTATCATGGAGCATACTCATGTATTTTGGATTCAAACTATATTATGTAATGTGTAACTGCAAGAATACTTGTTTAATTTCTTAACTTGATGGCTTATGTAATTGAGATGATTAATGCATGGTTAGAATGTATGCGTAGACGATTGATGGTATGCGAATGTTTGTGTGTGAATCGAATTTATGGATTTGTACGGATGTTGGGATCGGGTCCAACGTTTTGAGGCGCCCGTTGCCGGTGCGACCCGAGAGGCCACCTCGGGAATCGGGGATCCGGGGCTCGGGCCCAACATGTTTGGTATTAAAGCGCCTAGGTTTTGTGTCCTTGGCTTAGACTGCATAATAGGATGAATTGTGTGATATATGATGAATTGTTGCATTGATTAAGTGACATTATCATGCATACATGTAGATTGACCTGTAGCCAATCCTTAGTGTTTACATTTGAAGGAGTACGATGCCACCTCGTAGAAGGACACGAGGAGCTTTGCAAGGATTCATTGCACCTGACTCTCTGACCGGAGAGGAGAGGACTGATGAGTCAGTAGCCCCAGGGAATGCTGAGGCTTCTGTAGGGCTTGGTAGTGAGCCCCTTCCATCGCAAACTCAGGAGTCGTCGGTTATGCAGGAGCAAGTGCCTCCGTTGGATCCGAGGCTGTTCTAGGCGTTTACTCAGGCATTTGTGCAGGCTATGGGCCAGATGCCACGGCCTTCTGCTTCAGCCCCAGCCAAGAAGGGTAGAAGGTTCGACAGATTGAGGAAGTATGGAGCAGTGGATTTCTACGGGACCACTGATCCTGAGGAAGCTAAGACATGGCTGAGAAAGACCGAGAGGGTACTGGATCAGATGGAGTGTGAGGATGACGAGAGAGTCATCTATGCTGCAAGTCTGCTTCAGGGAGATGCTCTGCATTGGTGGGAGACTGTGCCAGGGAGTCAGATGAGGCCAGTAGGGTTGGCATGGCAGGACTTCCTTGTTGCTTTTAGGAAGAAATATCTGTCTGAGGTGTATATCCAGCAGAAGCAGAGGGAGTTCCTCAGTTTGACTCAGAGGGAGATGTCAGTGAGTGAGTATGAGCATCGGTTCACTCAGTTGGTGAGGTATGCTTCGGATTTGATGCTGAGCGAGGCTGCTAGATGTCGCCGGTTTGAGTCGGGTCTGCACTTAGCCATCAGAGAGAAGGTGATAGTGCAGAATTTATGTGATTTTCAGCAGCTGGTTGAGGCAGCTTTGAGAGTGGAGAATATTGAGAACATTGAACAAGAAGAGAAAGGGAAGAGAGCAGTTCAAGAGGGGAGGCAGTACTAGTACTCCTATGCTGCATGTGAGTGCCGTGGAGTTTCCAGTTCGGTCGAGAGGAGAGGAGCAGTGATGCGAGCCGACCTAGGCCGATGAGGACTTCTACTGTTTCTCACCAAGCCTCCACGGTGGGCAGCGGTAGAAGGGGAGATGGAGATAGGCAATTCATTCCAAAGTGTGAGCACTGCAGAAGGCCCCATAGAGGATATTGCTTTAGATTGACAGGAGCTTCTTTCAACTGTGGGGAAAAGGGACACATTGCCAGAGAGTGTCCTCAGCCTCTGATATGTGCTTAATTGTTGATATTTTTAATTATTTTCACTTAGCAATTATCGGTACAAAAATGATTAAGATACTCACTTTAATTCATATTTTATTTAGGTACAATTCGGAAGCAAAGAAATTAAAGTGAGTTAAAAGCACGAAATTTGAGACATTTTCCGAAGATCAATTCTCGCTTGCTTTCATGGAGTGGACAAAGAAAATCTAAAAGATGAAAATTGGAAGACAAAGAAGAAGAAAATTTCAAATGCAAGGAATTAAAAAAAAAATTTAGCAGCGTGAAAACGCTGCGTCTCAAAGCAAGGGCATGCACAAACATCAAAGATGGCATGAAACGGCAGCGTGGGGGCATAAATGCAAAGACAAAGAAGACAAAGACGCTACTGATCCGTGGAGAAGAAGAAAGCCTTGTGGCGAGGAGGAAGGATTAAAGGGTTTTAACAAGAGGAGTTTAAGGGTCTTGTCTGCGACAGTGACGCTAGAGAAGCTGAAGAAATAAAACGAGGAACAGGCGGCACTTGGAGAGAAGCAGTGGATGCAGGCGCAAGCTCGAGGAAGTGTCATCTGCGGCTTGGCTTAGAGACGTTGGAGAGCAGGCGCTGGCGTGGAGAAGAGTAGGTGAACAATAGGAAATTTTGGCTAGGGATTAAATGGGGGCTAAAGCTATTTGTCGGAAAATACCTATGAAGGGCTGAACATCCCGACGCCGGTTCGGAGGTAAAGTCAACGCCGACGACCTGGGTTAAGTGGTTTCATTATTATTGTTGTTTCTTTCTCTTATTAGAAATTGTTTGTGTTATCCGATTTTTAACTGATTTGGGTTTTATGTATGGATAATCGGATTTTCGTTATTATTCGGTTATTTGTGTATGAAACTATTGGGTTTTGTGATTTGATAATTTTAATGCGTTCATTGAATTGCTAATTGCGAACCCATTGCTAGAATTTCAATTTAATCCGTAATTGTTATGTTGAAATTCAATTGTAGCGACTAATGATTCGTAATCATTAGGGATAACATGACCTAGGTTAAATGACCCGAGCTTATGTGGTTGTTGTCTTGATTAATCGGTTTTCCTAATTCGTAATGCTACTACCTAATTAAATCTAGAGATCGTATCCTAGGTTATTAGGTGGTTAGGTTTAATCAACGATCTTATCTTGATTAAACAAAACCTAAGGAAAAACTCGAGTTAATTTTTAATCCACGATTAATAATTTCTAGGAGAGGTTAAAGAACAACAAATTAATAAAATCTGCTTAGGGCTTTAGTAGAGATTGAACCAAAGAAGGGTCCTACCAAATTTCCCACTTTTATCATTTTGCATGTTTTCTTTAATTTGTTTTATTAGTTAGTTTCATTTTATTTTGTTCTTTTAAAATCCAAACCCCCTTTAGTGTAAACATCGATTAATTTCTTTTCATAAACTTTACACATACTTTCTGTGGGATCGACCTAGACTTGCCACTGCTACAGTAGTAGTCTAGTTATTTTAATTTTGACTAGCGAAACGACACGCGGTCAAATTTTGGCGCCGTTGCCGGGGAATGTGATGTTTTAGTTTTTGTTTGTGATTTAATTGGTGTTTTGTATATATTTGTTCGTGATTGATTTCTTTTCTGTTATTTGGTAATCTTTTCATTTTTGTTTCGAAAAAAAATTGTTATGGACGGAAGTAATTTCTTTTATAATTCATATTCTCATTCCTATAACAATGTTTGGACTGATCAACCTAACTTTTGTTATGGATGGGATAATTAGTAGAATTACTTCCATGATAGTTTGCAGGACACACAACAATTCTCGTACAGACCAGAAGCTTCCTATCATGACTCCGGTACATCTCTGAAAAAGTTGAGTAATATGGTGCAAAAATTTCAGGAGAATACTCTACAATTTCGGAGGGATGGAGGGCAATTTCTAGAAGACACATATTCTATCGCCCAAGTTCCGGAGAGTCATCATAATTCAGGTGCATCTTTAGAAGAAATGTTTAACAAACTTTATGCTGACACTTTGCAATTTTATCAGGTTATGCGGCAGGAAATGCACAAATTTCGACAAGAAATGCAGCAGGAAATGCAAGAATTCGTACAAAAGACAAGAGCACACCAACAGAGGAGGGAAAACCTGATGGGTCAGATGGCAGCAAGCCTCGATCGCCTTGAAGCCCAAAGTGAAGAGGAGCAGCCGTATCAACCCAAGGTGTTCCCAATTGAAATCTGTACGGAAAATTTGCAAAGTGATGAGGAGCTTGAGAATTTTTAGGTCAACCCTCAACGAATTGTTTGTGTCGAAGAAGTGGAAAAGGAGCTCGAAGCCACAAAGGACATATCTTTTAGCTCGGAGGTAAGTAATGAGTCCATAATTATTTTTGAAGCTAATTCTTTACCTTTACATTACAGATTGGAGGAATTGAAAGATGAAGAAAAAGGTGAAGAGACATTCGAAATATTTCCAGATTGTATGGACTCGGTAAAAATTGAGAAGCTGAAGATAGGGAAGATACTGAAGGAGGATGATGATCAATTAAAACCCTATCCGGAATTACCTCACGTAGAGAAGCTGCATGTGATACATGAAGATCATAATTTTGTCACGTGAGGAGAAAAGGAGTCGAGCCAATGACCCTAAACAAAGCGTTCTTGGGAGGCAACCTAAGGAAGTAAATTTCTTTTCTTTTACATTTTCGCATTACTTTTTATTTGCATGTGTGTTTTGAATTTGTTTGTTTTACTTGTTTTAAGTTTTCAATCAAAATGAGAGTAAGAATAAAACAAATGAAACAAGCATTTCTCATTTTCTATTACTCGGGATTATATCATCATGATTGGAGTGTGAATTGACTAGATAATTTCATAGCAACTTTAGCATGTACTTTTGCTCTTGTGATTAGTCGATATGCATTATCTTTGGAAGAGTAGTAACTAATGGTGACAAAATGGGGTGAGATTTTGAGCCATATTTGGTGACACATCCATATCGATCTCATTGCTTTTGATAATGTGTGACCTTCATGACATGTACATCTTGATTTTGCGTTGAATTTCTATTCGAGACCACATTTTTATCACATGCATTAACATGGAAATGATTAGGCATTCTTTGTTTTTCATAAGCTACATTGGCCAAATGACCTACCCTAATGACATGATTTTTCTCTTGATAAGCCCCTTTGAGCTTTAACCTTTCTTTTTGTATAAACCACATTTTATGCTTTTAAACTTAACCAAATGTCCTACCCAAGTCATAAAGCTAGTGGAACATTTGTGATTGTTGAGGTTGTGGATATACAAAATTCTTAGTGTGGGGGTGTATATATGTGAGGGTTGGTTATAATCTTGGGATGTTATTTTATGTCTTATCATTGAGATTCCCATGTTGATGTAGTTTATTTTAATTTTTACAAGGAAAAGAAAAGAAAAGAAAATTAAAAGAAAAAGAAAAAAAAATTATCAAGGAAGAATTGCATATGTGTTTAAAAGTTGTTTATGATTCATGCATCTTCCTAGAGTTGTAATGATTGCGTTATTTGAGAATGTTGAATATGAGGTTGAGGTTTCTTTGAAAGGTTCACTCTTGTGATTTCATTGAGATAAATTATATGAGTGATTCCTTCAGATTGATTTGTGCTTCATGTGGTTTGTGTGTGAGAGCTGAATAGGATTGTGAAAGATAAATGTTACATTTATTATAGCTGACGGTACCCAGTTGTTAATGAGTGTTACTTTTGTTTCACTAGCTTTGATGGCTTTTATGCTACTTGACCCAAATATACCTCACCTTACCCTTGCTCACATTACAACCTTTAAAAGTCCTTTGATTCATGATTTTGCATGTGAACATTAGTGGTGGAGAAATGAAATGATATGCAAAGTTGTGGATTGTAATGTTCATGAATGGTATTGAGTGTACCCATTGATATATTTTAATTAAACACATTTCCGAGTCTACCCTTAGATTGCTCAGTTTTTGAAGATATTGGATGTTGATTGATCATGAGTAAAAGCTTAGAATGTTGATTTCTTGCTATGATGTTTGAAAGTTATTCATCTTTGCTTATGGTTATATTGTCTTGGAAAAATATGGGAATTGAGTGAATGTTTTGGGTCAATGAGCTTAATTTGAATGTTTTGTCTAAGGACGGTCAAAAGCTAAGTGTGGGGGTATTTTGATAAGTGCTTAATTGTTGATATTTTTAATTATTTTCACTTAGCGATTATCGGTACAAAAATGATTAAGATACTCACTTTAATTCATATTTTATTTAGGTACAATTCGGAAGTAAAGAAATTAAAGTGAGTTAAAAGCATGAAATTTGAGACATTTTCCGAAGATCAATTCTCGCTTGCTTTCATGGAGTGGACAAAGAAAATCTAAAAGATGAAAATTGGAAGACAAAAAAGAAGAAAATTTCAAATGCAAGGAATTAAAAAAAATAGCAGCGTGAAAACGCTGCGTCTCAAAGCAAGGGAACGCACAAACAGCAAAGATGGCATGAAACGGCAGCGTGGAGGCATAAAATGCGCAGCACAAAGAAGACAGCACGCTACAGTCACGCGAAGAAGAAGAAACGCAGCGTTGAGGAGGAAGGATTAAAGGGTTTTAACAAGAGGAGTTTAAGGGTCTTGTCTGCGACAGTGACGCGAGAGAAGCTGAAGAAATAAAACGAGGAACAGGCGGCACTTGGAGAGAAGCAGTGGATGCAGGCGCAAGCTCGAGGAAGCGTCATCTGCGGCTTGGCTTGGAGACGTTGGAGAGCAAGCGCTGGCGTGGAGAAGAGTAGGTGAACAGTAGGAAATTTTGGCTAGGGATTAAATGGGAGCTAAAGCTATTTGTCAGAAAATACCTATGAAGGGCTGAACATCCCGACGCCGGTTCGGAGGTAAAGTCAACGCCGACGACCTGGGTTAAGTGGTTTCATTATTATTGTTGTTTCTTTCTCTTATTAGAAATTGTTTGTGTTATCCGATTTTTAACTGATTTGGGTTTTATGTATGGATAATCGGATTTTCGTTATTATTCGGTTATTTGTGTATGAAACTATTGGGTTTTGTGATTTGATAATTTTAATGCGTTCATTGAATTGCTAATTGCGAACCCATTGCTAGAATTTCAATTTAATCCGTAATTGTTATGTTGAAATTTATTTGTAGCGACTAATGATTCGTAATCATTAGGGATAACATGACCTAGGTTAAATGACCCGAGCTTATGTGGTTGTTGTCTTGATTAATCGGTTTTCCTAATTCGTAATGCTACTGCCTAATTAAATCTAGAGATCGTATCCTAGGTTATTAGGTGGTTAGGTTTAATCAACGATCTTATCTTGATTAAACAAAACCTAAGGGAAAACTCGGGTTAATTTTTAATCCACGATTAATAATTTCTAGGAGAGGTTAAAGAACAACAAATTAATAAAATCTGCTTAGTCAGGTTTTAGGCCGAGATTGAACCGAAGAACCGGGTCCCTACCAAATTTCCCACTTTTATCATTTTTGCATGTTTTCTTTAATTTGTTTTTATTAGTTAGTTTCATTTTCATTTTTGTTCTTTTAAAAATCCAAACTCCCCCTTTAGTGTAAACACCGATTAATTTCTTTTCATAAACTTTACACATACTCTCTGTGGGATCGACCTAGACTTGCCACTGCTACAGTAGTAGTCTAGTTATTTTAATTTTGACTAGCGAAACAACACGCGGTCAGCCTCCACGACAAGAGAGGAGTCAGATGCAAGTTCCGAGGAGGACAGAGACTGTGGGTCAGAGGGCTGCAATAGAAGTGGGCAGTTCTGATGTAGCTAAGAGAGTGAGCATTCCAGGGAGACCCAGGGGGTAGGCACCGGCTAGGGTGTTTGCGATGACTCGGGAGGATGCAGAGACCGCTCCGGATGTTGTGACTGGTATGGTTCGACTCTTTTATGATGATGTGATTGTCTTGATTGATCCAGGTTCTACTCATTCTTTTGTTTCTTCGAGTAGACTCGTGTGTGATAGAATTGTGAGCCTTTTGGATACTCCGCTGATGGTGAGTACTCCAATTGGCCAGTATATTATTGCTAGTCAAGTATTTAGAGATTGTGAGATTTGTATTGGTGGAGAACTCCTAGTGGTGGATTTGATGCCACTGAAGATAGGAGGATTGGATGTCATTTTGGGTATGGATACGTTAGAGAGGTACAATGCCCGTTTGGATTGTAAGCAGAAGACAGTGGAATTTGGGTTGGATAGCGGCAAGAGAGTGGTGTTTGTGGGGGATAGAAAAGCAAGGCCGCCCAGAATTGTTTCAGCATTGGCCGCAGAGAAGATGATGAGGAAAGGATGTGAGGCATTCTTGGCCTATGTGGTAGACACCAGGACAGATAGAGGGAAGCTGGAGGATATTCCAGTAGTCAGGGAATTCTCGGATGTCTTTCCCGAGGAATTACCAGGACTACCGTCAGCTAGGAAAATTGAGTTTCCCATTGAGCTCTTTTCAGGTACGACGTCGATTTCAATTCCGCCTTACCGGATGGCTCCAGTGGAATTGAAAGATCTTAAGGAGCAGTTGGAAGAGTTGTTAGAGAAGGGGTATATTCGACCGAGCTCTTCACCTTGGGAGATCCAATTCTTTTTGTAAAGAAGAAAGATGGATCGTTGAGGATGTGTGTAAACTATCGGAAGTTGAATCAGGTCACGGTGAAGAACCGATATCCGCTTCCTCGCATTGATGATCTGTTTGATCAATTGCAAGGGGTGAAAGTCTTCTCTAAGATAGACTTGAGATCGGGTTACCATCAGTTGAAGATTAAAGAGTCGGATGTGTCAAAGTCTGCTTTCAGGACTCGGTATGGACATTTTGAGTTTTTGGTTATGCCCTTTGGATTGACGAATGCGCCTGCAGCGTTTATGGATTTGATGAATCGAGTTTTTAAGCCATTCTTGGACCAATTTATCATTGTCTTTATTGATAATATATTGGTTTATTCCAAGAGTGATGAGAAGCATGAGGAGCATTTGAGGATTGCTTTGGAGACTTTGAGGAGAAATGAATTATACGCCAAATTTGATAAATGCTAATTCTGGCTAAGAGAAGTTTCATTTCTTGGACATGTGATCTTAGAGCAAGGAGTTCATGTGGATCCAAAGAAGACAGAAGTTGTGGTGAATTGGGAAGCACTGAAGAATGTAGCAGAGGTGAGGAGTTTTCTGGGTTTGGCAGGCTATTATCGGAGATTTGTGGAGGGCTTTTCTATGATAGCCGCTCCGATGATGAAGTTATTAAGGAAAAATCAGAAGTTTGTCTAGAGTGATGAGTATCAGAGGAGCTCAAGCATAGATTGACTAGTGCTCCGATTTTGATTTTGCCATTGGGAGATGAAGGTTATACTGTGTATAGTGATGCTTCAAGGAAGGGCCTCGGTTGTATTTTGATGCAGGGAGATAGGGTAATTGCTTATGCTTCGAGGCAGTTGAAGCCTTATGAGTTGAACTATCCGACGCATGATTTGGAGTTGGCAGCTGTGATCTTTGCTTTGAAGATTTGGAGGCATTATCTGTATGGAGTTCAGACGAGGATCTTTACCGATCATAAGAGCCTTAAGTATTTGCTGAGTCAAAAGGAATTGAATTTGAGACAGCAACGGTGGATCGAGTTGCTTAAGGATTATGATTTGCTGATTGAGTATCATTCGGACAAGGCCAATGTAGTGGCGGATGTCTTGAGTAGGAAGTCTTCGATTGCTTATGTTCGGTCGATTTATCTTCCTTTATTGGAAGAGATGGCCAAGCTTAAGATAAGCTTGAAGCAGGAGGAGCCGGAGTGTCTTCTAGTTAACTTTGAGTGAGACCGATACTCGGGAAGAAAGTTAGGGAATTGCGAGTTCAAGATGCGAGTTGAAAGCGGACTCAGGATGAAATTGAGAATCGTAAGATTTCTGAAGTGATAGTGAGAGATGATGGGCTTATGACTGTGGGGAACAGATTGTGTATTCTAGATGTGCAGGAGGTTAAGGATGAGATTATGGATGAGGCACACAATGTGCCTTATGCCATGCATCCAGGTAGTACCAGGATGTACAGGGATTTGAGAGAGCATTTCTGGTGAAAAGGCATGAAGAGAGATGTAGCAAAGTTTGTCAGTAAGTGTCTAGTGTGTCAGCAAGTCAAAGCTGAACACCAGGCACCTTCGGGCAAGTTGAGGCCATTGTCCATCCCGGAATGGAAGTGGCAAAGGGTGACTGGATTTTTTGATAGGTTTGCCTAAGACCAGTAGGAAGCACGATGCTATTTGGGTTATGTGGATCGATTGATGAAGTCACTCACTTTGACAATTAAATGGTGATTCTTTGCATGTGCTGGCAAAGAAGTACATCGATGAGATAGTGAGATTGCATGGGATTCTGGATTCGATTTTGTCTGATAGGGATCCTCGGTTTACTTCGAGATTTTAGGAAAGTTTGCAGGAAGCTTTGGGTACGAAGCTGAATTTTAGTACGGCTTTTCATCCTCAGACGGATGGTCAATCTGAGAGGACCATTCGGACTCTTGAGGGAATGCTTAGGGCTTGTGTGATGGATTTCAGAGGAGCTTGGGATGAGCATTTGGCATTGGTCGAATTTGCTTATAACAATTCGTACCATTCGAGCATTCAGATGACTCCATATGAGGCTTTGTATGGGAGGAGATGTAGAACTTCGATCTGTTGGGATGAAGAAGGAGAGAGAAAACTGGTCGGACCAGAATTGATTCAGACGACAGTTGATAAAGTCAATTTGGTTAAGCAGCGTCTTAAGGCAGCACAGGATAGGATGAAGAGCTACATTGATGCACACCGAAAGGAGATAGAGTTTGAGGTCGGTGAGAAAGTGTTTCTTAAGACATCTCCTTGGAAAGGAGTGATGAGATTTGACAAGCAGGGTAAGTTGAGTCTGAGGTATGTGGGTCCTTATGAGATCCTTGAGAGGATTGGACAACTCACCTATAGGTTGGCATTACCTCTGGAATTGTCGCAAATTCATGATGTCTTCCATGTGTCCATGTTGAGGAGGTATAGATCGGATCCTTCTCATATCATTCAGACCAGCGAGGTTTAGCTGAGGGATGATCTGAGTTATGAGGAGCAACCAGTGGAGATTTTAGATACCAAGGAAAAAGTCCTCAGGAACAAGACAGTTCAGCTAGTCAAAGTCCTGTGGAGGAATCATTCGGTAGAGGAGGCTACATGGGAGCCCTTGGAAGCTATGAAGGAGAAGTATCCGTATCTCTTTGATGATTCAAGTAATAATTTCGAGGACGAAATTTCTTTTAAGAGGGGGAGAAATGTTGGATCCCGAATTTTTTTTATGATGTTATTAAGCATGAATTGTGATTATTGTGAGTTTATGCCTTAGTTTGATTAATTTTGGAGTATTAGTGGATAATTGAGGTGTATTTGCGTTTAATGTGGTTGAAATGAGAATTAAAGGGTAAGAGTGTATGAGGGCATTTTGGGAAGTTTACTTAGGTGGAAGAGCTTAAGGCTTTGCAAGGAGGGGTGTTTTGGGCTTTTCCTACCCCTTTAGACTTAAGAGAAATAGTATTAGAAAGAAAGAAAGAAATAGAAGGAGAGAAAAGAAAAAGAGAAGAAGAAGAAGAAGAAGAGTCGTGGGAGAGGGAGAAGAGAAGAAAAGAAAGTTTGTGATTCTAAGAGATTTCCGACAGTTTCGAACCATTTTCTGGTAAGTTTAGCTTCCTTCAAACTTATTATGGTTAGATTTAAACCTAGAGAATGTTGAATGTAGCAGAATCGAAGGATTAGGGTTTTTAGGGCAAAAATGGTTAGATTTCTTGGGTTGATGTGTTTATGACTGATTTTGAGTTGCTGTTGGGTTAGAAATGTAGTATAAGATATGATCTAAGGCTTAGGTGTGTTGCATTTAAGTTTGGGAAAGAATTGAAAATTGAAAATACTGGAAATCGAGTTTCGGAGTCGAGCTCCAGACCCGCACGTCGCGACGTGCGTATGAACACGCTGCGACGCGGAGTTCGTCGCGACGTATAATAATTAAATTCATCACGACGAGCGGGGAAACGTTTTTCGCGACGTGCGAAGGAGGCACGCCGCGATGTGCAAGAGGGGCGACGTCGCGACATGTGAAGAGGTGTTCTCCACGGCGCACGCTTGCGTGCACGCCGCCGCAAACCCTTGTGGTCAGCAAAGATGATTTTTGATATTTTTGGGCATATCTTTTGGTGTAGATGTCCAAATGAGGTGATTTTGGATGCGTTGTGATCTAGGAATAAAGGGCTACAAGTTGCATGAAGAAGGGAAGTTCGGAATTAGCCTGTAAGGGTTCAGAATTTTAGGTGGAAGTCGAGTGGAGACTTTTAGTACTTTGCCTTATGGATTTTCAAGCTTTTGAATACTTTCCTTGAAATGTTAATTGAATGAAAACTTGGTTGCTTATAGGGAACTAAGCCGATTTGGCCCAATCGCAAGAGGAAGGACACCAATGAGTCGGATACTCGAGTGATATTAGGTGGGTAATACATTTATGGTTATTGTGTGTATGGGCAAATTGCCTTATGTATGGTTGCTTACATTATGTGATATTGCTTGTGTTGAATGATATGAGAAATATTGAACATGCATTATGATTATGATTATGCATGGCCTTGATAGGCCTTATGGCATTTTGTGAGAATGGAAAGAATGAAATTTTGAAAGCTTTGAAAAATGCTTTGAACATGGAACGAATGGTTATGTGTATTGTTTGGGTGAGAGAGTTACGAATGGAGTCACGTGCACGTTGACATAAAGCCTTCTCCCGGCTGTCCGCTTTAGGCAACGAGATCCTTGAGAAATCGGACTCGGATAGTTTACGGTATAAACTTCGGTTTATTCGGATCGTTTTACGGAGC
Organism: Erythroxylum novogranatense; assembly: GCA_029891385.1. Lineage (NCBI taxonomy): Eukaryota > Viridiplantae > Streptophyta > Magnoliopsida > Malpighiales > Erythroxylaceae > Erythroxylum > Erythroxylum novogranatense. The sequence goes on along the minus strand of CM057225.1, from coordinate 59,998,374 downwards.
TCTCGAACCATTTGTGTGCATTCATGATTGATTTGACAGAAATGATGCATAATGATTGTTATGTTGAGAAACAGAAATTGCATGACCTATGTTTATATGAATGTGAATCAATTGATGAATCTTGACTTGTTATAGATATATGCATATTGCTTGATTGTGTGGCTCGTTGCCAATGGCTATAAACGTATATGCCACTGAGCTTCGCAACTCACCCCATTACTCTCCCCTCCTCAGGTGCAGATCGAGACGATAGTTGACCTTGCGAGGCATCGGAAACTTCCAGCTAATTAGGAGCCTTGTATTAAGTTAGTATTTTGGTTAGCCCTCCAAGCATATTATCATGGAGCATACTCATGTATTTTTTATTCAAACTATATTATGTAATGTGTAATTGCAAGAATACTTGTTTAATTTCTTAACTTGATGGCTTATGTGGCGAGATGATTAATGCATAGTTAGAATGTATCGTGAGCGATTGATGGTATGCGAATGTTTGTGTGTGAATCGAATTTATGGATTTATATGGATGTTGAGATCGGGTCTGACGTTTTGAGACGCCCGTTGCCGGCACGACCTGAGGGGCCACCTCAGGAATCAAGGATCCGGGGCCCGGGCCCAACAACAGGCATCAAAGAGATCATAACAGATAATGTCCCAACAATTATGATAAAAGCTCCAGGTATCCATCGATTCCGGCGACTAGTAGGCGATAAACTCATGATCGCTTGCTTAACCTCCTCCATCAGAACCGGTTGCATCAACAAAACATTGTCCACTTCCTCAACAAGCCTCGGTATATGGCTTAGCTGACCTAGATGTGGCTTCCTTCTCATCCTCTACTACCTCCGTTGATAAGAGGGATTGAAAATATCTGACCGCTGCAAGTTCAATGTGAGTCGATGCATTAACGGTGCCCATTACTATCTCGAATCTTGTGTATCCCCAATCGTGTTCGTCTCTCTGCCAAAAAGGCGTGAAAATATGCAGTGTTAGCATCACCCTCCTTAAGCCATTTCAGTCTCAACTTTTGAAGCATAAAATCCTCATGTTCTTTAAGCCGTAGTAACAATTTAGCTTTGGATTTGTTCAACCTGAGTAGAACCTCAGTGGTCCCAGATTCTTCAAACTCCCGTTCCAGTTGCATTACAGCTAACTCCGCCGTTTTCAGATTAAGGAAGACATCCCCAAACTTCTCCTTATTCCAGAGGTGCAAACAGGATTTGAGGCGGCGAAGCTTGAGAGAAAACCGTAACATGCCATGACAGGCAATTGGCTGAGCCCAATTCGATTGGACCAAGGTGAGGAAATCATCGCGAGGTAGCCACATCCGCTAGAAACGAAAGAGGCGTGGGCGTGAAACTTGTTCCGTGTCAAATTTGCATAACATCGGGCTATGATCTGACCCCGTTCGATTTAAATTCTGAGTTCTAGAAATCGGAAATAGATCGATCCACTATGTAGTGACCAATGTCGGAAATAGATCGGTCCACTTAAGTTATGTTTGTGGCTCCTATAATAATAAAATTTTATTTTATTTTAAGTAATTAATTAGAAAATTATTTTGTTATTAATTAAAAATATATTATAATTGGTCAATTAATATTATATATATTATTTAATAAAAATGAAAAATAAAGCACTAATTCTATTTAATTATTTAGAGAATAAATTAATTATATTTTAATAAATCAATAATTAATTATTTATTTATTTAATAACAAATATTATAAAATTATATAGGTATTAATTGCCCATAAAAACAAAATAACATGCACAACATGGTAGTAGTCATACGTGAATATTAGAACACAAGCGTGACTACTTACTATATATATACATCAACTAATTAATAATGCATTAATCATCATTAATTATAATTGAATGAGATTAACAGTTAATGGTTATTGCATTATTAATTAGTTGATGTGTATATATAGGTAAGTAGTCACGCTTATAACTTAATATTCACAGACGTGACCACCATGCTATACATGTTATTTTCTTTTATGGGCAAATAACACTTATATAATTTTATAACATTTGTTATTAAATAACTACTTAATTAAGTATTGATTTATTAAAATATAATTAATTTATTCTTTAATTAATTAAATAAAATTAATGCTTATATTTTCATTTTATCAAATATAATATATATATAATTAATTGACTAATTATAATATATTATTAATTAATAAAAAATAACTAATTGATTAATTATTTAAAATTGGATTTTTATTATAGTAGTCAAGGCATTACTTATGTATATTATTGATAAATAAAATAATTAATTGGTTATTTAATTAAAATAAAATAAACTTTTACTATTATAGAGCCACATACATGACTTAAATGTCACAACTTTGAAAAGATATATTTTTAAATCCTTAATTAAACAAAAAATTAAAATATAATTCATAATAATCAACATATAATTGAATAATTGATTAGTTGAAATCTTATTAATTAATTAATTAATTAATGGTTATTAACATGTAGATATTACTTATGCTATTATTAATGTGTTAGAAGCAATTTCCTATTTTTGATTACATATTCTTAAAATAGCTTTAAATAATTTAATTATAACTATTTAGTAAAATAAAAATAATTTCATATAATTAAAATATTATCAATTGTTAAAATATAATTAATTAATTGATTTATGACAATATGATGCTTGATTAATAATGGTAATTAGAATATAATAAATTAATTGGTTTTTAAATTACACTTTATTTAAAATTAATTATTAGTCATTAACTGCTAATCTTATTCAGTTATAATTAATAACGATTAATGCATTATTAATTAGTTGATGTATATATGTAGGTAAGTAGTAATGCCTATGACTTAATATTCACAGATGTGACTACTATGCTTTGCATTTTATTTTCTTTTTATGGGCAATTAATACTTATATAATTTTATAACATTTGTTATTAATTAATTGGTTAATTAAGTATTGATTTATTAAAATATAATTAATTTACACTTTAATTAATTAAATAGAATTAGTGCTTATATTTTCATTTTATCAAATATAATATATATAAAATTAATTGATTTATTATAATATATTATTAATTAATAACAAAATATATATTTGACTAATTACTTAAAATAAATAAAATGTATTATTATAGGAGTCCCAAGTGTAACTTACATATATTATTAATTAATAAAATAATTCATTGATTACTTAATTAAAATAAAATAAACTTTTATTATTATAGGAGTAAAAACGTGAATTAAGTGTCATGCCGTTGAAAAATCTAATTTTAGTTCCTTAATTAAATAATAATAAAAATAATTCATAATAATCAATATATAATTAAATAATTAATTTATTGAAATCTTATTAATTAATTAATTATTGATTATTAACACGTAGTTATTACTTTTGTTATTATTAATGCGTCTCAAATATTTTTCCTTTTTAATTACATATTCTTAAAATATCGTTAATGAATTTAATTACACTTATTTACTAAATTAAAATATAATTTCATATAATTGAAATATTATTAGTTAGTTAACATATAATTAATTAATTAATTTATGAAAATGTGATACTTGATTAATAATGTTATTAGAATATAATACATCAAATGATTTATTAAACTATACTTTGTTCATCAATTAATTATTAATTATTAACTGTTAATCTTATTCAGTTATAACTAATAATGATTATTAATTAGTTGATGTATATATAGGTAAATAATTACGCTGTGACTTAATATTTACAAGCATGACCGCCATGTTGTGCATGTTATTTTCTTTTCATGGGCAATTAATACCTATATAATTTTATAACATTTGTTAATAAATAAATAAATAATGAAGTGTTGATTTATTAAATTATAATTAATTTATTCTTTAATTAATTAAATACAATTAGTGCTTATTTTTCATTTTATTAAATATAATATATAAAATTAATTGACTAATTATAATATATTATTAATTAATAACAAAATAATTAATTGATTAATTACTTGAAATAAATTGAAAATTTATTATTATATGAGTCATAAGTGTGACTTAAGTATATTATTAATTAATAAAATAAATAATTTATTATTTAATTAAAATAAAATAAATTTTATTATTATAGAAGTCACAAACGTGACTTAAGTGTCATGCCTATGAAAAATCTATTTTAATTTTTAATTAAATTAAATTAAATTAAATATAATTCATTATAATCATATAATTAAATAATTAATTTATTTAAATCTTATTAATTAATTAATCATTGATTGTTAACAAGTAGTTATTATCTATGTTATTATTAATGTGTCTGAAATATTTTCCTTTTTAATTACAATTATTTAGTAAATTAAAATATAATTTCATATAATTAAAATATTATTATTTAGTTAAAATATAATTAATTAATTAATTAATTAATGAAAATGTGATACTTGATTAATAATGATTATTAGAATATAATAAAATAAATGATTTATTAAACTATAATTTATTTATAAATTAATTATTAATTATTAGTCGTTAATCTTATTCAGCTATAGTTAATAATGATTAATGCATTATTAATTAGTTGATGTATATATAGGTAAGTAGTTAAATCTGTGACTTAATATTCACAGATGTTACTCTCATCTTGTGCATGTTATTTTCTTTTGTGGGTAATTAACACCTATATTATTTTATAACATTTTTAAGTATTGGTTTATTAAAATATAATTAATTTATTCCTTAATTAATTAAATAAATTTGCTCTTATATTTTCATTTTAGTAAATATAATATATATAAAATTAAGTGTCTAATTATAATATATTATTAATGAATAACAAAATAACTAATTGACTAATTACTAAAAATAAAATGAAAATTTATTATTATAGGGTCAGGCATGACTTACGTATATTATTGATTAATAAAATAATTAATTTGTTATATAATTAAAATAAAATAAACTTTTACTATTATTGGACTCATAGTCATGACTTAAATGTCATGCCTGTGAAAAGATCTTTGTTAATTTCTTAATTATATAAAATAATTTAAAATGTAATTCATAATAATCAATATATAATTAAATAATTGATTTGTTGAAATCTTATTAATTAATTAATTATTAATTATTAACATGTAATTATTACTTATGTTATTATTAATGCATCTAAAATATTTGACCCTTTTTAATTACACATTCTTAAAATATCTTTAATTAATTCAATTATAAATATTTAGTAAATCAAAATATAATTTCATGTAATTATGAGTTAGTTAAAATATAATTAATTAATTGATTTACGAAAATGTGATACTTGATTAATAATGGTAATTAAAATATAGTAAATTCAATGATTTATTAAATTATAATTTATTTTAAATTAATTATTAATCAATAATCATTAATCTTATTCAATTATAATTAACAATGATTCTTGCATTATTAATTAGTTGATGTATATATATAGGTAAGTAGTCATACCTGTGACTTTAACACGACCTGCCTTTTAGACCATATTGACATTAGGAAGTGCGTAGGCTTAATGCCACCAAAATCTGTAGTAAGCCAAACTTTTTTATATTATGCTGAAAATCTGATGTTGAACCCCGAACTTTTCTCAGGTTTGTGAATTGTAATTTGACATTTAACGAGGACATTGAGGTGACTTAGTCATGTGTAAAGGAAGAGAAATTTATGATTTTGAATGGTTATGTTTTAAGGTTTTGGGTGAACAATGCTAGTTGGACAAATTAAGATGATATTTTGAGGTTAATACATGAAATTGATGTGAGGTTCTGGGTAAATTTTGTGTGGTATTGTGAAATTTATTAGAAAAGTTAAAGTGAATGAGTTGATTGAAATGGAGTTAAAGAGTATGAAACAAATAGTAAAAGAGTGAGAATTTGAAGAATTGAGAAAGTTTGACTTTTGGTCATAGAGAGTTGACTTTTTGATTTAAGCAGATTTTGAGAAAATGATCTTAAGGCAAATTGTAGCTTTTGTTGAGAGCTCTTTGTAGCCATGAAGTATGATATGTTTCGATATCGGGAGTGGAAGTTATGATCAGTCAAAGTTGCGGACATTTGACTTTGCTTTTGTAAATGTTCTTAGTGTAGAATTGTATATGCGGTGCTTTGAGACAAGTTAAGTATTTGTGAAACTGTTCATAAGTGTACATTTAGGTGTGTAATGTGATTTGAGGCAAATTATAGATAGATATGTTTTGAATTAAGTTCAGTGATCTATATGAAAGATATAGAAGATTATCCTAGTTTGTCAATGATGTAGAATATGTTATCTCTGCTTACGAAATTTGGGAGAAATGAAATGTTGTAAGTTTGGATGAAATATAGGATGACTAGACAGAAGTTTCGATTGACGAATTGACCTAATTAGAGGTTGCTATTGCTTTTGAATTCCTCGTGAACATTTTTGATTATATTCTGATCTTTTCATTGTTATAAGTATGCCCTTTTGGACCTTGGCATGTACAGATAGAAATTTCATAAATTTTGTTACTGTTAGGGTGACCAACCCTTTTTCAGTCTTTTGCTTCTAATTTTTTCGACAGACATCCGATTAATCTGATTTTGGAAGCGTTGGATTCCTAAGACAATTACCTACCTCATGATGGGAAATTATGATTGTTCAGAGATTGTTTGAGTCGAAGTGAGTTAGATATTTTCTGAGCATGGTTTAGTATTGTGATGATATCTTGATCGGTAGAGACCCAATCAAGTTGATTGCTATTTCTAAATAAGTTAGAGGCATGGGACTGCAAATTATTTGAAGGAATCGGAATTTAATTTAGTTCCGAAGATTTTGAATTTATGAAATTGAGGTATTAAGGTTATAAGAATATATATGGGTAATTTGGGCATGGTACTTAAGTCTAAGAGTTGTGAGACTTATGTGGGAGGGCAAAATAGACTTTCCCCACTCATTAAGAGAATAAATAAAAGAAGGAAATAATAAATTAGAAATTAGAAAAAAGAAGATTAGAAATGAGAAGAGAAGAAGAGGAAGTCGTGGAGGAGGAAGAAGAGAAGAAGAGGGAGAAAGCTAGGGTTCGACGATTTTGAAGAAATCGAAGCTAAACAAGAAATCAAGGAAGGCAAGAGGATCAAGGAGAGGCTTCTTTTAAACATGTATCCAAGCAAGGAAATTCCAGGGGGGTTTCATGTTTATAATTTAGTAATGAGCCTCTAAAGTGTTATCCCAAATCAAGAATGATTTCAACAACTTCATAAATATTGTTTTGTTTCTTGTGAATGAATTGCAAAATAAAGATGAGAATGCATTGAAACATTTATGTCATGTCATTGAAACATTTATGTCATGCCTTGTGAAATTCATGGCATTTTGTATATTCGGAAAAGAAGGAAATGAGCACGAAAAGCATTGATGAAATGATTATGAGCATGATTTTGTGCTTTTGTTTGGGCGAGAGTGGAACCATTTCGTTCGTCACGTGCACGTTGACAAAAGCCTTCTCTCGGCTGCCCGCTTGTGGCATATGAGCTCCGAATGGACTCATTTTGTTCAGGGTGTAAACTTCGGTTTCTCCCTTTTGCTTCCATGGAACCCTCGAGCCGTTTGTTTGTGCATTGCATCTATGAATTGTCAAGTATGTGCATAAATTGAGCATTTTGTATTGAAGATTGAATGATCATATTGTGTTGATGTGATAACATTTTTCCCTATGAAATTACACTTTTCAACTACGAGTTTGAACTCAAAATTTCATATTTGACTGAGAATTTGGGAGCAAAGCGTTTTATGAACTTATTATGATATTTGTATAACAAATGAACTTTTTCAACATTTTTGCTTATTCTTTGTTATAAACCTGTTACCCACGAGCTATAAGCTCACCCCCTTTCATCCCCATCTCCAGGTATTTGAGCGGGAGATCGGATGAAAGATTGTCAAGACCGTTTGTTCGATTGTGTATAGCATGTATACTATGATGAAATTGATTTATGGATTTGTATATAAAATGGAAAGTGAATTACGGTTGTGTAATGAATTATGTACATGTATATTGAATTTATGTATTTTGGATACTAGATAGTATGATTTAGATTCCGGACGGGGTTCGATGATTCTGATTATTGTTTGGGTATGATAGAAGTGTGTTTTGAATACTTTGCAGGTATGGGTTAGTTGTAATGCAACCGTTATGCTGCCAGTTTTTGTTTGATAAAAGAAAGATAAGAGTGAGATTATGATTTTGTTAATAAGCACGAGAAATAGCATGATTCTGAGAAATTTTATGATTTGAGTTCTTGTTTGTATAAGATTGAATAAAGCGAATACGAAAGAAAAGAAAAGACAAATTTTATACGGGTTTCAGATTTGGTTTAGTCTTAAGGTATCCAACGCACATCTTTCTAACATACGAGTCACGGATGTTGGGAAAAATTGGTTTGGTTCGTTCGAATCGTTTATGTTTACGCTCCTTCGATTCGATTTACTTTTGATTCCTTCGCTTTTGATATGATTGGATTTCATAGATTTCGTTTCCGTTTCCTTTCGTTTTTGACCCGATGTGATTAGTTGACTTTCATTCAGTTTGACTTTTGCCTTATGTTTTGTTTCAGATTCTGTTAATTTCAGTTGTCGATCGGAAATTTGTTATTCGTTCGCCTTCGAATTCAAATTCTCCAATTTGAATCAGTTTTGATTTCGGTGACTTCCGTTCGTTTTCCGGTTGGGATCCGCAGTTGTGGTATCAGAGCCCAGTAATATGATCTTACTTGGGCGTATGTGTATGAGTAAGAAATGGATAAGAGTTTGTGAGGATAAGATTAATCTTGTGAGGATGTGTGCATGATGTGTTTGTCTCTGTCATGAATTATTTTGACGAATCTAAATGATTGTTTGATGGAGGTGATGAGTTATATGATTGAATTAGTGAGGATGTGATATTGATGTGAATAAGTTTTCATGAATTATTCGAGGAATTAAAGTGACTGTTTGATTTAAGTGTTAAGAGGATGATTGATTTTAAGATTGTGTGTATGGAAATTAAGATTAGAAATTCATGATGAATTTGGATGATTTGACTTCGAAAATATATATATGAGATGTAATAGCGGAATACTTGAAAGATGAGATTAATAATAGAGATATGTATGTATAGAAGTTTACAAGGTTGATCTTGAATGATGATTGGTCCATCTTAAGGTTATTAAGAAGTGGACTATTGACTTGTGTAAATAGATTACGAAAGATTGATTTGTGGATATAGTGATGTTAGCATGGTGTTGGTGGTATTAGATACAAGAAGTGAAAGATTGTGAATAAATTGAGATATATGTATGATGAGGAATTAGATAAGAAGGTAAGTGACTACGATTGTTGGAAGAAATTATTTGAGAGAATAAGTTACTTGATGATTACTCATGTAGGAATTTCGAGGATGAAATTCTTGTAAGAGGAGGAGAAATATTGGACCCCGAACTTTTCTCAGGTTTGTGAATTGTAATTTGGCATTTAACGATGACATTGAGGTGACTTAGTCATGTGTAAAGGAAGAGAAATTTATGAATTTGAATGGTTATGTTTTAAGGTTTTGGGTGAACAATGCTAGTTGGACAAATTAAGATGATATTTTGAGGTTAATACATGAAATTGATTTGAGGTTCTGAGTAAATTTTGTGTGGTATTGTGAAATTTATTAGAAAAGTTAAAGTGAATGAGTTGATTGAAATGGAGTTGAAGAGTATGAAACAAATAGTAAAAGAGTGAGAATTTGAAGAATTGAAAAAGTTTGACTTTTGATCATAGAGAGTTCACTTTTTGATTTAAGCAGATTTTGAGAAAATAATCTGAAGGCAAATTGTGGCTTTTGTTGAGAGCTCTTTGTAGCCATAAAGTATGATATGTTTCGATATCGGGAGTGGAAGTTATGATCAGTCAAAGTTGCGGACATTTGACTTTACTTTTGTAAATGTTCTTAGTGTAGAATTGTATATGCGGTGCTTTGAGACAAGTTAAGTATTTGTGAAACTGTTCATAAGTGTACATTTAGGTATGTAATGTGATTTGAGGCAAACTATAGATAGATATGTTTTGAATTAAGTTCAGTGATCTATATGAAAGATATAGAAGATTATCCTAGTTTGTCAATGATGTAGAATATGTTATCTCTGGTTATGAAATTTGGGAGATATGAAATGTTGTAAGTTTGGATGAAGTATAGGATGAGACATTTCTAAACAGAAATTTCGATTGACGAATTGACCTAATTAGAGGTTGCTATTGCTTTTGAATTCCTCGTGAATGTTTTTGATTATATTCTGATCTTTTCATTGTTATAAGTATGCCCTTTGGGACCTTGGCATGTACAGATAGAAATTTCAGAAATTTTGTGTTGGGACCCGATCTGGGAACCGGATCCCACCCAACTACTTATACAGATTCCCTCCTACGTACGCATGATTCCGTATAAACTCTTCTTGCTTTGATACCATCTATGTTGAATCCCGTTACCGGAACCCAACTACTTACGCAGAACGAAAAACGAAACAAACAGAAACGAAGGGAAGCGGAAATTTCGGATCGAAAACAAAATGCGGAAGCGCACAAATCCGAAAGTAGCGAAGCGGAAGCAAATGCAAGCGGAAGCAAATACTAATCGAATCAAACAAACAGATTGCAAAGCGAAACGAAATCAAAGCGCATACATCCGACATCCGAAACAATAATCAAAGAAAACTTATCGAATGAACATAATCGCGTTGAGAATTCCTAAGACGTTCCAAAATCTGATATAATTTTTTTTTCTTTCTTATTCTCATTTCTTACATCAATCACATCCATATAATTTCCCATAGGAAAATTCATTCTTAAACCCGAAACTCAACAATCATACAAATTCTTATTTATCCATACAAATCTCAAATTCTATTTTTTTCCCAATTTTTATCGAAATTTCGGCAGCATAACGGCTGCCTTTTTCCTAACCCAAACCTGCAAGGGTAAAGAAATACACTTCTAAAAACTCAAACAATCATACACACATCAAAATCAACCGGACCCTCCGTCCGGGATCTCAGCAGATAAACACAAACCTATTTCTAAACTGCTTCAAATTGTAACTCAATACACTAGTCTCATCAATCAAACTCATTCCCATAATCAAACACAAATATATATTCCAAACATCATACACAATTTCATATACAAATTCCAAATATTCAAAATCTAACATATTCAAATGTCGAAACTGACGTCTTCACATTCTTTCATCCGATCTCCTGCTCGAAACACGGAGATAGGGATGAAAGAGGAGTGAGCTCAAAGCTCGTGGATAACACATTTATAAATCGATAAATAAGCGAAATCATTTTCACAAGCTTTTTGCCAAAAGGGCTAATTTTTCAAACAATTTCCTCAAACACTTTTCATATTTTCAAACTTTTCAACTTTCAAATATTTCTCTCAAACTCTTTCCAATTTTCCCAAACTTCTCATAAAATCTCATTTTCTCATTTTCAAAATTTCTAATTCTTCATAAATATGAATGCAACATAATTTCAATTTTCATTTCTCACTTTATAAACAAGAATGCGAACACGAAACAAAGCAAAACACATACCATATCGTAATGGTGCAGCTAGTCCAACAGAGCGTCTTGCATATCCGATAAGCGGTCTGTCTGATCGTGGAACGAAACGTACTACACTTTCCGCATTGCGGTCCAGTGTAGCCGTGAAGGAGTCCGAAATCGGACTCCGTACACTAGCGAGCAACGACTGGAGAAGGCTATACACATAGAGGCAATGACCCACCAAAGGACCTACCAAACCCACATAACACATATCAAAACGGAAATTCAAATTGCGAAGGCACTTTCCAAATTTTGATTTTCATATATTCACATAATACATACAATTAAATCACTCAATCAATCAATCAATAACTTCAAAGACTTTACATAATTTAGCAATGCATACATAACAAAATGAACTTTCGAAATTTCTATTTTCTTTTCAAACATAATTCACTTGTAATAATTTTCGAAATCCTTTGAAATCACAATTTCAAACATTAACCAACCTTTCTTTTCAAACACTTACTAAAACAATAATGTATCAAAAATCCAAAATTTTGCTTTCTTTAATTTTTGAAAATTTCTTTCTTTAATTTTTCAAAAATTGCATATTGCTCACAAATCAAAATATAAATATGCTACCCACCTCGAAATATTTCCGGAAACTTGATTTCAAGCTCCAATTGATCCTTGCTTTTCTCTCTCTTCCAAATTACCAAAACCTAAACCATAATCATCCAAATTTCACATCAGAAAATACTTAATTTTCACAATCAACTTAGGAATTCACCAATTCCATTTACATTCAAGCTATTTCAATCTCCAATTTTAAAAATCCTCAATTTTCAAAATTGGCCTAAACCAAGACACTCGAATTCAATCTCATAAAACATAATTTCTTCAAAATTAATCTCACAATTCCTCAATTCACATTAATTCCAAACTATTTAAATCCTCAATTTCAAAAATCCCCAAATCTTAAAATTAGCCTAAACCAATTTATCCCAATTCAATATCATAAAATACAAATTCTTCGAAATTGATTTCATATATCATCAATTCATCATATTTCCTATAATTCTACACCAAAATATCTCAAAATTCTCAATCATAAAATTAAGCCTAAACCTTAATCAATTTTTCATCCAAAATTAAACCCAACCTAAAACATATATATCAAAATTAATTCCACAATCCATAAACCCATCTCATATGTCATAATTCTAAACCGAAAATTAATCAAAATCTCAAAGTAGAAAAATTTCTCTTACCTCTTTCTCATCCAAATTCGAATTTTTTTGGCTTGGAAGGAAGCTCTTATGCCCCTCTACCTTTTTCCTCTTGAAATCTTCTCAAAAATCCCTAAGAAACAAGTAGAAAAATTGAAACAAAGCTTTCTCTCTCTTCTTTTCTCCATCACCCGAAACTCTCTCTTCTTATTTCTTCTTCTTTCTTCTAACATTTTCCAGACTTCTCCAGCCACTTCCGTGGCTTTTAATAGCCAAAAACGACAACTCATCAAGTGTTTCATTAAATGATGGTCAAATGACCATTTTGCCCCTCCATTATTACTTTATGTCATGCTCATTTGCGGGTTGATTCGCACTATCAATCTGAAGGAGTTTGTCAAAACTTCCTTCTCGAGAAATGTTCCTCTCAATCATACGAATCCAACGCCACCGACCGCGCTCAATTCCGAGCACTACATCAAAAGTTATGCTCAAAACAGTTCGGATATATCAATATTCTAACACATTTTTCATGTACGATTATTTCCGTCCAAAATTTCACATTCTTAATCCCAGAATTGAAACTCAATGTCTTCATAACAATTGTAGCCTTATGTCTCTAGTTTAATTCAAAACAAGAATCTCCTCATTTCGATTCCCAGATCAAAAGTTATACTCAAATTACTCACAGGTGTTCCCAATCCAAAAATTACACCCTAATCCGAACTTAAATTCAAACATTAAAAGTCCTAAGGGCAAAATTGACATTTCATGTCTTCATATGATTTGTAGCCCCTTGTCTTATCTTTATTTCGCCTCAAGAATCGCTTCAATCGGATCTCTACAGATCCCGAATTTCACAAAACACTGAATCATGCTCGGAAAATTTCCCGACTCACTTTGATTAAATTAATCACCATTAATTTAATCTCAAAAGTTCACAAATTTCTTATAAAATGAAATTCAATGTCTTAGGAATCCAACGCAAAAAGAATCAACTCAATCGGATGTCGAACGGAAAAGATATGAACAAAACGGTAAACAAATGTCGGATTGGAGAAAGAAAGTCAAGAAATCAGGGAGCAAAACGGCGTCGTTTCGGACAAGGAAGACGTTTGCATCACCAGGTGACGTCGCCCTGGTGATCTGACTGAAAACTCGCATCGCTACGGCGATGCGTCGCCATGCTTGACGGCGGCTGGGACGCCGCCATCGCTATGGCGATACGCGTCGCTCTAGCGACGGGATAAATCATTTTCTTCCTTTTTTTTCCTCTAAACTTCCAAAATTCATAACTTTTAATCCCGAACTTCGATTTTGACAAACTTAGTCTCTATAGAAAGCTTAAAGAAAGCTCTAAATCTTCCAAGAAGAACATAAAACTCAATTCGACTCTCACGGAGTCCATTTTCCGATCAAATATACTATCCTCTATACAAACTTGTAAAAATCATAACTTAATTTTCCGAGATCAAAAATTGCATACTTTATATCGAAATAAAGATCAAAACAAATCCTTCAATTTTCATGAAGAACATCAAAGCTCAATTAACCTCTAACTAGGTTAATTTCTCAGTCAAAGTTTCAACCATAATAAAAGTCAAAAGTCAACCTTATCAAACATAAACTTTGATGATCATAACTTTCACTCCGATATCGAAAAATTGCAAACTTTATGGCTACAAAAGCTCTTAACATAACCTACAAGTTTCATGTAGATCATTTTATCAAATTTTGCCTCAAACAAAAGTCAACTTTCAAATGCCAAAAAGGTCAACTATTTCACAATTTTTCATATTTTTATACTTTCTCTCTTTATTTCATGATCTTCAACTTAATTTCAATCAACTCATCCACTTGATCATAGTCAAATTGGCACTCAAGGTTCGGGGTCCAACATTTCTCCCCCTCTTAAAAGAATTTCGTCCTCGAAATTCATATTTACTTAACTCCACGTAACTCATTCTTGCATAAATTTCTTTCTAAACAATGATCATCAAGCACTTTCTTACTAATTTCTTTCCACAACTCATAATCAATTTCTTTTTCATCACTTTTTACTCTTCATACATATTCTCAATCTCTTCAAAATTTTCACTTCCTTAAATCATATATCACTCATATCATATCAAAACACTATATCTATAACTCATTATTTCTTTAAATATGGACACAGGTCAATGGTCCATTTCTTAAGGAACCCTAATATGGTTCAATCATCATTATGTCATCATTCTTTCATCTATATCAATTCATCACAATTTTTCAAGAAGTTCTAATCTTAATTTCCTCAACACATTCCGAAAATCAAGCATATTCTTAACACTCAAATCAAACCAATCATTTGAATTCGTCAAATAGTCACATCAATTTCACATTCCTAAAGACAATCATACTTCTTTCATCACAATCAAATGACCACCTAGCACACTCTCACAAATTCACTTTTATCTTTACAAACTCGTATCAATTCCTTATTCATACTCATACGCCCAAGTAAGATCATATTACTGGGCTCTGATACCATAAATGTTGGGACCCGATCTGGGAACCGGATCCCACCCAACTACTTATACAGATTCCCTCCTACGTACGCATGATTCCGTATAAACTCTTCTTGCTTTGATACCATCTATGTTGAATCCCGTTACCGGAACCCAACTACTTACGCAGAACGGAAAACGAAACAAACGGAAACGAAGGGAAGCGGAAATTTCGGATCGAAAACAAAATGCGGAGCGCAAACCGAAAGTAATAAGCGGAAGCAAATGCAAGCGGAAGCAAATACTAATCGAATCAAACAAACAGATTGCAAAGCGAAGCGAAATCAAAGCAGACACATCCGACATCCGGAAACAATAATCAAAGAAAACTTATCGAATGAACATAATCGCGTTGGGAATTCCTAAGACGTTCCAAAATCTGATATAATTTTTTTTTCTTTCTTATTCTCATTTCTTACATCAATCACATCCATATAATTTCCCATAGGAAAATTCATTCTTAAACCCGAAACTCAACAATCATACAAATTCTTATTTATCCATACAAATCTCAAATTCTATTTTTTTTCCCAATTTTTATCGAAATTTCGGCAGCATAACGACTGCCTTTTTCCTAACCCAAACTGCAAGGTAAAGAAATACACTTCTAAAACTCAAACAATCATACACATCAAAATCAACGGACCCTCCGTCAGGGATCTCAAAGCAGATAAACACAAACCTATTTCTAAACCGCTCAAATTGTAACTCAATACACTAGTCTCATCAATCAAACTCATTCCCATAATCAAACACAAATATATATTCCAAACATCATACACAATTTCATATACAAATTCCAAATATTCAAAATCTAACATATTCAAATGTCGAAACTGACGTCTTCACATTCTTTCATCCGATCTCCGTCAAACACGGAGATAGGGATGAAAGAGGGGGTGAGCTCGAAAGCTCGTGGATAACACATTTATAAATCGATAAATAAGCGGAAATCATTTTTCACAAGCTTTTTGCCAAAAGGGCTAATTTTTCAAACAATTTCCTCAAACACTTTTTCATATTTTCAAACTTTTCAACTTTCAAATATTTCTCTCAAACTCTTTCCAATTTTCCCAAACTTCTCATAAAATCTCATTTTCTCATTTTCAAAATTCTCAATTCTTCATAAATATGAATGCAACATAATTTCAATTTTCATTTCTCACTTTATAAACAAGAATGCGAACACGAAACAAAGCAAAACACATACCATATCGTAATGGTCAGCTAGTCCAACAGAGCGTCATAGCCGAGTCCGCATAAGCGGTCCTGCGTGATCGTGGAATAGAAACGTATTACACTTTCCGCATTGCGGTCCGGTGTAGCCGTGAAGGAGTCGAAATCGAGACTCGTGCACTACTGCGAGGCGACTGGAGAAGGCTATACACATAGAGACAAATGACTCACCAAAGGACCTACCAAACCCACATAACACATATCGAAAACGAAATTCAAATTGCCAGAAGGCACTTTCCAAATTTTGATTTTCATATATTCACATAATACATACAATTAAATCACTCAATCAATCAATCAATAACTTCAAAGACTTTACATAATTTAGCAATGCATACATAACAAAATGAACTTTCGAAATTTCTATTTTCTTTTCAAACATAATTCAACTTGTAATAATTTTTCAGAAATCCTTTGGAAATCACAATTTCAAACATTAACCAACCTTTCTTTTCAAACACTTACTAAAACAATAATGTATCAAAAATCCAAAATTTTGCTTTCTTTAATTTTTGAAAATTGCTTTCTTTAATTTTTCAAAAATTGCATATTGCTCACAAATCAAAATATAAATATGCTACCCACCTCGAATTATTGCGGAAACTTGATTTCAAGCTCCAATTGATCCTTGCTTTCTCTCTTCCAAATTACCAAAACCTAAACCATAATCATCCAAATTTCACATCGAAAATACTTAATTTTCACAATCAACTTAGGAATTCACCAATTCCATTTACATTCAAGCTATTTCAATCTCCAATTTTAAAAATCCTCAATTTTCAAAATTGGCCTAAACCAAGACACTCAATTCAATCTCATAAAACATAATTTCTTCAAAATTAATCTCACAATTCCTCAATTCACATTAATTCCAAACTATTTAAATCCTCAATTTCAAAATCCCCAAATCTTAAAATTAGCCTAAACCAATTTATCCCAATTCAATATCATAAAATACAAATTCTTGAAATTGATTTCATATATCATCAATTCATCATATTTCCTATAATTCTACACCAAAATATCTCAAAATTCTCAATCATAAAATTAAGCCTAAACCTTAATCAATTTTTCATCCAAAATTAAACCCAACCTAAAACATATATATCAAAATTAATTCCACAATCCATAAACCCATCTCATATGTCATAATTCTAAACAGAAAATTAATCAAAATCTCAAAGTAGAAAAATTTCTCTTACCTCTTTCTCATCCAAATTCGAATTTTTTTGGCTTGGAAGGAAGCTCTTATGCCCCTCTACCTTTTTCCTCTTGAAATCTTCTCAAAAATCCCTAAGAAACAAGTAGAAAAATTGAAACAAAGCTTTCTCTCTCTTCTTTTCTCCATCACCCGAAACTCTCTCTTCTTATTTCTTCTTCTTTCTTCTAACATTTTCCAGACTTCTCCAGCCACTTCCGTGGCTTTTAATAGCCAAAAACGACAACTCATCAAGTGTTTCATTAAATGATGGTCAAATGACCATTTTGCCCCTCCATTATTACTTTATGTCATGCTCATTTGCGGGTTGATTCGCACTATCAATCTGAAAGAGTTTGTCAAAACTTCCTTCTCGAGAAATGTTCCTCTCAATCATACGAATCCAACGCCACTGACCGCGCTCAATTCCGAGCACTACATCAAAAGTTATCATAAAAGCAGTTCGGATATATCCATATTCTAACACATTTTCATGTACGATTATTTCCGTCCAAAATTTCACATTCTTAATCCCAGAATTGAAACTCGATGTCTTCATAACAATTGTAGCCTTATGTCTCTAGTTTAATTCAAAACAAGAATCTCCTCATTTCGATTCCCAGATCAAAAGTTATACTCAAATTACTCACAGGTGTTCCCAATCCAAAAATTACACCCTAATCCGAACTTAAATTCAAACATTAAAAGTCCTAAGGGCAAAATTGACATTTCATGTCTTCATATGATTTGTAGCCCCTTGTCTTATCTTTATTTCGCCTCAAGAATCGCTTCAATCGGATCTCTACAGATCCCGAATTTCTAAAACTTGAATCATGCTCGGAAAATTTCCGACTCACTTTGATTAAATTAATCACCATTAATTTAATCTCAAAAGTTCACAAATTTCTTATAAAATGAAATTCAATGTCTTAGGAATCCAACGCAAAAAGAATCAACTCAATCGGATGTCGAACGGAAAAGATATGAACAAAACGGTAAACAAATGTCGGATTGGAGAAAGAAAGTCAAGAAATCGGGGAGCAAAACAGCGTCGTTTGGACAAGGAAGACGTTTGCATCACCAGTATGACAGCGTCGCCCTGGTGATGCTTGAAACTTCGCATCGCTCACGGCGATCGTCGCCCAAGCGACGGCGGCTGGGACTTCGCCATCGCTATGGCGATACGCGTCGCCCTAGCGACGGGGATAAATCATTTTCTTCCCTTTTTTTTTTCCTCTAAACTTCCAAAATTCATAACTTTTAATCCCGAACTTCGATTTTGACAAACTTAGTCTCTATAGAAAGCTTAAAGAAAGCTCTAAATCTTCCAAGAAGAACATAAAACTCAATTCGACTCCTACGGGAGTCCATTTTCCGGTCAAATATACTATCCTCTATACAAACTTGTAAAAATCATAACTTAATTTTCCGAGATCAAAAAATTGCATACTTTATATCGAAATAAAGATCAAAACAAATCCTTCAATTTTCATGAAGAACATCAAAGCTCAATTAACCTCTAACTAGGTTAATTTCTCAGTCAAAGTTTCAACCATAATAAAAGTCAAAAGTCAACCTTATCAAACATAAACTTTGACTGATCATAACTTTCACTCCCGATATCGAAAAATTGCAAACTTTATGGCTACAAAAAGCTCTTAACATAACCTACAAGTTTCATGTAGATCATTTTATCAAATTTTGCCTCAAACAAAAGTCAACTTTCAAATGCCAAAAAGGTCAACTATTTCACAATTTTTCATATTTTCATACTTTCTCTCTTTATTTCATGATCTTCAACTTAATTTCAATCAACTCATCCACTTGATCATAGTCAAATTGTCACTCAAGGTTCGGGGTCCAACATTTTGTTACTGTTAGGGTGACCAACCCTTTTTCAGTCTTTTGCTTCTAATTTTTTCGACCGACATCCGATTAATCTGATTTTTGAAGCGTTGGATTCCTTAGACAATTACCTACCTCATGATGGGAAATTATGATTGTTCAGAGATTGTTTGAGTCGAAGTGAGTTAGATATTTTCTGAGCACGGTTCAGTATTGTGATGATATCTTGATCGGTAGAGACCCAATCAAGTTGATTACTGTTTCTAAATAAGTTAGAGGCATGGGACTGCAAATTATTTGAAGGACTCAGAATTTAATTTAGTTCCGAAGATTTTGAATTTATGAAATTGAGGTATTAAGGTTATAAGAATATATAAGCGTAATTTGGGCATGGTACTTAAGTCTAAGAGTTGTAAGACTTATGTGGGAGGGCAAAATGGACTTTCCCCACTCATTAAGAGAATCAATAAGAGAAGGAAATAAGAAATTAGAAATTAGAAAAAAAAAAGAAGATTAGAAATGAGAAGCGAAGAAGAGGGAGAAAGCTAGGGTTTGACGATTTTGAAGAAATCGAAGCTAAACAAGAAATCAAGGAAGGCAAGAGGATCAAGGAGAGGCTTCTTTTAAACATGTATCCAAGGAAGGAAATTCCAGGGGGGGTTTCATGTTTATAATTTAGTAATGAGCCTCTAAAGTGTTCTTCCAAATCAAGAATGATTTCAACAACTTCATAAATATTGTTTTGTTTCTTATGAATGAATTGCAAAATAAAGATGAGAATGCATTGAAACATTTATGTCATGTCATTGAAACATTTATGTCATGCCTTGTGAAATTCATGGCATTTTGTATATTCGGAAAAGAAGGAAAGGAGCACGAAAAGCATTGATGAAATGATTATGAGCATGATTTTGTGCTTTTGTTTGGGCGAGAGTGGAACCATTTCGTTCGTCACGTGCACGTTGACAAGAGCCTTCTCCCGACTACCCGCTTGTGGCATATGAGCTCCGAATGGACTCATTTTATTCAGGGTGTAAACTTCGATTTCTCCCTTTTGTTTCCATGGAACCCTCGAGCCGTTTGTTTGTGCATTGCATCTATGAATTGTAAAGTATGTGCATAAGTTGAGCATTTTGTATTGAAGATTGAATGATCATGTTGTGTTTATGTGATAACATTTTTCCCTATGAAATTACACTTTTCAACTACGAGTTTGAACTCAAAATTTCATATTTGACTGAGAATTTGGGAGCAAAGCGTTTTATGAACTTATTATGATATTTGTATAACAAATGAACTTTTTCAACAGTTTTGCTTATTCTTTGTTATAAACCTGTTACCCACGAGCTATAAGCTCACCCCCCTTTCATCCCCATCTCCAGGTATTTGAGCGGGAGATCAGATGAAAGATTGTCAAGACCGTTTGTTCGATTGTGTATAGCATGTATAATATGATGAAATTGATTTATGGATTTGTATATAGAATGGAAAGTGATTACAGTTGTGTAATGAATTATGTACATGTATATTGAATTGAGAAATGGGAATGATTTGGGCATGTATGAATGTGTATGAATGTATTTTGGATACTGGATAGTATGATTTAGACTCCGGACGGGGTCCGATGATCCTGATTATTGTTTGGGTATGATAGAAGTGTGTTTTGAACACTTTGCATGTATGGGTTAGTTGTAATGCAGCCGTTATGCTGCCAGTTTTCGTATGATAAAAGAAAGATAAGAGTGAGATTATGATTTTGTTAATAAGCACGAGAAATAGCATGATTCTGGGAAATTTTATGATTTGAGTTCTTGTTTGTATAAGATTGAATAAAGCCAATACGAAAGAAAAGAAAAGACAAATTTTATACGGGTTTCGGATTTGGTTTAGTCTTAAGATATCCAACGCACATCTTTCTAACATACGAGTCACGGATGTCGGGAAAAATTGGTTTGGTCCGTTCGAATCGTTTATGTTTACGCTCCTTCGATTCGATTTACTTTTGATTCCTTCGCTTTTGATATGATTGGATTTCATAGATTTCGTTTCTGTTTCCTTTCGTTTTTGACCTGATGTGATTAGTTGACTTTCATTCAGTTTGACTTTCGCCTTATGTTTTGTTTCAGATTCCGTTAATTTCAGTTGTCGATTGGAAATTTGTTATTCGTTCGCCTTCGAATTCAAATTCTCCAATTTGAATCCGTTTTGATTTCAGCGACTTCCGTTCATTTTCCAGTTGGGATCCGGTCTTCAGATCAGGTGTCAACAGTTGTGGTATCAGAGCCCAATAATATGATCTTACTTTGGTGTATGTGTATGAGTAAGAAATGGATAAGAGTTTGTGAGGATAAGATTAATCTTGTGAGAATGTGTGCATGATGTGTTTTTCTCTGTCATAAATTATTTTGACGAATCTAAATGATTGTTTGATGGAGGTGATGAGTTATATGATTGAATTAGTGAGGACGTGATATTGATGTGAATAAGTTTTCATGAATTATTCGAGGAATTAAAGTGACTGTTTGATTTAAGTGTTAAGAGGATGATTGATTTTAAGATTGTGTGTATGGAAATTAAGATTAGAAATTCATGATGAATTTGGATGATTTGACTTCGAAAATATATATATGAGATGTAATAGCGGAATACTTGAAAGATGAGAAGAATAATAGAGATATGTATGTATAGAAGTTTACAAGGTTGATCTTGAATGATGATTGGTCCATCTTAAGGTTATTAAGAAGTGGACTATTGACTTGTGTAAATAGATTACGAAAGATTGATTTGTGGATATAGTGATGTTAGCATGGTGTTGGTGGTATTAGATACAAGAAGTGAAAGATTGTGAATAAATTGAGATATATGTATGATGAGGAATTAGATAAGAAGGTAAGTGACTACGATCGTTGGAAGAAATTGTTTGAGAGAATAAGTTACTTGATGATTACTCATGTAGGAATTTCGAGGATGAAATTCTTGTAAGAGGGGGAGAAATATTAGACCCCGAACTTTTCTCAGGTTTGTGAATTGTAATTTGGCATTTAACGATGACATTGAGGTGACTTAGTCATGTGTAAAGGAAGAGAAATTTATGAATTTGAATGGTTATGTTTTAAGGTTTTGGGTGAACAATGCTAGTTGGACAAATTAAGATGATATTTTGAGGTTAATACAATAAATTGATGTGAGGTTCTGGGTAAATTTTGTGTGGTATTGTGAAATTTATTAGAAAAGTTAAAGTGAATGAGTTGATTGAAATGGAGTTAAAGAGTATGAAACAAATAGTAAAAAAGTGAGAATTTGAGGAATTGAGAAAGTTTGACTTTTGGTCATAGAGAGTTGACTTTTTGATTTAAGCAGATTTTGAGAAAATGATCTTAAGGAAAATTGTAGCTTTTGTTGAGAGCTCTTTGTAGCCATAAAGTATGATATGTTTCGATATCGGGAGTGGAAGTTATGATAAGTCAAAGTTGCAGACATTTGACTTTGCTTTTGTAAATGTTCTTAGTGTAGAATTGTATATGCGGTGCTTTGAGACAAGTTAAGTATTTGTGAAACTGTTCATAAGTGTACATTTAGGTGTGTAATGTGACTTGAGGCAAATTATAGATAGATATGTTTTGAATTAAGTTCAGTGATCTATATGAAAGATATAGAAGATTATCCTAGTTTGTCAATGATGTAGAATATGTTATCTCTGCTTACGAAATTTGGGAGATATGAAATGTTGTAAGTTTGGATGAAGTATAGGATGAGACATTTCTGGACAGAAGTTTCGATTGACGAATTGACCTAATTAGAGGTTGATATTGCTTTTGAATTCCTCGTGAACGTTTTTGATTATATTCTGATCTTTTCATTGTTATAAGTATGCCCTTTTGGACCTTGGCATGTACAGATAGAAATTTCATAAATTTTGTTACTGTTAGGGTGACCAACCCTTTTTCAGTCTTTTGCTTCTAATTTTTTCGACCGACATCCGATTAATCTGATTTTTGAAGCGTTGGATTCTTAAGACAATTACCTACCTCATGATGGGAAATTACGATTGTTCAGAGATTGTTTGAGTCGAAGTGAGTTAGATATTTTCTGAGCACGGTTCAGTATTATGATGATATCTTGATCGGTAGAGACCCAATCAAGTTGATTATTGTTTCTAAATAAGTTAGAGGCATGGGACTGCAAATTATTTAAAGGAATCGGAATTTAATTTAGTTCCGAAGATTTTGAATTTATGAAATTGAGGTATTAAGGTTATAAGAATATATAAGGGTAATTTGGGCATGGTACTTAAGTCTAAGAGTTGTGAGACTTATGTGGGAGGGCAAAATGGACTTTCCCCACTCATTAAGAGAATAAATAAGAGAAGGAAATAAGAAATTAGATATTAGAAAAAAAAAAGAAGATTAGAAATGAGAAGAGAAGAAGAGGAAGTCGTGGAGGAGGAAGAAGAGAAGAAGAGGGAGAAAGCTAGGGTTTGACGATTTTGAAGAAATCGAAGCTAAACAAGAAATCAAGGAAGGCAAGAGGATCAAGGAGAGGCTTCTTTTAAACATGTATCCAGGCAAGGAAATTCCAGGTGGGTTTCATGTTTATAATTTAGTAATGAGCCTCTAATGTGTTCTCCCAAATCAAGAATGATTTCAACAACTTCATAAATATTGTTTTGTTTCTTATGAATGAATTGTAAAATAAAGATGAGAATGCACTGAAACATTTATGTCATGTCACTGAAACATTTATGTCATGCCTTGTGAAATTCATGGCATTTTGTATATTCGGAAAAGAAGGAAAGGAGCACGAAAAGCATTGATGAAATGATTATGAGCATGATTTTGTGCTTTTGTTTGGGCGAGAGTGGAACCATTTCGTTCGTCACGTGCACGTTGACAAGAGCCTTCTCCCGGCTGCCCGCTTGTGGCATATGAGCTCCGAATGGACTCATTTTGTTCAGGGTGTAAATTTCAGTTTCTCCCTTTTGTTTCCATGGAACCCTCGAGCCGTTTGTTTGTGTATTACATCTATGAATTGTCAAGTATGTGCATAAATTGAGCATTTTGTATTGAAGATTGAATGATCATGTTGTGTTGATGTGATAACATTTTTCCCTATGAAATTACACTTTTCAACTACGAGTTTGAACTCAAAATTTCATATTTGACTGAGAATTTAGGAGCAAAGCGCTATATGAACTTATTATGATATTTGTATAACAAATGAACTTTTTCCACGATTTTGCTTATTCTATAAACCTGTTACCCACGAGCTATAAGCTCACCCCCTTTCATCCCCATCTCCAGGTATTTGAGCGGGAGATCGGATGAAAGATTGTCAAGACCGTTTGTTCGATTGTGTATAGCATGTATACTATGATGAAATTGATTTATGGATTTGTATATAGAATGGAAAGTGAATTACGGTTGTGTAATGAATTATGTACATGTATATTGAATTGAGAAATGGGAATGATTTGGGTATGTATGAATGTGTTTGAATGTATTTTGGATACTGGATAGTATGATTTAGATTCCGGACGGGGTCCGATGATTCTGATTACTGTTTGGGTATTATAGAAGTGTGTTTTGAACACTTTGCAGGTATGGGTTAGTTGTAATGCAGCCGTTATGCTGCCATTTTCGTATGATAAAAGAAAGATAAGAGTGAGATTATGATTTTGTTAATAAGAACGAGAAATAGCATGATTCTGAGAAATTTTATGATTTGAGTTCTTGTTTGTATAAGATTGAATAAAGCGAATACGAAAGAAAAGAAAAGAAAAATTTTATACGGGTTTCGGATTTGGTTTAGTCTTAAGGTATCCAATGCACGTCTTTCTAACATACGAGTCACGGATGTTGGGAAAATTTGGTTTGGTCTGTTCGAATGGTTTATGTTTACGCTCCTTCGATTCGATTTACTTTTGATTCCTTCGCTTTTGATATCATTGGATTTCATGGATTTCGTTTCCGTTTCCTTTCGTTTTTGACCCGATGTGATTAGTTGACTTTCGTTCAGTTTGACTTTTGCCTTATGTTTTGTTTCAGATTCCGTTAATTTCAGGTTGTCAATCGAAAATTTGTTATTCGTTCGCCTTCGAATTCAAATTCTCCAATTTGAATCTGAAGTGAATCACACGTTAATACAGCACTTAAAAACACAATAGAATGCACAAGAAGGGGGGGTTGAATTGTGTATTCTCATTTTTGAATATCTTTTAGAATTACTTGTTAGAATTAAGATTCTTTACAGAATTCTTATTAATCCTGATTGATCAAACTTTTCAATGCTAAGTATATGAATAGTAAATAAAGATCAACTTTGAAACTAAAAGTGAGATAAAGAGTGAGAGTAGTAGACACGCAGATTTATCCTGGTTCACCCCAAACTGTGGGCTACGTCCAGTCCTCAGAGTTTCTTCTGAGATTTCACTATCTCTTCAAACGTTACAGTATTCTTTCACGAGCCTCTTCAGGTCTCTACAACCAGTATTCTTTCACACTTAGCCTCTGCGGGCTATCTGCATAACTTTTCTTTTCAGAAAATATTTGAACACTCATTACATGAAGGATAGCGTTCAGCTAATTCGCACTTAATCGCTTTTTTGCTTTGTGTAATTTTTCTCAAAACAGCAAGCACTTCAGTTTTCGACTTCGACTTGTATTTATAGCCTTCGTCTCTAACTGCTTCTTGATTCTTGAATCTTGAATCTTTAAAAAGCAGTTAATCAGTTGAGTTCAGAACTAACTCGAACTGACTCTTGCGTCTGTTTTTTTTCTGCGTCTGCGTCTGCGTCTGCGTCTGCGTCTGCGTCTGCGTCTGCGTCTGCGTCTGCGTCTGCTTTTGTTTCTGCGTCTGTATCTACATTTGCGTCTGCGTCTTTTATTGTCTTGTGTCATCTGCGGCTCGTGTTGACTTTTTACTTTGACAAACTTCGTACGTGTTTTGATTTGTCTCGTGTGCGCTCAGATATCGACTTTTCAACTTAGTACGTGTCAACTTCGCTCAGTATACGTCATCTTAATGCGTCTCAATTCGTTTGTATCGTCGTGGATCGCTTTTGTTTTCTTGTATTTGATCTCACTATGTTTGTTATACATCAAAATCATTTTATGTAAAGTCATTTTGACTTAACAATCTCCCCTTTTGAATATAACAAATTACATACAAGAAAAGAAAACAAAACAAAACAAAAAATTTACAGATGTTACAAAACTTATCTTCTTCTGTCTTAAATCATTGTGGTCACACCTTCTTCATCTGAACATCCTCTCCTCTTCGATTATTTTCTTCTTTCCCGCTCCCCTATTTGTTATAATCAAAATGATTATCGATTCGGTTCTTCGCGAGCTCGCTATCATCTTCTTTAGATCATTCACCGTCTCCTTCATGTCATTGAGTTCACCACGTAATCTACTGACTTCATCTGACGAAGAGGCTTGATCTGCTTCTGCTGATGGAGGAGCGAAAGGAATTGTAGTAGTATAGGCATCAGAGGATGGAGTGTAATCTTCATTAATCTCAAAAGTCGGTGGACGAATGAATGTTGCAGCTTCAGGAAGATTTAGATCAAAAGTAACTGGCAGCATCAACAACTTTCTTCCTTGCAGGGATAGGGCATGTTCTTCGATAGACAGTGTATTAGACAAAGGGCTAATACGAAGAACTGTATGAACAAGGAACTCAGTAAATGTTCCTGTTTTTATACTTCCCCCTACTGGACAGTCTTCCGCACGATTTGTATGGCTGCAGCTCGCTTGATCTGGGTCTTGTGCAGGAATGCATGCTTCATCAATTTTTCGCACTTCTTCTGCAATCTGATCTGCGGACAGATCATCATCAACATTATCTTTAGGAAATAATTTTGACTTTCCCTTTGTAAAATCTTTTGGACACCTTGGTTGAATATCTGGAACAACCTTTATCTCTGTGTTCTCTGTGATTGGGAACATAGTACACGGTAAGCGGGGACGTCTTGAGGATATGGCAAATGATCAAGAAGCCTCAAGGTATTGTAAAAGACTTCTCTTTTCATTTAGTAAGCGCCACGTGATACCATTAATCAACATAGGTTGCACCGAGCTACTATTTTCTTCACCGTTCAACACCGATTATAATAGCATTGCTCGATTGGTAATAACTTCTACCAATTTGATTTCCACTTATATTTCCTCAAGAACTTCGGTAGTTATATACCTTGGACTTGGTTCATCATCACCAAACTGCATGCAGATTGCTTCGGTTGTGTTCCTTAGAAGTCTCTGAACCGCCATTCTTCTGCTGGTTCCTCCTTTATAATGCCAGTGTCTCATGAACCGTGCTTTCATCCTTGGTTCTTCTTGTTGAGCACTAGGAATTTCTTGAACTGTACAATGCTCAGTTTCTGTTTCAACTTGAACAGTATCAGTAGTCTCTTTTTGTAGACTAACGTCCTCAGCAGTTGAGATGCTCTTCTTTTGACTAACCTTCTTAGTCTTTTCTCTGCTTCAGTTAGTTTTGCTGATTTCTTCACAGGAGATTTTCCTTTAACAGATGTTGCTTTTCTCTTCCTCTCAGTCTCTTTAGATCTTCTGGCCGTATCCTCTTCCAGAATAGAGACTAAGGATCTTGTGGCTTTGGCTGCACAAGATTTAGAAGTTTCTTCTCGCCTTTGTTCTCTGGCAATCTTCTCTTCCTGTTGCCTCAGAGTCCTGATTCTTGGAGATCTCTTGGCTTTCTTCACAACTTCGCTCAAGAGACTTTCTCCTTGTCTCTTTGGCACACTTTGCTTTGCCCTCTGAGATTGACTTTTTGCGACAAGAGGACTCGCCATTTTCATGAGAGGTCTCCCTAGCACTCTCCTTAATTTGGCGAGAGGCGATTTGATACTTACAAAGTGATTGAAAACTTGAGACAGAGTCTTCTTCAATATCGCTCCCCTCGGTTCTTGGTTTCTTTGAAGAACCGGCGTGATCTTTGTCTCTCGTATTCGGACCCATTCGCGAATAGTATGAGCATCAATCTTGCTCTTCTTTCGAGCAGTTCGTCTTATACCTTTGTGCGGGGCGAATCATGGATTCCATAAAGATCCTCGTCAAAATCATACCATAAGGATAGCTGGAAGTTTCCTTTAACCCTTAACCATATAGTGAAAGATTAAGAAGGGTAGATCTATAGGATTTGATTGAGAAGAAAGAATGACATTGTTCGTCTAAAGTAGTCACCAAATGCCTTGAACCAACTCTAGGAAGAATGCAATTGAACAGGATTGCATGAAGAACCCTAGCCTTTGGAATCAGATTTGATGTCTTCCTTTCTCTTGAATCATTTGTACCATAGAGCTGCCTCTTGACATCTTCTTCTTTCATTCCAACTGAGGACATCCATCCGGCCTTGGTAGACAGTTTTTCACCAACGGATGGGCAATCAGTTACTTTCCTTATCAAATCCTTTGTGACAATAACTGATATTCTATCCACAGAGGATACAATAGTGTCTTCTATCAGACGAGCGTTCTTCCAGAACTCATATACCTCATTTATATAGACAGGTTCTTGTATCTGAAAGAAGTTCTTCTAGCCAGCTCTTATAATCTCAGGTTCTACATCCATGCCGTCACCCCTTAGTGATTCAAAGTTCACAAGTCTTCCATAAATCATTGCTGCTTCCATTGTATAGAGTGAAAGATTATCTTCTGGAAAGCTTTTGAGTGAGAAGATTTTGAGAGAATTGGTAAAGTAGAAATGAACCGTCAGGAGATGATGAAAAGACTGCTATAATATCATCTTCAATCTACTTATAGGGTTATGGACTGATGGGTTCTCAAATCATTAAGAACCTCGAGTTTATCAGATATTTCCCTCCAAAAATCTTCCTTGTGAGAAAAGTTTCCAGTTGTAACTCACTGTGTATAACGTCGTTAGTTTCTCACGTTATTTTAGCCTAACTGCTCATTTAGCATCACCATATTGAGATTGCGTCTTATCTTCTGAAAACGTTCTTCACTCAGTGGTTTAGTAAAGATGTCCTCCCATTAAAGCTCTGTTTCAACGAATTTTAGAAGCACCACCTTTCTCTGAACGCAGTCTCTCAGGAAATGATGTCTGACTTCTATATGCTTTACTCGGAATTTGAATTGGATTCTTTGATGTGTTTATTCCTTTGGTGTTGTCGCAATAAATTGGAATCTCCTCCTCTTTAACTGAATAGTCTTCAGTCGATACTTGATCCACGGCGTCGTGAGCAAAGAACTTCATGGCGGACATGTATACCTTCACGGTTGATAGAGCAATTGAGCTTTGTCTCTTGCTTGACCAGAGACTAGATTTCCTCCAAGAAAGTGACATCCTCCACTTGTGCTCTTTCTTTCGATTCTATCTCGGCATAGTCCGCATCACAATATCCGATTAGCCTGAAATCTTTACCTTTCTCAAACATTAAGCAAAGATTAGTAGTACCTGCGAGATATCTCAAAATTCTTTTAACAACAAGAAATGAGACTCTCTAGGATCGGCTTGAAATCTTGCACACAAGCATCAATGAGCGAGAATATCGTGTCTACTTGCATGTAAGATACAATAAAGAACCGATCATCCCTCTATATAGGGTTTGATCCACCTTCTTACCAAGTTCGTCTTTCGACAAAAGGTTTAAAGGATGCATCGGAGTTGCCATTCGCTTCACATTATTCATGTCAAACTTATTCAGCAACTCTTTCACATACTTCTGTTGATGAATGAAGATCTTCTCTTTGGTCTGCTTAACTTGCAACCCAAGAAAGAACTTTAATTCACCCATCATACTCATTTCAAATTCTCTTTTCATTAATCTCTCAAACTACAACTCTTTTGTAGTAGCACCAAAGATAATATCATCAACGTAGATCTTTACTAAGATAACATCATTCTGAAAACTCTTTCTAAAGAGCGTCTTATCAACTTGACCTCTGCTGAAACCATTTTCTATTAAGAAGGTACTCAGACGATCATACCAAGCTCTAGGGGCTTGCTTTAGGCCGTATAAGGCTTTGTGAAGTCTATAGACATAATCTGGATTTTTAACATCTTCAAAGCCAGGAGGTTGTTTCACATAGACTTCTTCGTCTATAAAGCCATTCAGAAATGCACTCTTAACATCCATCTGAAACAACTTTATATCGTGACTGATTGCATATGCCAACAAAATCCTTATAGCTTCAAGTCTCGCTACTGGAGCATATGTTTCGTTGTAGTCTATTCCTTCTTGCTGATTGTAACCTTGTGCTACTAATCTGGCCTTATTACGACTCACTCTTCCTGATTCGTCTAACTTATTCTTGAAAACCCATCTTGTTCCTATAATGGATTTCTTAGGAGGTTTTGGAACTAAGGACCAGACGTTATTCCTTGTGAATTGGTTCAGCTCTTCTTGCATGGCTAACACCCAAGCTTCGTCTTGAAGAGCTTCCTCAACCTTCTTAGGTTCTACTTCAGGGATAAAAGCTACATTAGCTTCTCGTCTGAATCTAGACCTTGTCCTAACTCCTTCTGAGGTCTCACCGATAATTAACTCTTCTGGATGAGAACTTTTATACTTCCAATCTCGTCTTAGTTCTATAGTTTCTGGAATATCTTCAATCTTATTCTCATGAGTGTCTGACGAGGGAGTTTCTGAGGCATCATCTAGGTTCTTTGAAGGACCTTCAATCTTCATGTCATCTTCCTTATGGGTTTGAGAACTATCATCAAATTTGACATGGATCGTCTCTTCAACAGTCTTTGAAGTTAGGTTGTAAACTCGAAATGCCTTAGACGATAATGAGTAACCTAGAAATATTCCTAGATAGGTCTTTGAATCGAATTTATCCAATAACTCTCTCGTATTTAGAATGGAACATTTGCACCCGAATGGATGAAAGTAGGATATGCTTGGTCTTCTTCCATTCCATAACTCGTAGCGTTTTCTTCAACATAGGTCGCAACAAGATCCTATTCGAATATAGCATCTTTGTATTCACGACTCTCTGCAGAAATACTTAGGAAGATTAGTCTCACATAGCATAGTCCTTGCCATCTCTTGAATCGTCCTATTCTTTCTCTCAACAACTCCATTCATTGTGGAGTTCTAGCGGTAGAAGTTGTGGGAAATTCCATTCTCCTCACAAAACTCTAAACTTCTCATTCTCAAATTCTCGCCATGATCACTCCCGATACTAGCTATAGACATTCCTTTTCATTCGTAACTTTCGGATAGAGTTCTAAAGTACTTAAAAGACTCATCTTTGTGTGATAAAAACATATCCAACAAAATCGAGTAAAATCATCAACAATGACAAGTCCATATTTCTTTCTGCCAAGACTTAATGTCCTTGTAGGACCAAACAAATCCATATGTAATAGTTCTAAAGGTCTTGAAGAAGTTACAAAATTTTTAGAAGAGAAAGAGGTTTTAACCTGTTTTTCTTTCAAACAATTTTCACAGAAAAATTCTTTGTCAAAACTTATTTTTGGTAAACCTCTTACCAAATCATGTTTTACCAATTTTGAAATATGTTTCAAAGAGACATGACCTAGCTTTTTATGCCAGATTAGTCTTTCTTCTTCAGAAGATAGAAAACATGAGATATTTTGACTTTGAAAATCTTCTAAGTTGATTTTGTAAAGGTTGTTTCTTCTCTTGGCAGAGAAAAGTATAGACCCATCTTTGTTTCTGACTTCACAAAGATTTTGATTGAATGTAACTATAAAACCAGAATCACACAACTGACTCACACTAATCAAGTTATGCTTTAGACCATCAACAAGCAGTACATTATTTATGCATGCAAAGGAATCTTTACCTATTTTCCGATTCCAATGATTTTGCCCTGCTGGTTGTCTCCAAAAGTTCTTGATCCTCCTTCTTATTTGAAGGTCTAGGAACATAGACCTTCTTCCGTCATGTGTCGCGAGCATCCACTGTCTAAATACCAATGGTGCTTGCCGTATCTTCCAAGGAAGGATATCTGCAGGAGAAACTATTTTATTTCTTGGTACCCAAATTTTCTTGGGTCCTTTATGGTTAGTAGTATGCACATGATATGATCTTTGATGCATATTACTCGGACGTTGATTAAAATATGTTATCCTATTTCTTCCTTTTTGAGAGACAAATTTATTACGAGACTGAGTATTATTTCCAGTAAACCCTAATCCAGTCTTATCACTAGGATGTCTACATTTTCCTAGCATATCATTCATTTTCTTTGTACTCTCTGTGAAAGTAACTAGATCAGCTGATAGATTCTTGATCCTCAGTTTGAGTTGATTAATCTCATCTGATCTATCTACAAGTTTCCTTTTAACTTCTAACTCCTTTTTTAAGCAAATATTTTCTCTCTCTATTTTCTCAGTATTTCTAATATTCTCTGATACTTTTCTTCAACGACTTGTCTTTGTTTCGAATAGCATGAGAATCTTCTAACGATTCTGAATATGCATCATGCAAATTTTAGAGTCGGATTTTACCTCCTCATCACTATCTTCCTCGGCCATTAGGCAAATGTTTGCATGTTCGATGACTCGGAGCTCATGATCGATTCAGATGAATCTAGGTCCTCTCATGTTGCCATCATGCTTTTCTTGCCTCTCTACTCTTCTTGGGTTTCTTCTTGAGAGTAGGGCATTCGGACTTATAGTGTCGGTGATTGCACTCGTAACAAATGATAGAAGACTTTTCTAGCTTAGCTTCATCTTTTCCATTCTTTACAATGTCCGGTTACTTCGGGCTTCTTCTTCCACATCGTCTTATCTTTACGAAAATGAAAGATAATTCGTCATCTTCATCACTCGATTACGAATCGATTGGCTAGAGTTGTCATCCCTTGATTCTTCAATTTTCAATGCTTTTGATGACTTCCTCCTTCTCGAGTCTTATGATTCTTTTGTCCGACCTTGATGCTATTGACTTCTCTCGCTTGGGCTTATCTTGACGTTGAGTTCAACTTAATGAATCTTTAAGGATCCCAAAGAACTCATCTAGCTTTAATATGCTCAAGTCTTTGGCTTCTTACCGCCAGTAACTTTTGGTCTCCATCTCTTAGGAAGACTTCTTAGAATCTTGCGAACGTGATCTTGATTATTGTATGTCCTTCCAAGAGCTTTCAATCCATTGATAATTGTTTGAAATCTTCCAAACATTTGATCAATAGATTCTTCATCTTCCATCCTGAAAAGTTCATATTGATGTACAAGAATACTTATATTGGATTCCTTAACTTGACTTGTGCCTTCATGAGCAATGGACAATGTGTCCCACATTTCTTTTGCTGCGTCGCAACCATGCACTTTGTCGTACTCGCTTCTACTTAGGGCACACGTTAAGAAAAATTTCGACTTTGAATTCAGTTGTATTCTTGCTTTCTGATCAGCCGTCCATCTGCTTCGTGGAATATAACTACCTTCGTCATCTACAGGTATATAGGGTCCGTTCTCTATTACGTCCCAAAGGTCTACATGTGTAGATTCGATGAATAACCGCATCCTATCTTTCCAGTAATGATAGTCTTCTCCATTGAATCTTTGGAGGTCTAGTGGTGAGGCTCCTTCAATGATGTATACATGTGACTCCGCCATTATCTTTAATCCACACTTCGCCAAAGTGATTCTTAGATACCAGGCTCTGATACCAATTGAAGTGAATCACACGTTAATATAGCACTTAAAAACACAATAGAATGCACAAGAAGGGGGGGTTGAATTGTGTATTTCCCTTTTTGAATATCTTTTAGAATTACTTGTTAGAATTAAGATTCTTTCTGAATTCTTATTAATCTGATTGATCAAACTTTTCAATGCTAAGTATATGAATAGTAAATAAAGATCAACTTTGAAACTAAAAGTGAGATAGAGAGTGAGAGTAGTAGACACGCAGATTTATCCTGGTTCACCCCAAACCGTGGGCTACGTCCAGTCCTCAGAGTTTCTTCTGAGATTTCACTATCTCTTCAAGCGTTACAGATATTCTTTCACGAGCCTCTTGGTCTCTACAACCGTATTCTTTCACACTTAGCCTCTGCAGCTATCTGCATACAACTTTTCTTTTCGAAGATATTTGAACACTCACATTATGAAGGATAGCGTTCAACTAATTCGCACTTAATCGCTTTTTCGCTTTGTGTAATTTTTCTCAAAGCAATGAAGCACTTGAGTTTTCGACTTGACTTGTATTTATAGCCTTCGTCTCTAGCGCTTCTTGATTCTTGAATCTTGAATCTTTAAAAAGCAGTTAATCAGTTGAGTTCAGAACTACTTTCGAACTAACTCTTGCGTCTGTTTCTTTTCTGCGTCTGCGTGCGCTTTTGTTTACTGCGTCAGTATCTACATTTGCGTCTGCGTCTTTTATTGTCTTGTGTCATCTGCGTCGTGTTGACTTTTTACTTTGACAAACTTCGTCGTGTTTTGATTTATGCGTAATAAATGCATGTCGACTTTTCAACTTAGTGCGTGTCAACCGTGCTCAGAGCACGTCATCTTCGCCTACATCTCCGAATTAAATCATATCGTCCTGTGACCGTTTTGTTTTTCTTGTATTTGATCTCACTATGTTTGTTATACATCAAAATCATTTTTATGTAAAGTCATTTTGACTTAACAGAATCCGTTTTGATTTCGGCGACTTCCATTCGTTTTTCGGTTGGGATCCGGTCTCCGGATCGGGTGCCAACATCTGACATGACCCATTTGTTTGTCTGATTAATCCTTGTACCTACTTAATAGTTTTGAAAGAAGTAAAAATCTTAATATGTAATTCTAACATACATTATCTACTTATAATCTACTAATCTATGATCATCTGATATCATCAACTGACATCATTCTCAATAACATAGCATATCCATACATGTATCATGTATATATGATTATGAAAAAAACATGGAGCAACTATAAGCATATGCAATTAATATCATTCTCAAAAAATTACTTGTCTGTTTATCCAAGCGAGTCTCAAAAGGCTTAGATTTCTCTCTCGTATGATCTGCTAATCCCCTAAAATGATGATAGTGAGAGGTGAGTCTACAACATGATTCAGTGAGATATAAATATGCTCCCATGCTTGTGTGGCTAGGTAACACAAAGCTAACTTCACAAGAATGGTCTGTGGCATTATAAGCAACAATACATGGTATCAATAAATAAATAGGTAGTAATTTCAAATGCGGCAATCATATGATTATCAATAATAAATCTCATTATGAATTGTTCTATTTAAAAAAATGATTTTCGTTTCTGAATTCTTTTATGAGTTTTGGGTTCTTTTTGAATTTTGGGTTCTTTCTTTAGTAGAGTTTTACAGGATTTCTAATTCTAAGATTTCTCATTTCTGAGTTCTGATTTTCTGAATTTCTTAGGAAGAGACAGATGCATGCTAGTACAATGTATCTCCTTTTTTCTTATTCCAGATAAGGTTGTCCTAACCCTGCCCTTGGAGGCCTGCCCTCTCCTAGTGGGACCCGGATCTAACCTATAATTGACGGGTTACCTATGTGCACATGGTCTGATAATATACTCCATCAGCTAGGTATCCTGTGAACTCACTAATCATGGCTAACAAGAAAAACATGATTCATCAAAGAATTGCGATTAATAGGTTCAACATAACAAGGTGACCAGAAGATGCAAAGAATCTGAATATCATCTGGTTAATCTGGCATACAACATGCTAGACTCAATCACATAGAGTCATATATCAAATAAATCATAAAGGTTTGAGAACAATTCAACAAACCGCAAGATAAAAAAAGGATTACTACACAAGTATAGTAGCATGATTATACTCACCTCGACTGTCTCAGGGTTTTGATCTCTTTTCTAATTTTCTTGAACTTGAGAGGTACTAGGTATGACTTCTAGTCCTATTCCTCTTCTGCTTTCACAAGTTATTGGCTAACAGGCATAAAAATTACATATACTCGCGTTAATCATTCTTACATAAACCTCATTTCTTAACATATATCATTATAAATTTATCTTTTCTTCTATAATGGTCAAATTGGTTTCAAGCAAAATTTTCCCTTGAAATTATGTCCAAACTTAGCTCAGAATTTCAAGTATCCAATTCTTTATGTCTTGATTAGCTTAATCATACTTGAACCTATTTGGTTTCATTGATTCATCCGCGTAGGTCTCATTCGCAAAAGCATAACTTTTTATACATAGGTCCAATGTTTTTCAAACTTTCCATACCTCTAGTTAACAAATAAATTCACATTTTTTAATGACCATTTTCTAATTCAGTCATTAAGGTTTCCAAATATCCCATTTACAATCAACCTTAATATTCTGTCATTAGTTGAACCCTTCCTGACTAAAATCATTATAACTTATTCATTTCATAACCAATTAAGGTGGTTCAAATTGCCATTTTCAATAGACTCATATGAATATCACATATCCAAAGATGGATAAAAAATTGATGTAATTTGTATTTATTGTGGTTTTTATAAAGATGTCCTATTTCTGTTCTCTTCTGAGTCACTAAGGTCAGTAACACCCTTCACTTATTTAGCCATATTTCACAGGATACCCATCCAATTAAAATTCCCTTTGTATAGCACTTAGATGACACATTTTTTAGCATTTAATAATTCTAACTCTAAAGTCCCCAAACAATTAAATTTCATTTCGTGTTTCAATCCCGTTGGTATTCTAAACTAGTTTCAATTCGGGACTTATCTCATTTGTTTGGATCACCCTAAATTCATAAAAAAAAATGTAGGGATACAGTAGACACCTGTATCTACAACTTCCAAGTTTTGATTTTCTCCAAATTTACATATTAAACAACTCAAAAAAATGTATATTAAGGACCTACGAATCTGCCTCCATTGTCGGGTTTGAACTCTAAAACCCTAGTTTTTGGTTTAGCCCCAAATCACTATAAAAATGAAAACTTCCTCATGTTATTGTATATACATATGGTACATAGTTGCCAATGTGTACTAGTATACTAAGTGAATAGCAATTTTGTACCATATACATATATGGTATGATGTACATTGTACCAATGGTACATATTATACATGTATTGACAAATGTGTGCCACTATACCTGTTACCCACGAGCTTTCATGGGTATGCATATGTGACTATGCTATATGCCACAGGGTATAGTACCACTATGTACATGGTGTATCATAACCCATACTACATAGTGATGTGTACCATAGTATATGCTACACAATGTAGTGCACAAATGATACATATGCACCACTATAGGGCAATCTATAATGGCCATTATACTAATTATATGGTGATTATGTAATTGTAGCCATGACTACTAGGGATTATGTATACATGCATCAGGGCATATAGTATATACTAAATGCATATGGTACCATATGGTATAAACATAAATGCTATTATGGTATTATTAGTGTATAATAGTATACATAGTGTACACACACATAATGTATACGTGCATAGTGTAGTGTATGTCAATGGCTAATAGTTACACATTATAGTTATAACGTTACATGACTCATTAATTAGTGTACCATAGTATATATGGCATATGGTACATGCATGACATGTACCACTACCATTGTAAGTGTGTGGTACATATGCATATGTTATATATTACCATGGATAGTGTTATACGTGTACACACATGCATAGTACATATTGTACATTATGTACTATACATGCATAATATACACCAATGGTGGTATGTATACACACCACGTAATACTATAGTGTATAATACCCAGCATACATTATGTACTATATATACTAAATACACTATATATAGTAGTATCTACACTTACCACACATGGTATATACCAATACTAGTTATGACACAATCCGATGTAGTATAATAGTATAACTGTGTACTAGCATTCAGTTATGTGGTACACGTGTACTAGAGTACTATACATAGTACATATGTGTAC
Source organism: Erythroxylum novogranatense (assembly GCA_029891385.1). NCBI lineage: Eukaryota > Viridiplantae > Streptophyta > Magnoliopsida > Malpighiales > Erythroxylaceae > Erythroxylum > Erythroxylum novogranatense. The sequence goes on along the minus strand of CM057225.1, from coordinate 59,959,893 downwards.
TAGTTACATAGTGGTAGTATGGTACACCATATTCTTTTATGTTCTTGTATACATATTATACATTCAAGTCTCACCATATATGTACTAGTTATATGGTACTATACATGGGGTACCAATATACATAGCCTATTACTAGTACTATAGTAATATACATATAACTAATGTGTATACACCTAGATAATTGTTATAATTTATATACATATGCTAGTTATTACAGGTACTAGTTTAACATATGCATACTATATATGCCATATATAGTATATACATAGTATGGTACCATATGTGTGCACATGGATGCACAGTGCACCATACATTGCATGTGTATTATATTGCATGTGTACCCATAACATAGTAGTATGTTGGATACATGTGCATAATATGTCAATAGAGTGCAACAATATGTGTAGTACAGTACCTAGTAATACTAGTGTATTTATGTAGCCATGCATAATACATAAATAATATTTGTCTATGGATATGGAACATACATATGGAACCCTATGTACCATACTATATATAGTACATGCACCTAGTGCACATAGGTACACATGGTACATATGCATGGTGAACAATTACCTAGTATGTGCATAAATATTGCTAGGTACACTATGCATAGTGTGTGTATGGCAATTGGTATATACCATGCAACACTAAGTTCATGTTGCAATGCTATACAATTGTGTTATGATATCTACCAATAGCAATGCATATACTATACTATGCAATAGTATGACCGTGCACTATGGTATATACTATAATGGTGCACATAGGTATCAATTGTATAGTGAAATGGTAACCATAACATACATGTAAATGGTATATTAACAACTAGTATTGCATGTGAATGCATGTACATGCATAATGAATGTGCATACATATGGTACACACCATGAGTATACCATTGTGCATGCATGTAAATTACAATCATATTCTTCATCGGAAGAATAACATTCAAACTTCGGCTCCTCTTTAGACCATACTATGTACTACACATATTGTGCACATATGTATATACCAATACTAGTTGTAGTGCATGTATATACACAATACTAATGCATATGTATATGCATAGTGTGTACATAGTGCATTATTATACTATGTCCCGAAACATGGACTATGCAATTGATATATACCCAACTATGCACGTATACACATGCATTGGTTACTACACACTTGTGTAACTATACTATATGCATACCAATTACATGATACTATATGCTACATTGTGTTGCGTCACATATATGCATAGTATATATGCTGTAATAATAGTGCATATACCATACTATATGGTATGGTGTATAATGTATGGTACTATGCATGGTACATACATATGTATGTGTACACATGCATGTAGACAGGTATAGTATTATGATGTATACTATATTGTACATATGTACCATTATACACATGCATGCACAATGGTATGATACCGCATTGTCCTCCTTACCCTACTATGCATTTGTGGGTACCATGGTAAAATGTAATGTAACTATGTACAATAGTATACCATGTATACGTACCATTCCAGCTAGTGCATGGTATGCATCACAATGCACGTGACTATACATATGCATGTGTATTATTATATGTACACATATGTACATAGTGATGCATATTATTGTACTATATGCATATGCATGTACTATACCTACACTATGTAGTAACAATGTAGTATGCCAACTACTAATGTGTATAACTACATATGACATTTCGTGACATTTTACCATTGTACATATATACATGTATACCATTGTACATAGTTATATGAATGTAGTACATACATTTGTTATAATGTATCACATATGTGTACATCACAAACATAATTATATAAATACATCAAATAGAAAGAATATTAAAGTTTTCTACTAGTATCCACAGATACACACTATTTACATATGTGACATTACAACATGCACAATGGTAATTGCCTGTGTATATAGGACATTCATACATGCTCAATGTAACAATCTATAGTCATTTGTACACTACACACATGATACCAATAATAGATTGCACTAGTTACACTGTGGCATTATAGTGTAATTATATGTGTATGTGGTATACATATACACACTACAATATGCACATGGTACCTATGCATACACCACTATGTTAGTTACAGCACATGTATTGACAATGGTAGTGCACTAGTATGCATGGTATATTTATGTACATATGGTGTACATACATATGAGCTATATACAATGTAGTTAGATTATACATATTATGCAATGTAGCATGTACCATGTATAGTGTGCACAATACATGTATAATATACTAACATGCACTCACCATCACTACTCACTTGTGTACTATATGCATGCGCGTATTATACTATATATGCATATGCACTAGATTATTGTTACCATGTAATACTATAGTGTATAATAGTATACATATGCTATTATACACTATATTATTACATGGTGTGTATACATTGTGTATACATATGGTGTACATGTATACCATATGTGTGCTAGGTATTATACACTATAGTATTACATGGTGTGTATACATACCACCATTGGTGTATATTACGCATGTGTACACACCATATATGCACTAGTTACACACCATATATAACATATAGCCATACATTTACACATGTTTAATATGCTACACCATATTACTACCATATGGTACATGCATATTCTTGTATAATGCATAACATATGGTGTACTTGTATACCAGTATGTACAATATACATAGTTAGATGCATGTATACTAGGTATAATGGCCATTATGTAAATGCATGTGTACTATACTAATTATGTGGTGATTATGTAATTGTAGCCATGACTACTAGTGATTATGTATACATGCATCATGGCATATACTATATACTAAATGCATATGGTACCATATGGTATAAACATAAATGCTATTATGGTATTATTAGTGTATAATAGTATACATAGTGTATACACACATAATGTATACATGCATAGTGTAGTGTATGTCAATGGCTAATAGTTACACTTATAGTTATAACGTTACATGACTCATTAATTAGTGTACCATAGTATATATGGCATATGGTACATGCATGACGTGTACCACTACCATTGTAATTGTGTGGTACATATGCAGATGCTATATATTACCATGGATAACATTATATGTGTACACTAGTTTGTACAATAGCATACATGACTATGCATGGTATGTATATGGTACTACATTCATGCACATAGTACATTACCATAATGTATACTAGTACTAGTTTAACAATGTGTAGTACAGTATTAGCATATGTATATATGTTAGTATATTGTATAGTATGCATAACACATAGTAGTATATGTATCAATAATGTACATAGTGTACCACATATAATACACTATGTACATTATTGATAAATATAGTAGTGTAATAGTATAATGCCAATGGTACCACATGTGAGCATATGTGTACTGATATGTGACCACACGTGTACATATGGTAACTAGTATATGCCGTGTGATGTATGCATAATACCATGTACTATCAATCCATACACATGCATTATCATATAGTATATATGTACTATATGATACACATACTATGCAATATACATAGTTACATAGTGTACCTAGCAATATTTATACACTATACTAGTACATTATATAGTATATGCATATTTATACATATTGTGTACCTATGCATATTATGTATAGCATGTATGCTATCATGGTTTTGCACACATGCATACCAGTATGTACAATATACATAGTTATATGTAACACTAACATATTAGTGTGTATAGTATATATACACACTATGTACATATAACAATTATACTATACATGCATTATGTTAATTATAGTAGTTACCATAGTGAATGCATGTACATTGTATACCCTATGTGTGCACATGGTAGTACATGCATACATTGCTAGTGTCGTGTACCACTATGTATATCTATAAGTTCTCTTTTATAGATCTGAAATGCATGTTATAACTACTACATATGCCAATATAGTATTATAGTTATGTATCAGATATATGTATTACATACAATTGTATCAACCATGTGCATGGCACACCATATATAGTATGCATGATATACCCATGCTATAGTGTACCAATATTTACAATGTATACTATTCTACTACAATATACTTAGTAACCATCAATTACATGATAGTACCAAGGTAGGGTACATTATTTTTGTACACATACTATGGTGATTATGTAAAGTATTGTGCATCGCCACACACTATGCACTAATACATAGTGATACTACCATTAATACCAAACTCTAAACAATTTCTTGTTTCAAGATTTACTTTCTTGCACTCAACTATTATTACTAAACAAGATGATTTTATAGAGATCAAAATGTAGACATGAATACATACACATTCATGTTTACATACATATTATACCAAGTATGCATATGTACATGTATACTTGATGTGACTATGGTACATCAATTCCATTGGCACAATATATGGATACTTGTTGGTACACTTTGCTTGGTATAGTACACACAATAATCACTTGTATGCATGTGAGCATATTACATGAGTATGCTATGGTGAGTGGGTAAGATGATACGGCAACAACCTAGAATCAATGTCTAGATCACCTCCGTTTCAATGATTGTTCTCAAACCTAAATTCAATCAATCTAACAAGACCCTTCACCCCAAAACAGCAAGGAATTGGTAACAAAGAGTATAAGATTGTAGGAATTGAATTAGCATACAAGTTAGAACTTACTTGATAAGTTGAATCAATCCTTAAGGTAAAACAAGCAAGAATCTCAATTCTCTCTTGAAGAATGCTTTCTAATTTTATTGATCTCTTCAAAACTCGTGTTCATGGCTAAAGCAAAGGTTTAAATACCCTTTGCAATGTAAACCCTAACAAAGATAACCTAAAAACCCTAAAGAAAGCCCAAAATATCAAAAGGCCTTCTTGAAACAAATCTGCCCAAGAATAAATCCCACATGGATTTGGGCTTCAAAACTAATTAAAATTGACTAGTCCTTGTCCAAATAGGATAACAAAACCACAAAATAGAAGACTAACTTAAGAGGGGCGAATTAGGCTTTTAAACTAGGCCCACAAGCTTGGTTCCTTAAAATAAAACATGCACATGACTTTTTTAATGAAGCACATGCACACTTAATGCAAATCAGCCCATGAAAAAGCCTAAAAGAAGTCCACATGACCTTTATAAGATAAAATAAGCCCAAGCTCATTGATTAGACTTGTGCTTGTGAAAATTGGCTAAGTGTTAGCCCTCTTGATTTGATTCCTCCAATGTGCACACACACTTAGGTGTCTTCCTAAGCTCTTCCCCAAGCTTGATCAACAAAACTTCTTGAAGTTCTTGTGAAACAAAAGCTTGTACATAAATCTGAAATTGTGCTTTGAGCTTGTTGGAGCGTGACCTTGTAATTGGACCCATTGGCATCCTCAAGTCTCCATTGCCTTGGTGAGTTGTATCATTCCCTCCCTCCTCAAAAGGATTCGTCCTCGAATCAAGACCGTTATCTTGTTAACAGCTCTACAATCGACACACATGCGCCAACTCCCATCCTTCTTTGAAACCAATATCACTGGCACGACACAAGGACTAAGACTCTCCCTGATGTGTCCCTTTTGTAGCAATTCTTCCACTTGCTTTTGGAGTTCCTTAGTTTCTTCAGGATTTGCCCTATAAGCTGGTCTATTTGGAATCTGCGCCCCAGGCATGAAGTCAATCTGATGTTCAATTCCTCTAATAGGCGGCAATTCCTTAGGCAACTCTTCTGGGAAAACATCTCCATACTCCTGCAAAAGAGAAACAACACTACTAGGCAAACAAGGGTCAAGGTCAGATTCACTAAAATAAGCTTGCTTGTACAAAAGTACAAACAAACATCTCCTTTCCACACAAGCAACCCTTACATCTCTCATTTTTGCATAGAAGTTTTGTTTCTTTCTACCCTCTCTCTCATTTGGGCCTTTTAATTGAATTTCTTTTGAGGCCTCTTTTCCTACTTTTCTTCTCTCACTCTCGGCCTCACTTTCTCTCTTTACTTTTGATTTAAATTTCTGCTCCCCTTTTGCAAGGTCCTCAACCTTACCCTCAATTTTTGTATTATCATGCTTTTCTTGAAGTTTTTTGTCCTGTCTTTGTTGCATTTCCTCCATACTCCTTTTTAATTGCATTTGGTCCTCATATACCTCTTTTGGTGCCAATGGAGCAAGAACAAATTTCTGATCTCCCATAGTAAATGAATACCTATTCTTAAAACCATCATGTAACACTCTTCTATCATATTGCCAAGGTCGATCGAGCAATAAATGACTAGCATGCATAGGTACAACATCACAAAGTACTTGATCAGAATAGTTTCCAATGGAGAAAGATACAAGGACTTGTTTATTTACCTTGATTTCCCCCATGTCATTCAACCATTGTAGTCTATATGGCCTAGGGTGTTTCAAGCACTCCAGCCGTAGTTTTTCCACCATCAATGTACTAGCCACATTAGTGCAGCTTCCCCCATCAATGATCAGGCTACAAATCTTCTCATTCACTAGGCATCTGGAATGAAAAATATTTTCCCTTTGCTCAATTCCATCTTCCTTCACTTGAGCATTCAAAACTCGCCTAGTAACAAGTAATTCACCCCTAGGTGCATCCTCAACTTCCACATCAGAACAATCTTCCAACTCAAGCATGGAAGCCAAATCATCTTCTTCCTCCTCAGACACAACTTCTCCTCCTCTCACAAACATTGTTTTCTTGTTTGGGCATTGAGAAGCAATATGACCAATACCAAGACATTTAAAGCATTTAATAGTCCTATGCTTTTTAGAATTGGAACTAGAAGAACTTGAAGTTTTAAAAGTACTTTTTGGATCTGCCTTGTTCTTCTCTTCCTTTAGCTTGTCTTTGTCCTTCTCATTCTTCTTGGAGCATTTCGAGTTCCAATTTGTAGTAGAGCTTGGGTAAGAAGCCTTGTTGGAGCTTTTGTACTTGAGTTGCCTCTCCACCTTCATGGCCATATTCACCATCTCCTCTAACTCCACATAATGCTGCAATTCAATAACATTGGCAATGTCTTTGTTCAAACCAGCCAAGAAACGTGCTATGGTGGCTTCTCTTTCTTCTTCTACATTAGCCCTAATCATGGCTATCTCCATCTCCTTATGGTACTCTTCTACACTTTTGGTGCCTTGTCTCAAGGTTTGGAGCCTTTGATGGAGCTCCCTATAGAAGTAACTAGGCACAAACCTCTTCTTCATGACCCTCTTCATTTCAACCCAAGTATCAATAGGATCCTCTCCATTCCTTCTTTTGTTCAAAACAAGCTGATCCCACCAAATAAGTGCATAATCATGAAATTCCACGGCAGCAAGCTTCACCTTCTTCTCCTCAGAATAGTTATGGCATTCAAAAATCACCTCCACCTTTCTTTCCCATTCTAAGTAAGCTTCTGGATCATTCTTACCTTGGAAAGATGGTATTTTCATCTTGATACTGCCCAAGTTTCTATCCACACGCTCGACCCTGTCTTCTCCCCTTGCATTGTCTCGGCCTCTATAACCTCTTCCTCTTCCTCTATCATTCCGTCCCCCTCTTCCACCAAATCTAGCCCTATGCCAATCTTCTTCATCTTCCCCATTATCATAATCATCTTCATACTCATAGCGCATAGGAGTTGGCTCCCTGGCATTTTGCCACCTTGTTGCACCATTAGATGAAACCTCTCTTTGTAAATTCCTAATGGCTTGATCTTGTCTATCAAATTTATCACTGACATCCCTGAACATGTTCTCAATCCTTTGGAATTGATGTTGCATAGCCTCCAAAGTAAAGAATGTGTGTTGATCAGCCTCACTATTCTTTTCATCCTTGTCACTACCTTTACTATCCTTTGAATTGGTCATGATGTAAAACCTGCAAAAACACGTTAGAATAGCTCCTCACACACTGCCTCACGTGTTTCTCTCTAAATCAGATTGGATACCCTCGTGTTTCACTCAAGAAGATGGCTTTTACCCTCAAATGAGCTTACACACTTTTGCCTTTTACCACTTTAGATTCTAGCACAGTTTTACTTGTCCGGATCAATCACTACCAACCAAATAAGCACAACAGCAACGTAATTCAAAAGGAAAGCAACGAATACCTAAATAAAGGAAGAAAAACACAAAGCTAGATGCAATTTAATGTAAAGAAAACAATGAAGACGACAATGAACACATACTAGATGGAGAAAACGTATGTGAACGATTTTTGGTGCCAATTGAGTAATTTGAAACAAGATTACTCAATTCAAGTGTAAAGGAAACAAAAAGGATAGCAAACAAAAAAAAACAACCAAAGAGTGCAAGAAAAGACAAAACTAGGAATTAAACTCAACCCTAAACCCAAATTAATAAGAACATTCTAATCTGCCCCAATTACTCAAGAACTTAAAGATAAGCAATTATATCAAAGACACACGTTTTGAGCAAAGAACGTAAATCTTGAAACAAGAAAGTGTTTCTTGATGCAAGAAAACAAGTCTTGATGAGTTTCTTGAATGAAGGATGTGTTCTTGATGAATCTTGAATAATAAAGAAACGAAATTAGAGAATTCTTGAATGATCAGATTCGTTCTTGATGAATCTTGCAAGCAAATCAACTCAAACTCACAAAGATTCACAATCTTGATTTTTTTACTTCTTTCTTTCTTTCTTTTCTTTCTTTTCTTCTATTTCTTTCCTTTTTTTTTCTTTTTTTTCGAATTTTAATGATGAACTAACTATGATAATTAAGAACAAACAGAAAATTAAAGATAAAGATTGAATTTAAAACCTAGGCTCTGATACCAAAGATGATACGGCAACAACCTAGAATCAATGTCTAGATCACCTCCGTTTCAATGATTGTTCTCAAACCTAAATTCAATCAATCTAACAAGACCCTTCACCCCCAAAACAGCAAGGAATTGGTAACAAAGATTATAAGATTGTAGGAATTGAATTAACGCCACAAGTTAGAACTTACTTGATAAGTTGAATCAATCCTTAAGGTAAAACAAGCAAGAATCTCAATTCTCTCTTGAAGAATGCTTTCTAATTTTATTGATCTCTTCAAAACTCGTGTTCATGGCTAAAGCAAAGGTTTAAATACCCTTTGCAATGTAAACCCTAACAAAGATAACCTAAAAACCCTAAAGAAAGCCCAAAATATCAAAAGGCCTTCTTGAAACAAATCTGCCCAAGAATAAATCCCACATGGATTTGGGCTTCAAAACTAATTAAAATTGACTAGTCCTTGTCCAAATAGGATAACAAAACCACAAAATAGAAGACTAACTTAAGAGGGGCGAATTAGGCTTTTAAACTAGGCCCACAAGCTTGGTTCCTTAAAATAAAACATGCACATGACTTTTTTAATGAAGCACATGCACACTTAATGCAAATCAGCCCATGAAAAAGCCTAAAAGAAGTCCACATGACCTTTATAAGATAAAATAAGCCCAAGCTCATTGATTAGACTTGTGCTTGTGAAAATTGGCTAAGTGTTAGCCCTCTTGATTTGATTCCTCCAATGTGCACACACACTTAGGTGTCTTCCTAAGCTCTTCCCCAAGCTTGATTAACAAAACTTCTTGAAGTTCTTGTGAAACAAAAGCTTGTACATAAATCTGAAATTGTGCTTTGAGCTTGTTGGAGCGTGACCTTGTAATTGGACCCATTGGCATCCTCAAGTCTCCATTGCCTTGGTGAGTTGTATCAGTGTACAATCATTATATATGCATTATATATGCATAGTGTGTACACATATTGTGCATATGTATGTGTACATGGTATATATGGTAGTTACCATTAATATACATAAGTGTGCATGGTATACATATGTATGTACACAAACTGAATAGATATACAAGTTTGTGCCAATACTAGGTGCTATGTATTGAATACATGTATATGGTACATGTATTACACATAGCGACCACACGTGTACATATGGTAACTAGTATATGCCGTGTGATGTATGCATAATACCATGTACTATTAATCCATACACATGCATTGGCACATAGCAGTACTATGCATTGTGCCATAGGGTATATATTAATACATAGCAGTACTATGCATTGTGTCATAGTGTATGTACACCATAGTATGCACACTACTACTATTACATGATGTATTATGCAATATGTAATACATATAACATACATTTAGTAATGGTAGTATGGAATAGTAATAGTGTACAAGCATGTACCATGTATAGTGTGCACAATACATGTATAATATACTAGTATGCACTCACCATCACTGCTCACTTGTGTACTATATGCATGCGTGTATTATACTATACATGCATATGCACTAGATTATTGTTACCATGTAATACTATAGTGTATAATAGTATACATATGCATTATACAACTGCAAATAATACCATGTGTAACATAAGAGTACAATATGTATTATGTTACTATGTGCATATGCATACTAGTGTATGGTACTATATCCATGTGATAGTATGCAAACTATATTGTACATAGTATAATAGTAATGGTAGTGGTAATGAATACTACCACTCTCTAGCTGGTACCATACGCTACAATGTTATAGTACATATAGTAGTATATGTGCATGTGTACCATAATATGTGGTATATAGTGCACATATAATTGCATGTACATAGTGTGGTACACATACATACCATGTGCACACTATCACTATAGTTATGCATGTACACATGCAAATAATGTAACATAATACATAATACATGGTACACTATTATACCATTGCATTTGCCATACTACTATATGCATGGTACATATGCATTACCATGTGTACACATACTATATAGTATATATGCACATAATATAGCTATGTTACCATAGCATATGCACATATGGTACACATCACTATTACACATTAATACAATGTACATGCATATGCTATTATGTTACATGTGTAACTATGTGCCAATCCCATATGTATGTATATAGTGCTACACTAGTTATGTACACTATTGGTACTAATATATTGATGGTACCATAGTTAGCAAATGTATTAGTGTAGATAACAGGGTTATACATGTATATACAATAATACATGCATTATATGTATATACTATCTGTACATGCAATGTTGCCAATGCATAGCAAATGGGTACACACTAGCTATACTATAGTGTGCACTATTATACATGCCTAATGTTGTAAATATTGCTAGGTGTAACTATGTATGGACTATATGTCATACACTATGAAACTATGTATATTGTACATATGGGTGCTATGTGCACCATAACTATTATGTTACAATGCATATGCACGGTACTATGTAGTCATGCATATGCATAGTGTATATATGCATATGCAAATGTATAGTTACCATGTACATAATGTATGTCTATAGTAGCATGTATGTAGTTACCATTGTGAATAGTTATGTGCATATAGGAATCATTACGTATTGTATGTCATGTATGTAGTTATGTATGTGTTACTATGTTAACCATTAGTCTATGTATACATGTATACATATGTACACACTGTTACCATAATTGTACCACAAGCATGCATATGGCATATGCACATGTGTAGCTCATATGTATAATAGTGTAACCATATTTATGGTACACGTAATGGTGTGTACATATAGTACTGTATGTGCACTATTATAGTAGCATACACATATAATTGCATGGCACTAGTATGCTAGAAGTATGGTACCATAGTATACCATATACTATGTACATACTAGTTATAACATATGGTAACGTATGGTATAGTGTAATGTGTGTACACATGCACTGTGTATTGTTACAAGTAGTGTAATGATGTGTACCACATGCAAGTACATTATGTACTACATACCATTAGTCACCATTTGTGTAGTTTATATTAAGTGTTGTTATATGTTGGATACATGTGCATAATACTTGTACCATGCATATATTGTATAATTAGTGTAGTACTATAGATGCATGGTACTATACATGGTTATGGGTATGCACATACAATGCCACCATTATACACTATGATGGTATAGCAGTATGCACAATATGGTATACAGACATATGTAGTAATATATTTATGTAATAGTATAAGCTATGCATAGTACATAAATAATGTCAATACTATATGTATTGTGTACATATATACCTAGTATCTGTATAATGGTACATATGTATATGGGTACATTCATTGACATTATGAATGGGTACAACCATAGTGTAGGTATAGTACATGCATATGCATATAGTATGTACCATGGTAACACATAGTGTACATACCATACGTGTGGTGTACCCACATATGCATGTATGTGTTATTGTACATGTCTATTAACCCATACTACCATACACGTAATACCATATGGTAGGTCATGCAATGGTATACATTTACATGCATATGTGGGTACGCTATGTATGGTATACATACTATGCTGTACCATATGCCACTTATACTATGGTACACTAATTAATGAGTCATGTAACGTTATAACCACTATACTATGGTAACTATAGCATGTGCATAACTATATAATACAATACTATATGCACATATATACCATGGTAATAATACATATTACCACTATATAGTGTACATATGTGCATATGTACAATGTAATACATATGCAAATATAGGGTACCATACACATATGCACTAGTATTGTGTATATACGTGCACTATACCATGTAATACATATGCACATATAGGGTACCATATACATATGTACTACCATATACATATGTACTAGTATTGTGTATATACGTGCACTACAACTAGTATTGGTATATACATATGTGCACAATATGTGTAGTACATAGTATGGTCTGAAGAGGAGCTGGAGTTTGAATGTTATTCTTCTGATGAAGAATATGATTGTAATTTACATGCATGCATAATGGTATACTCATGGTGTGTACCATATGTATGTACATGCATTATGCATGTACATACATTCACATGCAATACTAGTTGTTAATATACCATTTACATGTAGGAAAATCCCGGTGTGTACATCACATATACACGGTGCAGAAAAATAAATTTTTTATTCCGGGACCTTCCCGAAAGCCAGGATCTATGTGTCTATATAACAAAGTCAAATCATAACGACCAAAGGAAACCGTCTCTAACGGTATCCACGTAAAGGTCGGAGAAACTAATCGGAGCAAACCCTTTGACTCGGGAATAGCTAGAATAAAGTGAAGACTGCTAGATCTTACCTTATTCTTGGAGAGCTAAGGAGAAGACGATGAAGCTTGGAGAAGAAGAAGATGAAGCTTGGAGAAAGATGATGAAGAGAGGAGAAGCTTGATTTTAAAACCCTTTCTTCTTAAAACCAACGACCATCAACTCTTCATTTCATCATTTGCCATTTGTCTTTAACTATTTAAAGACATTAAATGCTAAAGTGGTGAGCTTTCCACACACACACACACACACACACACATATATATATATATATAATTAAGATATGTCTTCTCCTCCTCCTTCCACGTTGATCATATATACATATATATTAATTAATTAATTACTTAATTAATTAATAAGATATATATATATATATAAATGCTGAAGAGATCCAGTCACACTGGGGTCGGTCCTACTGGGTCTCGGTATGGAAAAAACACCGAAGACCTGTTTCAGCAATATCGATGTGGCGATCTCATCGGGACATATCCCAATCTCATCGGGATCCATTTAATCCTATTGCTCTCCATATATTGGATCTCTATCCAAAACTATTTTACGAATTCTCCAAGTCACTCTTATGCGTGTGACCCATTAGGTTCCCGATTATGTTGGCCACTTAGATTAACACTTAATCCAAGCAAGTCATGAGCAGTATCTAGCAACACATCATGACCCCCAATTGACCGGAAAGTAATTGGTTTGACGAATGAACCTATGTTCATCACGAACCATATCACGAACCTTTCTATAGACAATTACTGTGCAATTCGTCCTTTCACCATGCTATACCCTACTTGGTTATGAGTATGGGCAAAGTGTCAACTCTTACTAGACTGACTACGTCAAATCTAGTCCAAGTGATATCAGTTCTTGTCCTGGGATTCATTACTTTATATGTCAATGAAGACACTCTTCATGACATATGTACTCCGGCCAGAGATTTCCAAGTAATGATCCTGACAAGAGGCCATGGGTATCATCTTCTGCTATTACAGAAGTGATGAATCCTTTATTGGCTACTCAATCACCTTCGAATACCTCAAGTTGTACCCAATCACCACCCTATGAGCGACCTGTGTAAGGCATCAAAGAATGGAGTCAAAGCACAGAATCAGTATCCAAGATATCCTTGAGTACCTCAAGTCTAAGGATATTTGCACCATTGCTATGATGAGATTATCACTGACATTAGAATAGGACATCCATGTGATGATCTCATAGCAGGTCATCCAATGTACTTACTACCTCTAGTAAGCATTCACATCTCAACCCTAAACATCTCATATTTACAGTTTCTGAGATCCACTGCTTGATCAAATCAAGGAGCTTGACATGTGCTAGTCTCTCCGGATTAACGATGTCCAGTTTCAGTAATCCTATGACTAAGGATAATTTAGATACTGACATAATTACACATGATAGGAATCTCAGTGGTATGATCACATCACAATTTCCTTCATGCTATGTCATGTACCATGGATATCATTAATTTGCTTATAGATCAATATCCATTCATAAATAATAAACATCAAATTAATGAAATATGCCTTTCTTTATTTATTCATAAAGTATGTACACAACTTTGTACAAAACGGGCTAAAGACGATTGCCTTTAGGGCACTACTCTAAAAAATCTCCCACTTGACCTAAAGCCAATCGCCTTGATATCTAATACCATAGGCGAGTACATGAGAATCAAAACTCTTATGTGATAATGGCTTTGTCAACGGGTCAGCAATATTTTGCTCGGTGGGAATTATCTCTATCTGGACATCACCTCGACCAATGATCTCCCTAATCAGATGATATCTGCGGAGTACGTGTTTGGATCGTTGATAAGACCTTGGTTCCTTCGCCTGTGCAATAGCCCCATTATTGTCACAATACAACTGTATGGGCCCATCACAGCTAGGAACCACACCAAGTTCAGTAATGAACTTTTTGATCCAAACTGCTTCCTTTGCTGCGCCTGAAGCGGCAATGTACTCTGCCTCGATTGTTGAATCGACAGTTGTCTCTTGTTTGGAACTCTTCCAACTGACCACCCCGCCGCTCAGTGTGAATATATAACCTGATTGCGATTTAGAATCATCCTTATCAGATTAAAAACTAGCATCTGTATACCTGCCCTTCCATCTCCATATATCAAGAAAACATCCTTAGTCCTTCGCAAGTACTTGAGGATATTCTTGACAGCCACCCAGTGACCCTCACCAGGATCCGATTGGTATCTACTCGTAACACTTAGAGCATATGAAACATCGGGTCTCGTACATAGCATAGCATACATGATAGATCCTACTGCTGATGCATACGGGATCATATTCATGCGCATCCTCTCATCTTGTGTCTTAGGACACATAGATTTCGAGAGTGTTATCCCATGAGTCATGGGAAGGTACCCTCTCTTGGATTGTTCCATGCTAAACCTCTTTAGCATCTTGTCTATGTACGTTGATTGTGAAAGACCAAGCAATCTTTTTGATCTATCTCTATAAATCTTTATCCCAAGGATATAAGTTGCTTCACCAAGGTCTTTCATGGCAAATTGTTTGGATAACCAAATCTTCACAGATTGTAGCATAGAGACATCGTTTCCTAGTAATAATATGTCATCTACATATAGCACAAGGAATACGATTGCAGTCCCACTAACCTTCTTATACACACAGTGCTCATCCGGATTTTGTGAGAAACTAAACTCTTTGATTAACTCAACAAAACGGATATTCCAACTCCTGGATGCTTGTTTCAATCCATAGATGGATTTCTGAAGCTTGCATACCTTTTCGCCATCATAGAACGTGAAGCCCTCTGGTTGTGTCATATACACATCCTCAGCTAGATTTCCATTTAGGAAAGCTGTCTTCACATCTATTTGTCATATCTCATAATCATAATGAGTGGCAATGGCTAGGAGTATCCTAATGGATTTAAGCATTCCTACTGGGTTGAAGGTCTCGTCGTAGTCAACTCCTTGTCTTTGACGAAAACCTTTATCCACAAGCCTTGCTTTATAGGTAATCACATTACCATCCATGTCGGTTTTCTTTTTGAAAACCCATTTACACCCTGATACGGCAACAACCTAGAATCAATGTCTAGATCACCTCCGTTTCAATGATTGTTCCCAAACCTAAATTCAATCAATTTAACAAGACCCTTCACCCCCAAAACAGCAAGGAATTGGTAACAAAGAGTATAAGATTGTAGGAATTGAATTAGCATACAAGTTAGAACTTACTTGATAAGTTGAATCAATCCTTAAGGTAAAACAAGTAAGAATCTCAATTCTCTCTTGAAGAATGCTTTCTAATTTTATTGATCTCTCTAAAACTCGTGTTCATGGCTAAAACAAGGGTTTAAATACCCTTTGCAATGTAAACCCTAACAAAGATAACCTAAAAACCCTAAAGAAAGCCCAAAATATCAAAAAGGCCTTCTTGAAACAAATCTGCCCAAGAATAAATCCCACATGGATTTGGGCTTCAAAACTAATTAAAATTGACTAGTCCTTGTCCAAATAGGATAAGAAAACCACAAAATAGAAGACTAACTTAAGAGGGGCGAATTGGGCTTTTAAACTAGGTCCACAAGCTTGGTTCCTTAAAATAAAACATGCATATGACTTTTTTAATAAAGCACATGCACACTTAATGCAAACCAGCCCATGAAAAAGCCTAAAAGAAGTCCACATGCCCTTTATAAGATAAAATAAGCTCAAGCCCATTGATTAGACTTGTGCTTGTGAAAATTGGCTAAGTGTTAGCCCTCTTGATTTGATGCCTCCAATGTGCACACACACTTAGGTGTCTTCCTACGTTTTTCCCCAAGCTTGATCAACAAAACTTCTTGAAGTTCTTGTGAAACAAAAGCTTGTACATAAATCTGAAATTGTACTTTAAGCTTGTTGGAGCGTGACCTTGTAATTGGACCCATTGGCATCCTCAAGTCTCCATTGCCTTGGTGAGTTGTATCACACCCTATGGGTTTTATTCCTTGGGGTGCCTCAACCAAAGTCCATACTTGGTTTTCATACATGGAATCCATTTCAGCCTTCATGGCATGAAGCCATTTCTCAGACTCTGAACTCTTCAGAACCTCTTCATAGGTGGTAGGCTCATTCTCTTCTATGAGCAATACATCATTCTGTTCATTCACAAGAAATCCATATCTCTGGAGAACAGAGTGTATCCTACGTGACCTACGAACTTCATGTATTGTAGAAGGTTCAACTGTTACTTCATCTGTATGAGTCACGCTTTGATTGACGATTGATCACGTATGCATTGAGCATCTTGAACTTCTGCAAGTTCAATTTTGCTCCCACTGTCTTCTTGTAAAAGAAACTATTTCTCTAAAAAGAAAGCATGCTTTGAAACAAACACCTTTGTCCCTCAGCAAGGTAGAATTGATATCCCATTGTTTCTTTAGGATATCCTACAAACAAACATTTGTTAGACTTTGCATCAAGTTTATCTGACTGTATCCGCTTCACATAAGCAGGACAACCCCAAATTTTCAAATGAGTAAGATAGGGTCTTTTGTTAGTCCACATCTCATATGGAGTAACATCAACTGTTTTTTATGGAACTCTGTTTAACAAATAAACAGCTGTCTCGAGTGCATACCTCCAAAAGGATTTTGGTAACTTTGCAAAGCCCATCATCGACCGTACCATGTCTAACAAGGTTCGATTTCTCCTTTCAGCTACACCATTATGCTGTGGTGTGTATGGTGGAGTCCATTGAGATAAAATCCCATTATCTCTAAGATAATCTAAAAATTGTTGGTCTAAGTATTCCCCACCACGATCGGATCGTAATGTCTTGATACATTTCCCAAGTTGGTTTTCTACTTTATTTCTGAATTGTTTGAACTTTTCAAATGCTTCATATTTGTATCTCATCAGATACAGGTACCCATATCGAGAATAATCATAGATAAAGGTAATGAAGTAAAGACAACCATTTCTAGCATTGATGGACATCGGACCACATACATCTGAATGTATTAGGTCTAATACTCCAGTCGCTCGTTCACCCTTTTCCTTAAAGGGTAACTTAGTCATCTTGCCTAATAAACAAGATTCACATGTGTCATATGATTCATAATCAAATGACCCTAAACCACCACTCTTATGAAGCTTAGCTATGCATCTCTCATTTATATGGCCAAGGCGACAATGCCATAAGTAAGTTGATTTTAAATTATCTCGTTTACGTCTTTTCGTGTCATTGACATTCATAATTGGATGTGACATATCTAATATGTAAATTTCATTGCATAATGTACCAGTACCATAAAGCATTCCATTCAAACTAATAGAACAACCATTGTTACTAAAAGTCAAATGGAAACCAGCTCTATTTAAACAAGAAACAGACAATATGTTCTTTGTTAAAACAGGTACAAAATAACATTCATCCAGTTTCATTACAAGCCCACTGGGGAGTGACAAAAAATAAGTGCCTACGACTAATGCAACAACTCTTGCTCCATTTCCTACACGCAGGTCTAGTTCTCCCTTCATGAGCTGTCTACTGTCCCCGAGGCCCTGCATATCATTGCATATGTGTAAGCCACAACCAGTATCTAATACCCATATTTTATGATCAGAAACAGTATTAACCTCAATGACAAACATACCTGAAGAAGTTGAGGCATCTAATGCCTTCTTCTACTTCAAGGATTCCAGATAGACTTTACAGTTTCGCCTCCAGTGGCCAATCTTGCCACAATGGAAGAAAGTTCCTTTTGATGCAGTTTCTTTGGTTTTCTTTTTGGCTGCACTTCCTTTTGGTTTCTTAGCCTTGTTCTTCTTTAGGTTCTTTTTCTTTGAACCAGAAGAAGAAGAGTCCACCACAAGCACTGGCTTGCTATCCTTCTTGATAGATTGCTCTGCTGTCTTGAGCAAATTGATCAACTCAGGAATTGTCGTGGATATTTGGTTCATCCGATAGTTTAACACAAACTGTGAATAACTATCAGACAATCCAACCAAAATTAAGTCAACACTTAATTCATAATCCATAACAAAACCTAAGATGGCCAATCTCTCAATATACCCATTCATCTTCAGTACATACTGCACTGCAGATGAACCTGGAGTCATCTTAGTAGTGAAGAGTAGCCTTGAGGTCTCGAACCTTTCAGACCGAGCTTGCTCATCAAAAAGCTCTCTAAGATGAAACACTATAGTATGAGCATCCATAGACTCATACTGCTTCTGCAGCTCTGGTGACATAGAGGCGAGCATAATACAGGTGGCCATGTCACTGTCTTTGAGATGCTTACGATAAACTTTCTGATCCTCATCAGAAGCATCAACAGCAAGTGGATCAGGAAGTGGAACATCTAGGACATAGCCCAGTGTCTCAGATCTGAGAACAATTCTCAGATTTCTCAGCCAATCGAGAAAATTAGGTCCAGTTAATTTATTAGAGTCCATAAGTGAGCGCAAATTCACACTGGACGACATCTTCAATCATCCTAAAGAGAAAGAGAGAAAGAATGTTAGAATAGAATTATATGCATGATCATAAGGACTTGCATATGGCTCCCACTAGTTTCAAAGAATCCATAACCCTCACCACGAATCCAAGAAACATTATGACAAAGTGTCCTAGTGGGTCGATATCCGACATTACTAAGAATGACCATGGGTTTATCCAACAAGCCACCTTAGGTCAATCGACAAGTATCGGGCATACCAATTGCATCATAGATATCCGACATTACTGAAAATGACCTTGGGTTTACCCAACAAGCCACCTTAGATCAATCGACAGGTATCGGTCATACCAGTTACATCACAGGTGCAATTATCGACTAGTGCTATCAACTCGTAATGTATGCACACACATTGGGTTATCAACTCTTGATGCCCGTACATCTAATGTACGCTACCCAATTTCGCCTCTGTCTACGTTAACCTTGAGTTTACTCAACAAATCAACGCTTCTAGTGAAAACCGACCCATTAATCCAAAAATCTTATTTCCATAGTTCGAACATATCCGTATAGAGTGAGCTTGGGTTTACCCAACAACCCGAACTCTATAAGAACTCTGGTTCTCCCCATATTAATGGAAGGCGTTAGTTTTCATATTATGTGTGAGGGATTTCAAACTTTGGTCTCATCCAAGCTGTAGGATTATAGTCACAATGACTATATGGAATGATTTAGGACATTTCATCAATCACATCGAATCTATACCTATAATCATCCATCATCCCACTTGTGTATGTGTAAGTCGACATACCTGAGAATGCAAGTCGACTTATGCATGTTTAAGTCGACTTAGACTACTGTGCACGAGCAAGTCGACTTGTCTATGTTTAAGTCAACTTACCTGAGAATGCAAGTCGACTTATGCATGTGTAAGTCGACTTACCTATAGAATTGCTCTCTAATCGGCTAATTTCTCAATCCGTGCAGTTCAAATTCACAATACCAAGTGTAATATACTTTACTTTGATGTATCAATGAAACACTTTCATTGTATCATGCTTACTATATATAATCATACAATACATGAAAAACTTGAAATTGATCAATACACTATCATTCTCTTAGATTTCCAAATAATTTTGAGAATACCAAATAATCTTCCTAAGTATCTCTAGGTAGTCTACACTTTATCAAGACTACTTCGGCACTGGTCACAAAATTGGTGACGGCCAAAACAATCAAGACAAGGAAATATACTAACGAGATGCTAATGAGACACATTTGACATCCGAAAATTTTTGGAAACCCAATTTCAAGAAAATCAGTTTGGCAAGCATACAAAATCAGTGTAACATATTTTTAATCACATTAAAAATGATCCAAGGCATTGGAACCGAGAAATACACAATCAATCATTCCAAACAAAACAGTTCCAGCAACTTTCTCAAAACTGCCAAGCTCTGTTTTTTGCTTGGAAAAATCATTGAAACAATTTCAATAAATTCTAAGAAAATTATAGAGGTTACAACATGTTCACAACATGCTCCATGAATATTTTCAGGATTTATTTCCAATAAAAACTCAACCAACCTCAGCAACCAAGACAATGCTGAATCTATCTTCCTCAACACAGATATTCCCAGTAGCACACAACAAATTCTCAAATAAATAGTAAATCACCTTGAAAACATTTTTCCATCCTCATAGACATTTATAAACATCTTAGAGACATGTCGGTGAAAGAAAATCTGAAAAACAATACAATTTATTCTCGAATTTACAAGCATGCCTATTCAAGGAATGTGCATAAACACAGCAACCAGAACATAAGGGAATAAATTAGCAAGACCATATCAAACCACATTGATAAATTCTATTCTTCCACAGACATATTCAACAACATCTTATGAGCACATCTGGGCAAGAAAATTTTGAAAACAAGATTTCTATACTGATTTCGAATTTAACATAGTCAATATGCACAATGGTCACAAGCAATAGGCAGCATCAACCTAGTAATGCTTTCTTCTTTATATACGACACAAGTGTCTCTGATACAACTGTAGGAAAATCCCAGTGTGTACGTCACATATACACGGTGCGGAAAAATAAAAATTTTTATTCCGGGACCTTCCCGAAATCCAGGATCTATTTGTCTATATAACAAAGTCAAACTATAACGACCAAAAGAGACCGTCTCTAACGGTATCCAAGCAGAGGTCGGAGAAACTAACCGGAGCAAACCCTTCAACCCGGGAATAGCTAGAATAAAGTAAAGACTGCTAGATCTTACCTTATTCTTGGAGAGCTAAGGAGAAGACGATGAAGCTTGGAGAAGAAGAAGATGAAGCTTGGAGAAAGATGATGAAGAGAGGAGAAGCTTGATTTTAAAACCCTTTCTTCTTAAAACCAACGACCATCAACTCTTCATTTCATCATTTGCCATTTGTCTTTAACTATTTAAAGACATTAAATGATAAAGTGGTGAGCTTTCCACGTTGGCCTTATATATATATATATATATAATTAAGATATGTCTTCTCCTCCTCCTTCCACGTTGATCATATATACATATATATTAATTAATTAATTACTTAATTAATTAATAAGATATATATATATATAAATGCTGAAGTGGTCCAGTCACATTGGGGCCGGTCCTACCGGGTCCCGGTATGGAAAAAACACCGAAGACCTGTTTCAGCAATATCGATGTCGCGATCTCATCGGGACATATCCCAATCTCATCGGGATCTATTTAATCCTATTGCTCTCCATATATTGGATCTCTATCCAAAACTATTTTATGAATTCTCCGAGTCACTCTTATGCGTGTGACCCATTAGGTTCTCGGTTATGTTGGCCACTTAGATTAACACTTAATCCAAGCAAGTCATGAGCAGTATCTAGCAACACATCATGACCTCCAATTGACCGGAAAGTAATTGGTTTGATGAATGAACCTATGTTCATCACGAACCATATCACGAACCTTTCCATAGACAATTAATGTGCAATTCGTCCTTTCACCATGCTATACCCCACTTGGTTATGAGTATGGACAAAGTGCCAACTCTTACTAAACTGACTACGTCAAATGTAGTCCAAGTGATATCAGTTCTTGTCCTGAGATTCATTACTTTATATGTCAATGAAGACACTCTTCATGACATATGTACTCCGGCCAGAGATTTCCAAGTAATGATCCTGACAAGAGGCTATGGGTATCATCTTCTGCTATTACAGAAGTGACGAATCCTTTATTGGCTACTCAATCACCTTCGAATACCTGAAGCTGTACCCAATCACCACCCTATGAGCGACCTGTGTAAGGCAACAAGGAATGGAGTCAAAGCACAGAATCAGTATCCAAGATATCCTTAAATACCTCATGTCTAAGGATATTTGCACCATTGCTATGATGAGATTATCACTGACATTAGAATAGGACATCCATGTGATGATCTCATAGTAGGTCATCCAATGTACTTACTACCTCTAGTAAGCATTCACATCTCAACCTTAAACATCTCATATTTACAGTTTCTGAGATCCACTGCTTGATCAAATCAAGGAGCTTGACATGTGCTAGTCTCTCCGGATTAACGATGTCCAGTTTCAGTAATCCTATGACTAGGGATAATTTAGATACTGACATAATTGCACATGATAGGAATCTCAGTAGTATGATCACATCACAATTTCCTTCTTGCTATGTCATGTACCATGGACATCATTAATTTGTTTATAGATCAATATCCATTCATAAATAATAAACATCAAATTAATAAAATATGCCTTTCTTTATTTATTCATAAAGTATGTACACAACTTTGTACAAAACGCGCTAAAGGCGATTGCCTTTAGGGCACTACTCTAACATTACATACATACATGTATGTTATGGTTACCATTTCACTATGCAATTGATACCTATGTGCACCATTATAGTATATATACCATAGTGCATGGTCATACTATTGCATAGTATAGTATATGCATTGCTATTGGTAGACATCGTTACACAATTGTATAGCATTGCAACATGAACTTAGTGTTGCATGGTATATAACAATTGCCATACACACACTATGCATAGTGTACCTAGCAATATTTATGTACATACTAGGTAATTGCTCACCATGCATATGTACCATGTGTACCTATGTTGTTGGGCCCTAAATTTGTTTTTCTTGATGTTATTAAGTATGAATTAATTTGATTTATGATTTATGGAATAGTTTGATTTTATTGAAAGTATTAATGGACAATATGGATTTAATTGAGTTTAGTATGGGATAATGGTTATGAAAGAGTAAAAATGTTTGAGGGCAAAATGGGCAAGTCACTCAAGGGTAAGAGGTTTTAGGCTTGCATGGAGGGGCATTATAGTCTTTGCTCTTCCTTGTAGGTTTAAGGAGTTAAAAGAAGAAGAAAAGAAAGAAGGAGAAGGGAGTTATCGTGGGAGCTTGAGGAAGAAGAAGGAGATTGTTTTCTTGAGGATTTTCGACAGATTAGAAGCATTCTTCAGGTGAGTTAAACTCTCTTATCCTTGTTTGAGATGGTTTGAAACCTAGAATGAGTTGAATGAAGGTAGAAACGTTGGTTTAGGGTTTATGGGAAAACTTGGTAGAAATCCATGGGTTTTTGTGTTGTTGATGTTTTGGTGTTAGAATAAGTTTAGAACGGAAGTATATGACTTGATTAAAGGGTTAGATATGTTGTAGTTGAGAAAGGGAAGGATTAAAGGTTGAAAAAAGTCGAAAATTTAGGTTCGGGAGTCGACCCTCCAGTCCGCACGTCGCGACGTGCATGAGGCCGCACGCCGCGGCGTGCCAGGCCGCTCGTCGCAACGAGCGAGCCTCGTCGCGGCGAGCCCAGTTTTTCCAGCAAAGATGTTTTTAGTGTTTTGAGCATATCTTTTGCTACAGAAGTCCTTTTGAGGTGATTTTTTAGGCGTTGTAAACTAGAGACATAGATCTACAAGTTTTGTGAAGTGAGGAAGTTCTGAATCAGTTTCTACGACTATGGAATTTTGGATGGAAGTTAGGAATGAAATTATTGTTTCTGCATGAGTTATTAAATGCGATTTTGGTTCTTATTTTAGGAGATCAAGTGAGGCAAGAGGATCAAGAGGCTCAAGAGGAAACTCATTCCTAGGCAAGAACAAGCAAGGAAATCAGGTGGGTTCATGTTTATAATAGAGTAAATAAGTACTCATTGTTTTGTTCAAATCAAGAAAGATTCAATGCATTTTAATTGCATCATCCACGATCGCATTACATACTATTATGAATGATTATATTCTGCTATGTGATTTGCATTCATGAATTATGAAAAGAATTCCAAAAAGGGAGTTTTTCTCCTTTCACGAATATAAGTACATGAATTCAAGTTTTACGAAATACATGACAAACAAGATTACAAGCAAGTTTTCAAGCAAGTGCCAGTTTGGCAAACAAGTTTACAAGAACATGAATTATGCATACTTAGGTGAGTTTGCGGTGTCCCTCACCAATAGTCAAGTGCACATTGACTCACGAAAAGGCTTCTCCGCCTGCCCGCTAGTGGCACAGGGTTTCTCATAAGGATTCCCTCACGAAACTACGTCTACACATCAACATTTCGATGGCATTTGTAGTACGTCACGAACCAGGGACAACCCAAACCATTATGTTATGTTATGTGTATGATTGGTTATTATGTGACATGCATCATGAATTGTACAAGAATCAAGCATTTTTTAAGACAATGACTCATACATACTCAAGTGTTATGATTTCAACAAGTATCACGACAATGAGTTATTTTTGAATAATTTTGCTTATTACTATGTTTTAAATATGTTCCCACGAGCTTTATAGCTCACCCCCTCTAATCTCCCCCATATAGGTGACGAGCCAGAGACCGAGTGAGTCACGAGTACGGCGGCACTCCATTTTGTCATGCTTATTTTTAAACTTTAGTTTCATTTCAAGTACTATTGGTTCAAGAGTATTTTGTATTTTTGGCTCTTGAACTCAAAGTTGTAATTTGGTTTGAGATATTCTTAGCACTTTATGAAACTCATCTTTTGGAGCATGAATTATGGATAGGTTTGTTTTTTTTAAAGCATGAAAGTAAGCTTTGAGTTTGTTCACGATGGATCCGTTGAACTTCCGATGGTCTCCTTCCTCAATCGTTTAATTTACATGTTTAGCCTTGTTTATTAAATCACATGAAAGCAGGTTTCAAGTATATTTTCCAGCAGGCGCATAAATCTTCCGCGGGTCTTTTTCCTTAAATGTATAATTAGCATGTTTCATGTCACGCTCTCATGTCCGATGTTGGGCTTCAACAACGGGGTCCAACATATGTGCACCAGGTGCATATACTATAGTATGGTACATATATGGGGTTCCATATGCATTTTCCATATCCATAGACAAATATTATTTATGTATTATGCATTGCTACATAAATACACTAGTATTACTAGGTACTGTACTACACATATTGTTGCACTCTATTGACATATTATGCACATGTATCCAACATACTACTATGTTATGGGTACACATGCAATGTATGGTACACAATGGTATACTCATGGTGTGTTCCATATGTATGCACATGCATATTAGTTATACAATAGTGGTGCACAATGGTAACTACATACATGCTACTATAGTGCGTATGCACATTGCATAATAGGTATACATTGTTTACCATTATGCAAGTGTGTAGCTATATACACCCATATATAGTACAGTGGGATTGGTGCATGTGTGTAGCCATGTACACTCATATATAGTATAGTGGGATTGGTACTAACATACTATGGCTATGTTAGTACCAATCCCACTGTAATTATGTGCATGTGTAGTATACAATGCATGGTACGTGTATGGTATAGTACACTATATTACATGTGTACCATTGTACTATACCATGTGTGCATATAGTATACCATGATCTACCACTATGTATATAACCACTATACACACAGATAATACCAAACCTTATTCAATGCGCGTATTACACATTAATGTACACATATGGTACATATGCTGCATGGTATACATTTATCTACATACTACTATGTTATGGGTACACATATATGGTGCTCAATGGCTCCATAGTGCAAATATATGAGATACATACATAGTACATGCACCATATTTATACATATTATTGTACTATATGTATGTATACTATACTAGTACATAGTTCACAATATATATACCAACTATGATGCCATAGTTGGTATACACAGTATATGTGATACCTATGTGTATGCATAGATAGTGCACATATATGCTATAGATTGTTACATTGTCACATATACACTATAATGCCACAGTGTAACTAGTATATGCACTAGTATTGTGTACCATGTGTACTATGTGGTACCAATTGTATGCATAAGTAACATAGTAAGGTAATAGTATATACATGTGCATGCACATATTAGTATGTATAGTGCATGGGTTATATTATGTGTGGTTTAGTAACATACCGTATGCATGTACCACCATGTGCACACATAGGGTATATAATGTACATGCATTCACATTTGGACATGCATTCACCATGGTAACTACTATAGTTAACATAATGCATGTATAGTATAATTGATACATATAGTACACTAATGCATGGTACTATACATGGTCATGGGTTCCAATAACTAGGTGCATATATACTAATTTAATACACACATAGTATATGCGTATTATCACATGTAACACAATGCATATGCATGGTAAATATGCATGGCATGCATATTTATAGTACTACCATTGCGTCACATCAATTGGTACACCATGTATATCATAGTATTGTATAGATATATGTATGCAATTGTTATACATATATCTACAGGCTATGCGTACATGTACCATGCATATAATAGTAATATAGTACACTATGTACACATACATTTTACCATATGTAGCATGTACATAGTCTAATTACCATGGGATACGTGTGTACCAATGTATATGGTACCATAGTCACATCAATTATAGTACACAGGTATTACATTAATACACTAGTGGTGCACACCATAGTTACATGCAATGTTATGTGTACTTTGTGTACACATAACATAGTAGTATGTACCATGTACATTATTGCCATAGTACTATACACATACAATGTTTACACCATTGGGTACATGTACACTAATGACTAGTGTACCAATATGCATAGTATACATGGTACATATGCATATGCATATACTATAGTGTGCACATTAGTATATGCATATGCTACTATGCGCATGTTATGTGTAGACATCATGTACCATACACATTAGTGTACTACCATACACAATGGTTACATGTATTATACCACACGTACATAGTGGTAACATGTGTACATAGTATTACATAATGTATTATGTGTACATAGGTATACATGTATAGTAGTATATATGCATGTGTACCATAATATGTGGTATATAGTGCACATATAATTGCATGTACATAGTGTGGCACACATATATACCATGTGCACACTATCACTATAGTTATGCATGTACACATGCAAATAATGTAACATAATACATAATACATGGTACACTATTATACCATTGCATTTGCCACACTACTATATGCATGGTGCATATGCATTACCATGTGTCCATCATAGTTATGGATGCATACACGAAATAAGTAAACAATTTATATGTTTACTTATTGTACATGCATGTTACCATAGCAAAGGTAACATACATAAGTAGTGTATACACAATTGCATGGTACCTATACTATAATGTAAAGTATACATTACATACCAAACATGTGCATAATAGTACCAGTAATATATGCATATCTATTAGTACATATAGTGTGCCATGTATTGAAATAATGTTGGTGTCAATAATACAGTTACCATGGCTAGTTACCATAATGTATGTTATATAATATATGTAATAGTATAATATATTAGTTATATGCTTGAATACCATTATACCATAGTATAGTTATGGTACTATACTATGTGATGGTATAATATACTATACACATGTATAGTATATAGACATAGTAATGGTATTACAGCATATAGTGCATGTTAACTATTATGCATGTACCAATTTTGATTGTATGCACTCAACTAGTACACTAATGCTGATAATGGTGCTACCACTCTCTAGCATAATGCAGATTGAATAAATGAATGTGCAAGTACTATACACATGTGTATACCATAATATATGCACCTATAGTTACCATACACTATGTAACTAGTACCATATATACATAAAATTATGTAATAGTATGGCAATAGTTGTATACGTATGTACTGACACATGCATATGGTTGTATCACATGTGCATAGTGTGCATGTATGTGTTAGTGTATATGGTATGCATCAAAATGCATACGTAGTATATAACTATATATGTGCATGGTGATGTACATATATACTATTGTGCTACCATGCATTTACATAATAGTATAGACATGCATAGACATATAACATATTATGCATCTGAGTCACCATATATGTATACTATAATGGTGCACCATGCATGCACATGTAATGTGCATACTATATACATGCAATTGTACACACTGTTACTGTTATATTGATGCACCCATAGTCTAATATAACTATACTATTATAACTAGTGTATAATAGTATTATAATCTAGTTAGTGCACATTAACATGAATTGTGTACCAATTACATTATATAGTACACTATTCTACATACTCATTTAAAATAACTATGCATGTATTACCATATGTACCATGCATACATATGTATGGGATGTGTACCATATATGTGTATTATGTAAATGCATGTGTACTAGTATACATGATAGTGATGTATTTACATATGTATGCATATGTGCATACCAATTACATATGCATACGTATGTAAATACATCACTATCATAGTGTTTGCACCCTATTGCATTCATACATATACACCACGTACATACGTGGTATAAACATGCATATAGTATAAATGCCATATGTATGTGAACATGTATGCAATATGCACAGTAAATATTCACTATATAGTGTATTACCAATACTATATAGTGTATTACCCAATATTAATGGTGGTACTATATGCATTGTGTTACTAATAATACCATGTCTATAGCATGGCATTGTGTTCATTACATACCGTATTATGGCATTATGTACCATGGTTGCACAGTATATGCAGTGCACATAACTATAGGTGTATATATACTATGCATATGCACATATAGTTATATACTATTATATAACATATGGTAGTTGCCAGTTGGCATGTAATACATACCATATGCACCATAGTGCACACTATACATAATACCATACGTATGGGATTGCCATAGTACCATTGGTATATGCAATGCATGTATGATACGGCAACAACCTAGAATCAATGTCTAGATCACCTCCGTTTCATTGATTGTTCCCAAACCTAAATTCAATCAATCTAACAAGACCCTTCACCCCCAAAACAGCAAGGAATTGGTAACAAAGAGTATAAGATTATAGGAATTGAATTAGCATACAAGTTAGAACTTACTTGATAAGTTGAATCAATCCTTAAGGTAAAACAAGCAAGAATCTCAATTCTCTCTTGAAGAATGCTTTCTAATTTTATTGATCTCTCCAAAAACTCATGTTCATGGCTAAAGCAAGGGTTTAAATACCCTTTGCAATGTAAACCCTAACAAAGATAACCTAAAAACCCTAAAGAAAGCCCAAAATATGAAAAAAGGCCTTCTTGAAACAAATCTGCCCAAGAATAAATCCCACATGGATTTGGGCTTCAAAACTAATTAAAATTGACTAATCCTTGTCCAAATAGGATAAGAAAACCACGAAATAGAAGACTAACTTAAAAGGGGCGAATTGGGCTTTTAAACTAGGCCCACAAGCTTGGTTCCTTTAAATAAAACATGCACATGACTTTTTTAATAAAGCACATGCACACTTAATGCAAACCAGCCCATGAAAAAGCCTAAAAGAAGTCCACATGCCCTTTATAAGATAAAATAAGCCCAAGCCCATTGATTAGACTCGTGCTTGTGAAAATTGGCTAAGTGTTAGCCCTCTGGATTTGATGCCTCCAATGTGCACACACACTTAGGTGTCTTCCTAAGCTCTTCCCCAAGCTTGATCAACAAAACTTCTTGAAGTTCTTGTGAAACAAAAGCTTGTACATAAATATGAAATTGTGCTTTAAGCTTGTTGGAGCGTGACCTTGTAATTGGACCCATTGGCATCCTCAAGTCTCCATTGCCTTGGTGAGTTGTATCATTCCCTCCCTCCTCAAAAGGATTCGTCCTCGAATCAAGACCTACATTATCAAAGGGAGATAAATCAGAAACATTAAAAGTAGCACTAACACTATACTTTCCTGGCAAATCCACCCTATAGGCATTGTCATTGATGCGTTCAAGCACTTGAAAAGGACCATCCCCTCTAGGATCAAGCTTGGACTTCTTTTGTTTAGGAAATCTCTCCTTCCTGAAGTGCACCCAAACCCAATCTCTAGGTTCAAACTTCATCTCCCTACGCCCTTGATTGGCTCTTTGAGCATACTTCTTGTTCTTTTCCTCAATGTGCTGCCTAGCTTTCTCATGTATTGTCTTAACCAATTCGGCCCTTTGCTGCCCATCTACATTAACAATCTCATTCAAGGGTAAAGGCAACAAATCCAATGGAGTTAATGGGTTAAAACCATACATAATCTCAAATGGAGAATAACCTGTAGAAGAATGAATGCTTCTATTATATGCAAACTCAATCAAAGGCAAACAATCTTCCCAAGCTTTCAAATTTTTACCCACAACAGCACGCAATAAAGATCCTAAGGTTCTATTAACCACTTGGTTTGTCCATCTGTTTGGGGATGACAAGTTGTAGAAAACAAAAGCTTTGTTCCCAATTTATTCCATAGAACACGCCAAAAGTGACTTAAAAACTTAGAATCCCTATCTGAAACAATGGTTCTAGAAATGCCATGCAACCTAACAACATCCCTAAAAAACAAATCAGCAACATGTGTAGCATCATCAGATTTATGACATGCAATAAAATGAGCCATTTTACTAAATCGATCAACTACAACAAAGATGCTATCACGTTCTTTCCTAGTCCTAGGCAATCCTAACACAAAATCCATAGATATATCAATCCAAGGACTAATAGGGACAGGTAGAGGCGTGTACAACCCATGTGGTTGCACCTTGAATTTGGCGTGCCTACATGCTACACAACTAGAGCAAACTCTTTCAACATCCTTTTTCATGTTAGGCCAATAAAAATGCTCCTGTAATATGTCAAGTGTTTTAGCAAACCAAAATGTCCCATTAAACCTCCATCATGAGACTCCCTAGCAAGCATCTCACGCATAGAACAAGTAGGAATACATAGTTTATTATCTCTAAAAAAATATCCATCATTCCTATAAAACTTTTGAAAAGCAACTTGTTCACATGCATCATACACATTAGCAAAGCCAGAATCTGATTTGTACAAATCTTTTATATACTCAAACCCAATCAACTTAGAACTAAGAGAAGAGATTAGAGCATACCTCCTAGACAATGCATCAGCGATCACATTTTCTTTACCTTGCTTGTATTTCACAACATATGGGAATGTCTCTATGAACTCCAACCACTTAGCATGTCTTTTATTTAACTTACCTTGGCCCTTAAGATGCTTCAAACTCTCATGATCAGTGTGAATCACGAATTCCTTTGGCCATAGATAATGTTGCCAAGTTTGTAGAGCTCTTACCAATGCATATAGCTCCTTGTCATAAGTGGAATACTTCATTTGAGCACCATTCAACTTCTCACTAAAATAGGCAATGGGGCGCCCTTCCGTTATCTTGTTAATGACTCTGCAATCCACACACATGCGCCAACTCCCATCCTTCTTTGGAACCAATATCATTGTGCGGCACAAGGACTAAGACTCTCCTGATGTGTCCTTTTGTAGCAATTCTTCCACTTGCTTTTGAGTTCCTTAGTTTCTTGAGGATTAGCCCTATAAGTGGTCTATTTGGAATCTGCGCCCCTGCATGAAGTCAATCTGATGTTCTATTCCTCTAATAGGCGGCAATTCCTTAGGCAACTCCTCAGGGAAAACATCTCCATACTCCCGCAAAAGAGAAACAACACTACTAGGCAAACAAGGGTCAAGGTCAGATTCATTAAAATAAGCTTGCTTGCACAAAAGTACAAACAAACATCTCCTTTCCACACAAGCAACCCTTACATCTCTCATTTTTGCATAGAAGTTTTGTTTCTTTCTACCCTCTCTCTCATCTGGGCCTTTTAATTGAATTTCTTTTGCGGCCTCTTTCCCCACTTTTCTTCTCTCAGTCTCGGCCTCACTTTCTCTCTTTTCTTTTGATTTAGATTTCTCCCCTTTTGCAAGGTTCTCAACCTTCCCCTCAATTTTTGTATTATCAGGCTTTTCTTGAAGTTTTTTACCTGTCTTTGTTGCATTCCCTCCATACTCCTTTTTAATTGCATTTGGTCCTCATATACCTCTTTTGGTGCCAATGGAGCAAGAACAAATTTATGATCTCCCCTAGTAAATGAATACCTATTCTTAAAACCATCATGTAACACTCTTCTATCATATTGCCAAGGTCGACCGAGCAATAAATGACAAGCATGCATAGGGACAACATCACAAAGTACTTGATCAGAATACTTTCCAATGGAGAAAGATACAAGGACTTGTTTATTTACCTTGATTTCCCCCATGTCATTCAGCCATTGTAGTCTATACGGCCTAGGGTGTTTCAAGCACTCCAACCCTAGTTTTTCTACCATCAATGTACTAGCCACATTAGTGCAACTTCCCCCATCAATGATCAGGCTACTAATCTTCTCGTTCACTAGGCATCTGGAATGAAAAATATTTTCCCTTTGCTCAATTCCATCTTCCTTCACTTGAGCATTCAAAACTCGCCTAGTAACAAGTAATTCACCACTAGGTGCTTCTTCAACTTCCACATCAGAACAATCTTCCAACTCAGGCATGGAAGCCAAATCATCTTCTTCATCTTCAGACACAATTTCTTCATCTTGCAAATCATCATATTGATCTTCATACTTATAGCACACGGGAGTTGGTTCCCTAGCAGTTTGCCTCCTTGTTGCACCATTAGATGAAGCCTCTCTTTGTAAATTCCTAATAGCTTGATCTTGTCTATCAAATTTATCATTGACATCCCTGAACATGTTCTCAATCCTTTGGAATTGATGTTGAATAGCCTCCAAGGTAAAGAATGTGTGTTGATCAGCCTCACTATTCTTTTCATCCTTGTCACTACCTTTACTATCCTTTGAATTGGTCATGATGTAAAACCTGCAAAAAACACGTTAGAATAACTCCTCACACACTCCCTCACGTGTTTCTCTCTAAATTAGATTGGATACCCTCGTGTTTCACTCAAGAAGATGGCTTTTACCCTCAAATGAGCTTACACACTCTTGCCTTTTACCACTTTAGATTCGAGCACAGTTTTACTTGTCCGGATCAATCACTACCAACCAAATAAGTACAACAGCAACGTAATTCAAAAGGAAAGCAACGAATACCTAAATAAAGGAAGAAAAACACAAAGCTAGATCCAATTTAATCTAAAGAAAACAATGAAGACGAAAATAAACACATACTAAATGGAGAAAAGGTATGTGAATGATTTTTAGTTCCAATTGAGCAATATGAAACAAGATTACTCAATTCAAGTGTAATGGAAACAAAAGGACAGCAAATAATAAAAAGCAACCAAAGCGTGCAAGAAAAGACGAAACTATGAATTAAACTCAACCCTAAACCCGATCTAACAAGAACTTTCAGATCTGCCCAATAACTCAAAAATTGAAAGATAAGCAATTATATCAAAGACACACATTTTGAGCAAAGAAAGTAAATCTTGAAACAAGAACGTGTTTCTTGATGCAAGAAAACAAGTCTTGATGAGTTTCTTGAATGAAGGATGTGTTCTTGATGAATCTTAAATAATAAAGAAACGAAACTAAAGAATTCTTGAATGATCAGATTCGTTTCTTGATGAATCTTGCAAGCAAATCAACTCAAACTCACAAAGATTCACAATGTTGATTTTTTTCTTTTTTTTTTACTTCTTTTTTTCTTTCTTTTCTTCTTTTTCTTTCGTTCTTTCTTTCTTTTCTTTTCTTTATTTCTTTCTTTCTTTCTTTCTTTCTTTTCTTTCTTTTCTTTCTTTCTTTTCTTTTCTTTTTTTTTTCTTTTTTTCGAATTTTAATGATGAACTAACTATAATAATCAAGAAAAAAATAGAAAATTAAAGATAAAGATTGAATTTAAAACCTAGGCTTTGATACCAAAGATGATACGGCCACAACCTAGAATCAATGTCTAGATTACCTCCGTTTCATTGATTGTTCCCAAACCTAAATTCAATCAATCTAACAAGACCCTTCACCCCCAAAACAGCAAGGAATTGGTAACAAAGAGTATAAGATTGTAGGAATTGAATTAACGCCACAAGTTAGAACTTACTTGATAAGTTGAATCAATCCTTAAGGTAAAACAAGCAAGAATCTCAATTCTCTCTTGAAGAATGCTTTCTAATTTTATTGATCTCTCCAAAAACTCGTGTTCATGGCTAAAGCAAGGGTTTAAATACCCTTTGCAATGTAAACCCTAACAAAGATAACCTAAAAACCCTAAAGAAAGCCTAAAATATGAAAAAGGCCTTCTTGAAACAAATCTGCCCAAGAATAAATCCCACATGGATTTGGGCTTCAAAACTAATTAGAATTAACTAGTCCTTGTCCAAATAGGATAAGAAAACCACAAAATAGAGGACTAACTTAAGAGGGGCGAATTGGGCTTTTAAACTAGGCCCACAAGCTTGGTTCCTTAAAATAAAACATGCACATGACTTTTTTAATAAAGCACATGCACACTTAATGCAAACCAGCCCCATGAAAAAGCCTAAAAGAAGTCCACATGCCCTTTATAAGATAAAATAAGCCCAAGCCCATTGATTAGACTCGTGCTTGTGACAATTGGCTAAGTGTTAGTCCTCTTGATTTGATGCCTCCAATGTGCACACACACTTAGGTGTCTTCCTAAGCTCTTCCCCAAGCTTGATCAACAAAACTTCTTGAAGTTCTTGTGAAACAAAAGCTTGTACATAAATATGAAATTGTGCTTTAAGCTTGTTGGAGCGTGACCTTGTAATAGGACCCATTGGCATCCTCAAGTCTCCATTGCCTTGGTGAGTTGTATCAATGTACATTATAGTGTGTATGGGACATCATGTAGTACCGTGAGGGTACAACATTCATATGCATATAGTACACATATATACATTAATATATGCACAATTGTACCATATATTAATGTATATATGTGTACTAACTATGTCACATACAATACCATGCATGTATTATTTCCATGTGCACACCATGTACATGGTATATATACCATAGCGTACATAATTGCACGTATAGTACTTGCACTAGTATGCAAGAAAGTATGTACTAACTATATCTAATGCATAGTTAGACATGCACACATGTGTATAACCATATGGTACTAGTTACATATGGTTATACACATGTGTAACCATTACATACACTATAGTACACATGCAATGGTAATGCCATATATGTACTACATGCAATTATTTGTAATAGCATTATGGATTACATTACTTTGTTACATGCAAGTATGTACGGTAATGAAGAAAAGAATTTTGTTATATAGTACATATTTATATTTATAATAGTGTACATAAAACTGAATATGTACTATTTAGTTACTTACAACTATTACATACGAATACATTAGTCAATGTTCCTATTTTGTGAATGCATAACTCATAAAATTTTCCATATTTTCTTTTATTCATGCATGTGTACTTAATTGCTATGAGTTACCATACATATGGTACACATGTGTAATTATGCACATGACCCTATGTACATGTACACTACAATACAATAATTGGTACAACTTGCACAATGTATACTATGTTACATAGTGTTACCTTAACATATGTTATACCAATAGTGGTACCATATGTTATAGTGTGCCATTAGTGATGCACGTATGCACATGCAGGATGTGTACATAACCATGGTATATACCATGCAACCAATTATATATTATGCACATGTATCCGACATACTACTATGTTATGGGCACACATGCAATATAATACACATGCAATGTATGGTGCACAATGGTGCACTCATGGTGTGTGCCATATAGTTATGTATACAATATGCTATTATTATGCACTATAGTATATACCACCATATACTTTAGATATACGTACCACATACAATAGCATGATATTAAACATTACTAAGTTGTTACATACTAACATATGTATGTGTCATAACTATGCATAGCATATACTGGTAATGGTACCATGTGTATGTATGTACATGTATATGTACAATAACTATATACCTATTACATTACACAATATGCTCATGTATGGTATCATCACATGGCAATGTACACATGGTAAGTGCATATGTTTAATATACTACCTATGGTAGTAGTGTAACAGGCAAACATATACATT
Source organism: Erythroxylum novogranatense (assembly GCA_029891385.1). NCBI lineage: Eukaryota > Viridiplantae > Streptophyta > Magnoliopsida > Malpighiales > Erythroxylaceae > Erythroxylum > Erythroxylum novogranatense. The sequence goes on along the minus strand of CM057225.1, from coordinate 59,922,744 downwards.
GTAACCATAGTGTACCATTTAATACGTGCTTGAGATGGTAACATGTGTATATACTACTACCATATGGTACATATGCATATATACATGTAATGGTATACTATATGTATACACTAGTCATTATTGCATGGGTTACATGTATACACTACTACAATAACTACATATGTTATTAACTATTGCATGTACATAACATACCATACTATATAGTACTAATGGTATGTTATATACACACTAGTGCACTATTTTATACTAGTTAACCATTGGTAGATAGTAGTACCAATGGTGTGCGTATACTATGTAACATAATACATAATACCATACATATACTATGTGTATATATACACTAGCATTCAGTTATGCATGTGCTACATACCAGTATAATATCTAGCATATAAGTGTACTAGCAATAATAGTGGTTATACATATGTTATACATGTATATGCACCAATACACCATAGTTACATGTATGTACTAGCATACAATGTATTAGTGTACCATAAATTATGTGTAAACTATAATGGTGTGCACTATGCTATGTACATGTGTACATATGCTTGTACCCATTAGCTATGCATATAGTAAATAGTACACACTGCTACATAGTACCACTTAATATATGCATATGTACCATTAGTATCTATCCATGCTAATAATGGAATAGTTACACATATGCTAGTTACACCTACATATACATTATGCGTAATTATACATTAACTATACCATTGAGTATAGTATACTATAGTACCATATGTTATTGAATAACTATTACACATGTACTATAATTACCTAGTATCTGTATGTGTATAGTATATGCATGGTATACATATGTACATATACTACATAGTGTGCCAATCATACCATAGTAACATAATGCATAGTGTATGCGCACTAATGTATACATAATACATATGAACATGCAATACATAACATGTAACACCCCACTCTCACAAGACATGTACCCGACATCTATGGTGATATCCGAGTACGTACCCCGCAAGGGTGGCATGCTAGAACGATCATTCAATCAAAATTTATCACAAAACTTTTGTTTCTTTAAAACAAGAAACATGCAAGAGGAAAATACAAATCAAATTGGGCCCATGTCATTTGAAAACATTTCCATTTCAAAACTACAATCTTTACAAACATTAGTATTCAACCTTAAATTGGGCCCATTTCAGATACAAAACACTTGAAACCATAAAATCATTTCATTACCAAATCGTTTACATACACTTTGTACAGTTCTTGTAGAACATAATTCAAAAATAAAGTCAATGAAGACATGTGCAGGTGCAAACTGATCCCCACCCTTAATCCATATCAGACCTCAGTGGCTATACTCCATTTAGCCTTGCTGATTAATTCCTTAGAACCTGAAAAGCCACATTGCAATTTTTGATGAATTTTGCAACTCAATGAGTAAACCATCATTGATGATTTCACCGGATTACAAACAAACATCACATATATCACATATATTCATTCAGAACATATAACTATTTCTGATATTCACATAATATGGCATGTTGGGGCCCGGGTCCCGTATGTCCATTCCCGAGGGTGGCCCCTCGGGCTCGCGCCAGCGACGGGCGCTCCATATACCATCGGACCCGATCCCAACATCATACATAATCGTATATCGATACACATATAACAATACATACACACTCTACACATACATTCTAAACATGTATTAATCGTCTCAAGTTCATAAAACATATGTCATTGTCATTCAAAGAAATTCAACAGGTGAATCCCAAAATACAAAAGTATGCTCTATGTTGAAATGCTCGGAGGGCCAACCAAAGGACTAACTTATACAAGTTCCTAGCTAACTCGAAGTTTCTGATACCCTGCAAGGTCGACAATCGACTCGATCTGCACCTGAGGAGGGGAGAATAATGGGGTGAGCTACGCAGCTCAGTGGCATATATGTTTATAGCCATTGGCAACGAGCCACACAATCAAGTATATACATATACATATCACTAGAAAATCATAATTCATCAATTCAATTCACATTCGTATAACATAAGTCATGCATTCACTATTCCTCAACATATAAATCAAGATGCAACATAGTTGTCAAACTCATTATGTATTATGCTCAACAAATCCATCGTGTATGCACAATCAATTGGCTTGAGAGTTCCGTAATCCATCCGGATAACCCAAAGGTAAATCCGTAATCCATCCGAGTCCGATTTCTCAAGGATCTCGTTGCCACAAGCGGGCAGGCTGGAGAAGGCTTTCTTGTCAGCGTGCGTGACTCCATCCGTAACTCTCTTACCCAAACAAGGCACATAGTCCATTCGATCCATGTTCAAAGCATGTTTCACATTTCTCACATCTCGTTACGGTCCATTGCCATAAAGGCCTATCAATTCATGCATAATTCTATCATACTCAAAGGCATAGTCAAAAGTTCTCATGTAATTCAATACAATCAAGATCATATAATGCAAGCAAGCACACATCATGCAATTGCCCATACACACAATAACCATAAACATATTACCCACCTAGTATTGCTTGAGTATCAGACTCACTGTCGTCCTTCCTCTTGCGATTGGGTCAAATCAGCTTGGTTTCCTATAATAAACCAAGTTTCCATACAATTAATATCCATAGCAAATATTCAATAAAGCTCGAAAAGCAAAAAGTAAAGCGTTAAAAGTCTACATTCAACTTTCTCTTAAAATTCTGAACCCTTCAAAATAATTTCCGACTTCCCTTCTTCATATAACTTGTAGTCCTTAATCTCTAGTTCGCAACGAATCTAAAATTACCTCAATCGGACATCTACACCGAAAGATATCTTTGATAATACAAAAATCTCACTTTCGCAAACAAAGGGGGTTCGCCGCGGCGAAAGACCCTACTCGCCGAGACGTGCACCAAATTGCGCGCCGCGACGTGCTCATCACTCGCACGCCGCGGACGTGCACATGATGCACGCGGCGTCATCCGTTTCCATCGCACGCCACGGCGTGCTCTTGTGCACGTCGCGACGTGCGGGTCGGAGCTTCGACTCCGAACCCCTCTTTTCTGCATTTTCTGACTTCATTTTGCTCCCAAACTCAAATGCAACACACCCACAATATAGATCAAGTCTTCTACTACCATTCTAACCCATTCAAAGCTTCAAATCCAACACAAACATATCAACCTAAGGAAATCTCTACATTTTCACCC